>JAJPUD010004176.1:0-69251 GCA_023553655.1 Myrmecobius fasciatus
ATATACATATACAATATATATTAATAATCCAATGTATTACATTTTATGCATTTAAAAACATTATTAAAAGAGGGTCCATGGATTTTCTAGTCCATGATACAAAAAGGTTAAGAAGCTATGAAATAAAAGTCCTTCCTGGCTAGAAAATCCTTTGAAGACATCTGTAATATTAATGTGCTAATTAAATTCTTCTATGAGAAATCTTTTATATTGTTGTGTTATGTTTCCAATTAATTTCTCACACATATAAGTGTTACCATTCAACTATACTATAATCTTTCTGAACTTCAGTTTTCTCATCTATAAAATGAGAATAATAATGTTACTTACTCCCAGGGTTGTAGGGATAAAAATGAGTTAATATTTGTTTGCAAATGCCATAAAATTGTAATAGACTTTGCATATTTTAAAATACCATATAAATGCTCACTGTCTTTATTATTGTTGCAACTTAAGGAAATTGCCATAGTTTTTTTTCCCTGTATTTACTATAGCACCCAACCCGATTCTGAAGACATTTTCACTCATTTTCAGTTATATCTGACTCCAATTGAGGTTTTCTTTGCAAAGACTGTAATAATTTACCATTTCTTTTTTCAGCTCATTTTAGGGTGATTTGTCTAGAATCAGACAGCTAGTTCTGAGGCCGCATTTGAACTGAGGAAAATGAGTTCCTGACTCTAAACCTGGCACTCTATCCACTATGCCACCTAGTAGCCTATAACATCCTGAAAGTAGGTAGGCTTCTTGAGGGCAGGGATGATTTCATTTTTGTCTTTGTGTATATCCTTAGCATTTAATACAATGCTTAACACAGAGTAGGGACTTAATGATTTATAAATCTTTATTAAATAAATGAACTAAAGTAAGAACTAGTTTGTAGGTAAAATACAGAAGAAAGAAAAAAAGGAGAAGGAAGAGGAGGAGCAAGTGGAGAAGGAGGAGGAAGAGGAACCAGCTACTGTTTGGCCAGCATTTCCAGAATAACTTTTTAACTCAATCACCTATGCTTCTGACATCTCTCTATATATTTTGGAAATTTCTTCTGTTTTTCATGTCCCAGAAAGTATGCTATGTAATTGTAGACTTTATGTTCTGTAATCAATTGTGATTTTTAGTTCATATCTGGACCCAATTCAAAACAATGCCTTTGGTCTTCTGGGCACTTGGTTTTATTTCTTGAATTACTTTAAGGGAATTTTCTGAGCTACTATCTCCAGAGGGGAAAAAGTCCTCTAACAATTCTTGGGTGTAAATATGCTTGTAACATTTCCAGTGCATTGTCTGAAGTTGCTGACATGACTTTTTGCCTCCAAACTTTTTACTTGAAAGGAAAGAGGTGATAGGAAGAAATTATATTTAGAATGTCCTTTAGGTATCAACAATTCTTATAACAGAATAATAGTTTTAATCATGTTAGAGAGAGTCATCAATATTTCACTGAGGGTTTATTCAGACTCAACTATTTTAGGAGATACAGGTTCATAGAGAATATAGCAATTGGCAGTAAAGGAAATGACTGTAGTGAGTGACCTATAATATGGAAAGCACAAAACCATAAATGATTAGATGAAAATATGCTATTGTGACAGAGAAAGTGCCATTAGATAGGAATTATGCTGGAGGCCCCCTGAATTATTAAACCTACTTGATACTCACTCCTGATGAAGTATAAGGGTAGCACAATGTCTTCATAAAGTGAGGAGGGTAGTATAAATTGATCACAATGTTAGTCAACTCATTGATTTTAAAAGCTTTTTTGAAATCTTTCTCTTATCTGTTTCTCTAACCCCTCCCACTCTCTTTTTCTCCCCATCCCTGGATTGTGCTTTTTATTATCCAATTAAAAACACAGAAGTTAAACAAACAATGACATTAAAATAGAATAAAGATTCACAGGATGAAATGAATTCTGGAAGAACAAAATTCAGAATTTTGCCCTAGGTACCATATTCATCAAGGAACTATCTTCCATCTGGCTTCAAAATGTCCCCAGATGTTTTATTTGAGAAACAATAACATTATCATAATCTCATGTAAAAAATTTTAGAAGATAATGATGGTATCATGAAATTACTGTTTAGAAGGCAAAGTGGAACTAAAGATTGGATGGCCTTTTGTTCTGCTAACAGTACAACTAGACATGAAGCCTCTCTTAGAGGAATGTATTTATTTTCTTTTGAACTCAGTGAGAGAATAGGTTTGATACCTGTACCTTTGAATTAGAGAAACAAATTATAAACAAATCCAATATATTAAAAAACCTGTATAAAAAAGGAGATCAAAGGAGGAGAATAATTTGTTTTATGAGAGGATAACACACTTCCTCCCTCTACTTTCTTATTTACAACTTTGTTCCCTGTTATGTCGAATTTACCTTGGCAGTAAACTAATGGAAGAAAAGCAACAGCAAGAGGAAGGTGGAGTAAGTAAGTTGAGAAAGACCTTGCAGTCAACCAAGGTAGACATGAGTTGTTCAAGAGGTTAAAAAGAATCTTAGTCCCAGACCCACTCTTGAATTTTGTTCCATCACATCATTACTCATGAGCATGCAATAAGAAGTAATTCAATTCAGGTAATCAAACTCTTTTTTTCCAGGAAGCAATTAGAGGATGGGATCAGAGGTCTCTCCCTTTAATAGTCAGTTGGCCAATTTACTAAGTGCTTATTATGTGCCAGGACATATTATGTGCCAGGGATACAAAGAAAGGCAAAAATAAGATGCTTGTTTTTAAAGAGCTCATATTCTCTGCTCAAATTTCCCATTGGGCAAGAAATATTTTCTTCTAGCTTTCTCTCTGGGACTGTCTCCAATTTGCCCTTCATTTATTTTGTATGTGCATGATTGTTTGCATCTTTAAAATGTGAGCTCTTTAAGCAAAAAGTTGGTTTTTCTCTTTCATTTTTCTCCAAACTTAGCACATTGCTGGCATATGTATGTTAACTTGACTGGATGAATGAATATTCAAAGGGAGAGACACTATGAAGATAACCATATCTACATCTATATGTGTGTGGTGTGTGTATGGATATCTCTATCCCTATATCTATCTATCTGTATCTATCTATATAGATATATCAAGATAAGTACATATGGATAGATATCTATAAATCTAGATGTAGATCTATCTATAAGTGATGGAGTAATTTCAGAGCTAGGTGGGAGAGTACAGGAAAAGCCTCCTAAAAAAAGGCAGTATTTGAGTTGAGTTTTGAATGGAGCCAGAAAAAGCAGTGTAAATGAGGAGGGATGAGCCAATGAGAATGCACTATGTTGGGAGATAAAATGTTGGATCTGAACAACAGCAAGCAGACCAGTGTGGTTGGATCACAGAGTAAGTAGAGGGGAGTAAAGTATAAGTATAAGAATAAAGGTAGGGAAGGGGCAAAAAACATTTTCATTTGATCCTAGAGATAATAGGATAATGGAATGAATTTGTTGGTGGTCTGAGGATCATATGTTATCCCTTTGTAATTGGCATCCAATTATGATTGGCATAATTTTGTCAGAGGAGTGGGGAATGGCTTGGAGTCACAGATCCTTGAGGTGGGAAAACCAATTAGAAGACTATTGCATCCGACCAGGCAAGAGATGATGAGAAGGGACCTGTGGAAGTCTGTGAGCACGCCTATCAGATCCCTGTGGGAGTGGCTGAATGAGGAAATTTGCATCTAAGTCCTTAAATGTTGTGCCCGGAACTCCTGGATTCTTTTCAATGTTGACTCCAACAAGGAGAGAGCTTGAATCCAAGTATCTGAACTGTGTCTCCTTATATTTCTGGGTTCACTATCCTATAGACTGAGAAGTTGAGTAAAATGCTGGAGGAAGAAAATCACAACACCCAGTGTTAATGTGTTTTGATTATTTTTTTTGCTTCCATAGTTAAAAGTAAAGAATGTTATCCAGTTAATTCAGGGACGTATGATTTGCTCCACTAAAGCATATAAGTGAGAATGACTCTATTAAAATGCAATGGGAAAGAAATGAAGGCAGAGTTTACTGCTGGGTGGGGACACCATATGCCATAAAAGTAATTGAATAAATCCACACCATAACCACAGATTAATGAGAGTGCTGACATCTGTAATGGAGAAAGAGGTAAGAAAAAGAGGTAAACACCTCTGTGAATCATAAAGAGCATGACATTTTCTCAAGAGTGCCCTCTGGCCTTGGATACAATCTATAATTGCTGTGGGATGCATGAAACCTTCATTTGCTAAACCTTTGTATTGAATAGGATCAGGCAAATGACTAGCAACACCCCCTTGTGGTTAAAAGAAAATCTCTCTTTTATACCAGGATTCATAACATTCCTTTAGATAGCAAGCTACTCTAATGCATTTAAAATATGATTATTTACAAAAATACATATGTAAATATACATATATGTGCATGATTAAAAAAACTGTTTTCTTGTATAAAGAAAAATAAATTTGCACTATTATTCGGTTCACTTTTAAGTCAGATAGCTATCCAAAAGTTTGCTTCTGTAGCAAGAAGAAGCAATCTGAATCATGGATACTACTAAGGCACATAGAGATAATTTTTGGTAATACTCACCACATACACCTTCATTTTTATCTTATTTCTCTGTCATTCCTCCACTTGTTTTACTATTTCCTTTGCTGTTTGCTTCTCAGTCTTTCTGCCTTTCTCTTTAATTCTCTCTATATTTTTTTCCTTTGACCCACACCTAAAGATCAATTCTAACTGAAAGCTATCCATAGCCCCACTAGGTTGATAAGAATATCCAGTTAGAGATGATGAGTCTTTGTAAATACTAGATATCCCCCTCCCCCAAATAGCACCTCTACTTTCCTCCTTTCCCTTTAACATCACCCCTTGGACTTATCCCTGTTTATAATGTCAAGAATCCAGTTCAAATCTCACCTCAGACATTTAGCCATGTGACTCTGGGAAAGTCCTTGCTGGGGCTCAGTTTTCTCATGTGTAAAATGAAGGAACTGCACACACTGACTTCTAAAGTATTTTCCAGCTCTAAATCAAAAACTGTGAACATAGATGTCATCTAATATATGCCTCTGATTCTGCAGATAGGAAAAATGAGGTACAGAAATATGAAGTGACTCATCTAAGGCCACACAGAAAATAAATTAAACTGAGGTTCTCTGACTACAAAACCAGTACTCTTTCCATAATGAATATTTCTTATAATCTTCATAAACATGCCATGAAATAGATGCTATAGTTACTGCCATTGTATAAGTGAGGAAACAGAAGCAAAGGTTCCTATGGCTTTCCAAGTCATACAGCTACTAAATATTTAAGGCCAGATTTGACCTTAAGTTTTCCTGACTCCAGTCCCAGTGTTCTATTTACCACACTGCAGCTACCTTGTGTGCATTTAAAAAATGCACAAAAGGGAGCAGAAGAAAGACCAAGAAAGAATCACATAGAATCAGGATAGCTTTCGAAGTTAGAGATTGAATTATTGTATAATTACAAAGAAAAGCAAGCCATATATAATAGAGATACACAGTTTCATGAAGAATCTTTTTTCTTTTCTATTGTCTATATGGAAATGTTCAATTTGTTTGGTATTCATTAAGTTCAGAAAAAAATAAATATATTTTAATAAAATCTGAACTCATTAAAGAACATCTTATGATGTAGTCATTTTTTTACCTATTTCCGCCTTTTCTTTCTTGTGGTTACCATTTTTTATTATATAGTAAAAAAAATAGCACACTTTAAAACCTCCTTTACTTCTTCAGCCAGATTCTGATTTTGAAAGTTTTCCCATGAGATTATACCTAATTTTTTTTCTGATGGGGGAGGTGGACTCTCCTTTTCTAAAAACCATTGTTCATCTCAAGTCCATGTTCCAATCCTTCTCTGTTAGGAATATCAACCTAACACATTCATTTTCCTTCAGAGTTACTGTCACTTCCACTTCCTAAACATTTCTTTCTTGCTATCACATTTAAGAGAAAGTTTCATATGTTATTTTCTCCACCTTCACAGAATCAGAGGATCCAAAAAGTTGAACATGTATGTTAGTATCCATCTATTCCAACTCATGTGAAAAAGAAATTCCCACTATCCTATCCCCAGTCAGCGATCATCCCTGTTTGATCAGCCTCTGAGTGAAGATTGCCAAAGAGTGGGACTCCATGACCTTCCTAGGAAGCCCATCCATTTTTATACAGCTCTACTTGTTAGAAAGATATATTTTTAAACCTGCATTTACTCCACATTTTTCAACTTCTACCATTTGTTTCTGGTTTTTCTTTTGAGGGCCAAACATAATAATTGTAATCCCTCTTCCATATAACACAACACAAACATTTAAAAACAGCCATTGAGATCCCCTCTTCTAAGAGTTTCTCTTCTGCAATTCTACTGTCTTGGATGCAACTTCTTTACAATCCTTGTGGTTCTTCCCTGGAGAATTTCACATTTTATCTTAAACTGTGCTATCAAAAATGGAAAACAATGCTTCACATGAATCCTAATGAGGACAAAATACACTGGGAACTATGACCTTCTTGCTGGATGTGGCCCAAGATCAATAATAGGCTTGGGGAATTTTTTATTTGTTTATTTTGGCTGCTACTAAAACTCCAGAGAATTACATGAGAGAGTACAAAAGAGAAAATGGAACCCAAATCTCCACATAACCTATATAGTCATCATAGGATTATAAATCTGAGGTAAGGAACCTCAGAATCCATGTAACCCCATCTTCTCATTTTGCAGTTGAGGAAACTAAATCCCAGGGATGATGAGATGATTTATGTGCGATCACACAGGTCAATATCAGAAGTAGGATCTGAACCCAGTTCTTGTGACCCCAGAATCACCCTCTTTCTTCTACTATACCATGGTGTTTAATCACATATGAATGCTGCCTCTCAGTAGAAAAAAATTAAGATTGCCCCATATTTGGAATTTATGTACTTGTGAGGTTGCTGTGCTCCTTCATAAAGGTTGTACCCATGCCCATTACTGAAGGTCAACTGTGTTAGGACCTGAACTTAGCTCTGTAGATAGATCTGCTACTAGCTCCTTGATAGGAAAATCTATCCAGAAAAGAAAAAAAATGGGAAAAGTTGAAAGGGGACCAGTTCTGTAACTAAACCACTTTGCAATAGGCTTAATACAAATGGTTGACTTCTCCCATTACAGAGCCAAATAATTCATCTCTAATCCACCTACACAAAGTCCAAAATGGACTAAATAAGTATGTCCTCAACTTCAAAGGAACATTTAGTTAAAAGGCTCACATCTAGGTAAGCTCGTCAAATTCAATAGGGAACTCTTCTGGGAATCAAATTTTCTTTATCCATAATCAGGTTTCTCAGAACACTTTAATTCCAAACAAATGACATCCTTGAAAAGAAATCAAACCCCTCCTTTTTTATAAATTTTCACAAGTACCATTATTCATACTAGTCTCCTATTCTTCATTGACAGCCTTCATGGAATAAAGGCTAAAGGGGAGTCTTCATCCCATTTTATACCTATACATTGTTATTCTATGGCATCCTACAGTAAAAAACAAAAAACAAAAACAAAAAAAAGCACCACAAATATTTAGCTCTTGGGGTCAACCCTCCCTGCCCAGAGAAGAAAATTAGAAAATTGGGGGGAAACCCACCAATCTCCACATGGCCTATGTTAGAGCCCTTTCAAAATCCAGCTCTTTTTTGGTAAAGGCTCCAGGGAATGAACAAAAACCTATGAGGCAACACAAAAAGGCTATGAGGCAGCATTTAGAGCAGTACACTTGCCGTGTCCTTCCACAACATGAGCCCTCCTCAGGTAATAAACAGAAGAAATGAAGAGGAGTCTTCAACTGATAGTTGTTCTCCATGTCATTATTTCTTATCTGTACCCAAGAGGGCACATAACAAGCAATGAAAAAATGAATCAACAGGCATAACCCCAAATCCTGGCAGAAGATAAGGCTATTTAAGAGATAAGACAAAAAAAGACAGGACTTTCTCTGTGACAGATGTGTTATTAGCACTAGGATTGTATATATCTTAGGTTGGTAGCTGGTAGCACCAGCACTTATGCTGGTAGCACATTGGATCTTACATATTTGCATACAAATAATAATTTTAGAAAATCTGCCATCACACTAAAACACAGTAAATAATTTACCATCTTTTCTATCCTTTGAAAGAAACATAGAAAAATAACAATAAAAAACCCAAGTATACCCTTCGCACCTCAAAACTTAATTCACCCTTATAACCACATACACAAAATCAGTATCACCTCAATATAGTGATCAAATTTGGCTATTTAAGCAACTTTCTACTTAGTAATCCCCTATCTCTCTGACAGACTAAAGCAAACAAAGGGAAGAAAATAATTCATTCACTAACTACAACACTGTAAAAGCTAATAACTGAAAGACTTAAGAAGAATTATAATCAATGCAATGACCAATAATGATTCCAAAAGATTGATGATGGAGATTGCTTCCTATATCTTGGAAGAGAGATGATAGACAGAGAGATGCTTTCAAGCACAATCAACAAATACAATACAAATTTATTTTGCTTGTCTATTTATTACAAAAGAGGCCTTTATCAGAAGAAGGAAGATTATGAGGGAGAGGAAAAAGTGATAATGATAGTTTAAAAAAAGAAAAAAGAGTATCACTGAAACATATGAAAATAGAGAAATGGGAATATAAGGATAATCAGAAGAGAAAAAGCACAGGAAAAAATATGGCATTGATGCTGTTAAACTTCGTATATTCTTTTAAAAATAACTGTCAATGATAGAATCAAAGTTTCATATCCAATCTTCTTTTTTAATTTTTAAATAAAATCAACATTTGTTGATGACAGTGAAAAGGCAGAAAAGAATCATTGAAGTATTTTTTTAAATACATAAAAAAGAAGTGAAGAATGGCCAAAAAGGATAATAGGTAAGCAGAACAACTTCCAAAATCAAAAGTTATGGAATTTTATATATTTAAGAAAGAAAAACAATTTACACATTATAGAAAAAACATAATAACTTTGAAAGTTATAAATCATTTATTGTATACTTAAAAAGAAAACCAAGCTGTACATAATAGATTCACAATTTCTTCTACATTTATTTTTTTCTCTTCTATCATGTCTATAAAAGGGCTCATTTTATTTGGTGCTTACTAAATTTCTAATCACAAAAATTAAAGTTAAAGTCAAATGGTTCACTGGAAAAAAGGTTTCCTAAAAGTGGGTTCCACCCAAGTGAATTGATAATTAATTTATAAAATTATGAAATGGGGAAAGGCACAACTTGTTCTTTGGATACTCATTGGAAAAGGCCCCTATGGAAGGAGGAAACATGGGCTAAAATTACTTTTTAATAAAGCACAGAGGGTATAGATAAAAAGGGATACAGAAGCGGACAGTGTGGGGAAAAAGGGATAGGGTGGTGAGGGAAGGAAAACAGTGTTGGAAGAATATTGGGAAGGGGAGAGGAAGAGAATATCACTCTTGTAATCATGGATTACAGATGAGAGCACTTGGCTGCATTGGCCCAATGAAAATGAAAGAAGACTTGGGGGCAGGAGTTTGAGTTCTCATTTTTATAGGATTTTAAGCAAGGGGATCAGAATAACTCCACTGTGATATCTTGGGGTTAGTTCATTAACATATCCAATCATCTCAATTTTACCTCTTTAAAGGTAACAAATCTACATCATCTCAGAGTTGTAAGCACCATTTAGTATTCTACTGGATCTCCTACAGATGGCTGAATCTTATCTGAGATTTGCATATCACAGAACCAAAAAGCCCTGACAGCAAAGCCTAAATGACTTCCCTCAAGTCAGCACATATTACTAAGGTGTGATTTTTAGTTAATATATGATACAATTAGTAAATTATGCTTCTTTGATCTTCCAGATGGCTTATATGTGACTTCGTAAGGTAGTCAAGGGGACCAGAAAAAGATAAAATTTTAAAACACCAGATATCCTACATGAGAAGAGTGACAGGTTCTCACACATAATGGTGAAATGAGGAAAGTCTGATGTGTTCAGTTTTCAAAGGGAGGAGAGGAAACCTGTACCCACTTGAATTGGACAACACTCCCAGGGCAGACATGATGATTCTTATCCCTAGAAAGAGGCAAAAAAATTTGAAATTTTCAGGTTGCTTTAGCAACCTGAACCAAAACCTTGATGCTTGTGAGAACAATGAAGTGATGTATGTAGAAAGTATACTAATTAATACAATTTGCAACCAGCACCACAGTAATTTACAAACAAATTACACCTTTCTTTCTGAGGCAAGCTTTAGTCTTAGAGAAGACATAATTTTCTTTTTTCATCAATAAAGGTTAATGTATAAATAGTTCAAAGATTTTCCTTGAAAGTGTCCATTTTTCCCCAGAACAACTAGATCAGTTTCTAGTTCCACCAACTAGTACACCTACAATGTATATGTGCCTATTTTATTGTAATCCTTATAAATGTAAGTATCTTAGAAGATACAATCATCATATCATTTCTGTCAATTTCATGGCTTTGAAATGAAATCTCAAAGTGTTTTAATATGCACTTCTTTTTTAAATTAATGATTTGGAGCATTTTATAAATCTGATAGTGTTTAATTTTTCTTTTAAAGACTGTTTGCTCATATTCTTTGAATTTTATTTCATTTTATTTTCAGTTCTGAATTATTTCTCTCCTGTTTCCCCTCATCTATGCATTGAGAAAGCACAAAAAACCCACCCCAATATATTTCACACACACACACACACACACACACATTTAAAATATGCTTTAATCTGCACTCAGAGTTCATCACCTCTCTATCTAGAAGTGGATAGTATATTTCATCATTTAGCTCATGTCCCTCTGCACAATTTTCTTTTAGAGTAAGAGTTTCTAATCTTGGATCTCTGAATCTGGTTTAATATTTTGAAAACTATTTCAATATAATTGTTTTCCTTTTCAATCCTATGAATTTTATTTCATGAATTTAAAAACATTATTCTAAAAAGGAAACAGTGCACCAAAAGGCTATGTGACATATACAAAAAGGTTAAGAATGTCTATTTTAGAGAATGGTTCATTGTCCTTAATAACACACCACCAAATTGTTATTAGTGAGACATCCTCTTAGAGTCATTTTCTTCCTCTAGCAACTACACATTGCCTGGTCACCCTCACATATTTGTGATCTTGGCTGATTCTATAGTAATAAAGCAAAATAAAGCTAAATAGAAAATGCCAAGATCAAACTTTGAGCTTGAACTTATTAATATCATGCCAATGATAACTGAGTCAATTAGTTTGACAGTTATATTTGTTGACATCACTGAACCAAAGTTCATTTTTTAGGTTAGTGAAGAGGAACCAAACCCTTCTCAACATTTATCCAGTCATAAATTCTGCAAAAACACACCTTCTCTGGGAGAAGAAACTTAAACATAAAGTGATTTTATGGAATTTCTTTCCAAAACCAATAATGTAGAAAACAACTACCATTCACATTCTCATAGTAACTTTTTTCAACTTTTGCTTTAACTTGAGAGGATATATAACAGCTATAATAGCTTTAATATTGTTTCTATACAATCGATTCTATACAATACCCTTATATTGATTAAAACAAAGAAAAATATGTCTTTTATAAGACTATAGCTGATTTTTACCCCCAGAAAGAAAGGTATAATTTGTAAATTACTGTGGTGCTAGATGCAAATTGCATTAATTAGTCTACCTTCTACACACATCATTTCATTGTTCCCACAGGCATCAAGAAAAATTTGGAACTTGTTAGTTGATGATGTATTGTTATATTTATGGAAAGTGGCAGTAGTATTCTTGACAATCCTAAAAGAATTGCAAGGAGATTTAATACATCTGTCAATTGTATTTGGATTTATTGGTGTTGAGGGGGCTATTGAAGGTGGTAGGACTCACATTCTTTTATAGAAAACTTTTCTATTTCAAGATTTGGGATTTCTAGCCATACTTGGTGATTTTCTTATATTTGTAGTATATGTATTTGTCCTAGAGTCTCAAACCTCGTTCAGGCTCCATCACCCCTTACCATACCTGGCACAATTACCATGTTCTTTTCAGGTGACAACTTGGTGGGAAACTTCTCACTCCATCCCTAAGAAAGAGTGCTGAATCCAGGCTTTGCTACTTACTCTTCATATTGGTGCAAGTTACATCTCTGGGACTCAGTTTCCTCCACTGTAAAATGAGAATAAAATGGAGATCATCAAATGAGATAACATATGAAAAGCACTTTGCAAGCCTTGAAGAACCATAGAAACACTATTAACATGCTAATAGATATCCTTTTTTACCTCTAAATTTTATGATCCCATAGCCTAGGTTACAGAAATAGAGTTTCCTCTTGATTTTCAGATCAGTGAGATGGAATTTCTTTTTTCTCAGACTGGAAAGAATAAAAGTGGCTCTTCCCCAACATCTGAGCTCAACCTATTTAAACAGGATCCTATGAAAGTGAAAATGCACACTCATGCACTGACTCACCGGTAGTAAAAGGAAGTGGTAAAATGCTCCTGGGCCCCATGAATGTGGGAGAAGAATCTGGAATCATATAGTAGTGTCATAAAGAATAAAGATAAATATATCTACTATCAGTACTTCAGGGAGATTTCTATAGCAACTTAAAAACCATTGTACTATCTTGTGAATGAAGATTCATTATATAATAAAAGTGAAAAAATACTCTTCCATGAAGATAGTAAGTAAAGTTTAAGAATTTAGGTGAAGAAGCAGCATTGTCTTGTAGAAAGGTAATGTATTTGGTATTAGGGTCTTAGCTATTTATTAGTGGGGTTACTAAATCTCTCCAGGAATTGGGTTCTTCATCTGTAAAATTAGGGAATTAAAGTTCTACTTCTAAATCCTATGATTTCATAAATGTAGGTTAAAGAAACAGCAGCCTCTCTGATCTTCAATCTACTAATCTATAACCTTAGTCACTATAGTAACCAGGGTATGGTCAATATTATATACTTGACAAGGCTTGTCACTCTTGCAACCCATCTGACCAGACCCTGGTTTCTGTAATGAGCTAGGTTATAGATTCCAAAATCCTCTCTGTAGTGTCAATGGTCCCTTTGTGCCCAGGTTCTTTTTTTGATTATCACCCTACCTAGTGACTGTGAAGGAGCTATTGTGCCTTACCCAGGCATTATTTCTCTGGAGTTACAGCCATAATTTAAGACTTATACTTTCATTCATACCGTGATCAAAATGTAACTCTTTAGAGTTTAATCTCTTCATGTCCACCATTGGTATGTTGACCTTTTACAAAATATTTTTTGGGGAAACAAAGAATTCACATTAATATCTTAATTAACAATAATGGTTTAATAAGACATTTTAATTTGAATACATGACCTTCTGGGAAAAGGTTAATGGATTCTCCCTAAAGTATACATGAATAGATTTCAGGGGATCTGTGAACTTAAATAGGAAATATTGCAGTATTATTTTCAATAATCTCTAACTGAAATTTAGCATTTTCCTTAATAGTTTTTAAATATTTTAGTTCTGAAAAGTACCTAGTTTGCCAAAGATCTGACACAAAAAGTTTTAGAACTTTTAACCTAGAGAAATAATTAATTTTTACCACCAAAGGAATGAGTCTGTTATGGTAAAATTTCAAATATTTTAGAGCAGGCTAGCTATATAAGGAATTAGTTGATTGTGAAGGAAGGTCTTTCCCTAGCATCCCTAACCACGTATGATATAGGAGCTCTGCTATCCAAAAAATAACATTTATAGAATAAAAGGATATTTTCCCTAACTCCCATCTTCACTAATATACTAAGTTCTGGAAAAAAACTAGCAGTATCTCCCTTTCAGGTTATAGGAGTATTCTGAAAGGTAGCAGATTTATTCTCAAGTGTTATCATCTCAAGCCTCCTTTTTCAGTGTACTCCTATTTACATCAATTGTCGTGCCAATTAATATCTTATCAATATCATTGATGCTATTGATTAGAGCTCTGATACCATTTAATCAATTAATATAAGTTTGCCTTAGTAAAGAAATATCCATTGAGAACCCATAACAAAAAGTATAATTGAAAACACATCCTCCTAACTCAGGGACAAACTTTCCTCTATACTACATAAATATATGGGGAGAATGGACTCAAATGGACATTACAAAGCATTCAACCCAGCAAGTTCACTTTCAAATGTGGCAAAGACAATTCTGAGTTCACTCCAGAAAACATCATCTTAGCTGCCATATATAGACTGCTGAGCTAGATTCTAAAGTTCACACTTCACTGGGTTCAACAACTAAAACACTGATATGAACTCCAGTTCCTGGTCACTAGTGGCTGGCACCTTCAAAGCTCCCAAAGTTGCATGCAGCTGTTTGCAATTTTCTTTCACCTGTAAGCCAGAAAGAATGAATGCAAAGATTCAAACTGAGGAATTATGTTCTTAACTACATGTAGGCCAGGTAGAGAGATAAGGAGGACATTTGGCAGCATGAGACTGCTCTCATCACTGCCACTTCTCTCTTCCCACCTGGAAACTTTCAGCATGATAGCATTTATTCCCTTGCCATCAGGAAGAGAGATTGATTTAGTTTTGTTTTGTATGCATACCTAGTTTTAGTTCAGCAGCCAACCAAAAAGTCTTTTATTCACCAAGTAGTAAGTGGACAGGAAAGAATGAGAGAATACCTTTGTATGTTCTGTAATAAAGATCTGGGCCCCTCCAATCCAATCCAAGTGTGATCATCACACTTTCTACAAGCGGTGAATACTCCCAGTACCGGGTTCTCATCAGCAAAACTCCATTGAACAATCATCATGAGGAGATGGAAATGAGCTAATGAAGTCTTAGTACTAAACTACCAATCTTTTTGGGGGGAAGAGATTGAAAATTGCTTGAAACTTCTTGGAGAAGGGCAGCTGATCACATTCTTAGAATCATTTGTTCATGAGCACAAATCACTTTTGTTTCTTTTGTATTTTCTGATAGTAGGTTAAAAAGTATTCTGAGATGGCAATGTCTAGGTAACCTGGTGAATTTAGGAGATTTAATGGTCCCATCATGATCATCAGATGTCCCACTGGCCACCAGAGTGGGTAAGAATAGCAGAGGTTATTAAACAGCAACTATGAGATTGATGTCCCTTAGAATTGAACTAATGGTTATCATAAAGTCTGAAAAAATTGTAGGATAGCCAAGAACAAACATAGCAGATCATGCTAAAGAGTCAAAGGAAAATGTATTCCATAACTAGCATTCTATTCTTCCCACACATCCAAGAAGAGATGATAGAATATCAGCACCAAAAGGGAAGTGAGAAAAAACGAGTGGTTTGACCCCAGAGTGTAGGATTTGCCCAGCATAGAGCTGAGGAGAACCTTATTAAGTTCTCCCTGAAGGCCACCCTGAAGAAAATAATTTCCAGAGCTAGGAGTTAGAAGTAACACCTTGATCACACAGGGTCTCTACAAACATAAGTGCCATTGTACTTTAAATCTGAATCCACTCTCTGGGATTTTGTGTATGCAAAGGAGGATAGCTGTGGGGGTAGGGGTGGGAGAGAGAGGAGAAAGGAAGATTTTGTTCAAACTCTTCTTATTGTGACTTCTCAGTAAATCTCTTTTTAAAAAGTTTACATTAAACTTAAATTAAATTTAAAAGTTCAACTGACTAAGGATAACATAGGGTACGCTGGTAGGGACTCAGGAGCTAAACTATTAGAAACCCATCCTCTCAGTGTTTTTTACCCTTACAACTCTGAGGGTAGTAGCAACTATATACCTGGGAAACCCCCAACCTATAAATATGAAAGTTCTCATTTGGGGGGGTGATCCCAGAAGGGATACTTTATAATCCATAATTTGTTCCTGCTAGTAACAAAAAAGTTAACTGTAATTTTCTATAAAAAGTTCCTTCAGAATAATGAGGTTTCATTATATTGAGAAAATAGTCCATTCAACAGCATGCTATTAAATATTGTAATGGTAAGCCTGACCTAAAATTATCCAAAGAAATGAATAAAGAACATTGAGTCAAATGACGTACTTTGTTTTTTAAAAAAAATCCTGTGAAACAATTCAGTAACTTATTTTGTATCTTTCTCTGTCCAAGTGAATTAGTTCTATTCTTTTGGCACATTATTTTAAATCATAATCTTGGAAATAAAAAGGACATCAGATGTCTTCATCTAATTGAATCTCTTCATGATACAGAAGTGGATTCATTTGGCCAAGGTCACATAGTGGGAAGGTTGTAATCAGAATATTTAATCTGGTATTTCTTCTACTATAGTAGAATTTATTCTTCAGCTTTGTCACAGCACAAGCCATGTAGGCTATGAAAAAGCTTCAGAATCTAGAGCCACCTCATTTCTTTTGTATCTGTTGAAAATAAAAATTAGATTAATTTTACTTTAAAATGCTAGTTTTAATACATTTAAACTTTCCAAACCATGTTGTTTCATCTTGGAACTTCCCTCAGTTCCTGAGACCTCCTTGATCTAGAATATGGGACCACTCCTTTGATCTCTCCACATAGAAACCCTTTCTCATTCTCCCTTTGATGAGTTCCTCATGGAACATCAATTTACTGAGTTCAGCCTCCCTTTTCAATTCCCTCTTGGTTCTATTTCTGGCTTTCCATACTTTAAAATCTTTCATCATATTGATTTTAAGGTCGTATGTGTGTGTGTGTGTGTGTGTGTGTGTGTGTGTGTGTGTGTATGTGTTCCCCCTATATCAGAAAGTCAATTCCTTGTATTTGTATCCTCAGAACTTAGATCATCTAGAACATTCTAAACACTAAATAAATGATTTTCTTCCTTCCTTAAGAAACTTCTTGATATTATTTAAGAAGTCTCAGAACATCTCTTATGGAAACTAGAATTCTGTCAATTATTCCTTAATATTTATTGGATGCTTATGGACACTACAATATGCAAAGTATTGCAGTGGCTAGGTTGAATCTTTAATTATATGTTATAGCTCCAAAAGAAGCATCATCGTTAAAAGCAACAAAAAACTGCATTTTAAAATATTTTCTTAGTAATCTTTTGTATAGCATTTTTTTTTGTATTTTTAATAAAGCTGACATTGATTAGTGGTACAACAGCATCCTTACAATTCTATAGATGCAGATATTCTCACCAGCTCATATAGATTCTAATTCCTTCATATTTTCTCATCTTAAAAGATTCTTATCCATGTCTTCCCATGAATTCTGGAAAGTGGATGTATCCAACATCACAAAAAAGCCTTCTTGTTCCTTAAATATTTTGGGATATCAGTGTAACACTTGGGAAACCCAATTCTTCCCTTCCACTCTCATTTTAAGACAAGGCTGCCACATATTCCCAAACATATATCAATTAAATAGTCAATAAACACTTGTTAAGTGATACTATTAACCAGACTCTGTGCTACATGCTGGAGACTGTATATATATATATATGTATATATATATATATATATATATATATATATACATACATATATATATATATATATATATATGTATATATATATATATGCATATATATGCACATGTATATATATGCATATATATGTGTGTATATATGTATGCATGTATGTATGTATGTATATATATATGTAATAAAACAATTCCTTCAGGATAGGAGCTTACATTGTAATGTTGGCTATTGATAATGCCCTTAATCCTTTTTGTTTGTGTAACTCATCATTGCAAATATATTACAGTTAAACCCAATTTTTTTCCATTGCATTTGCAGGCTATCCTAAATGTCTTAGTATAAATTTAAACTGATTTACTAAAGCTTAAAACTGCACTAAGGCTTTTGGAAAGCACTATAGAGGGCCACAGATAGTGGGTGACCCTGGGTGAGATATAAGACCTTTTAGTCCAGGGGAACCCTGGTGGTGTGTCTGGTTTGGCACCCCATCCCCCAGGGGTGTCTCAGGCTTCCTGATAAGTCAGGAAGTTGTTGTAATTAAAGCAGAATTATATTAATGGGGCAAGCTGCCAACAATAGCAAGTTCTTTATGTGGTCCTGCATGCACAGTACCCTATAGTTAGTGCATTGCAGTATGCTATATTTATGTAAGTATATTAGGGTATCTAAAGCTGAGAAAATTTTGACTAAATGGACTCCTGTTTGACCATCTTCATGAGTTCTGTTCCTTCACTCCACACCCATGATCAAGATTTGGGCTGGTACCGAAATCCTCCAGTAAGCAGGTTTGGACAATTGGTGTTCAGTGCAGGACCCTGGAAAGCAGGGCACACAGCAGCTCAGCTGACAAGAACAGTGTGAGTTCAGGTGATGAGTCCCCAGGATCCAAGAACAGGGTAAGTTTAAAAAACAAAAACCAGGCAAATGGGAAGATTTGGTAAATGAATGGGTGAAACAGCAAATCATAGACACAATCAATAATTTCATCGAAGAGAATGACAACAATGAGACAACATACCAACATTTGTGGGTTGTAGTCAATGCACATTTAGGGGAAATTTTATATCTCCAGATGCTTACTTCCATAAAACAGAGAAAGAGAAGATCACTGAATTGGACTTGCAACTTAAAAATCTAGAAAAAGAACAAATTAAACCCCCCCAATTAAAAACCAAATTATCACTCTTTGCAGATGATATGGCAGTATACTTAGACAACCCTAGAAAATCAACTAAAAAACTACTAGAAACAATCCACAACTTTAGCAAAGTTGCAGGAAACAAAATAAATCCACAGAAATCATCAACATTTTTATATATCATCATCAAAGTCCAGCAGCAAGAGATACAAAGAGAAATTCCATTTAAAATAACTGTTGATAATATAAATTATTTGGGAGTGTACCTGCCAAGGCAAAGTCCAGGAACTCTATGAACACAACTACAAAAAACTTTCTACACAAATAAAGTCAGATCTAAACAACTGGAAAAATATCAAGTGCTTTTGGATAGGCCAAACTAATATAGTAAAAAAAACGACAATACTACCTAAATTAATCTCTTTATTTAGTAATATACCAATGAAACTCCCAAGAAATTATTTTACAGATCTAGAAAAAATAATAACAAAGTTCATCTGGAAGTACAAAAGGTCAAAAATTTCAAGGGGATTAATGGGGGGGGGGAAGCAAATGAAGGTAGCCTAGCTGTACCAGATCTAACACTATATTATAAAGTAGTGGTCATCAAAATCATTTGGTACTGGCTAAGAAATAGAGTAGTTGATCATTGGAATAGATTAGGTTTACAGGATAAGATAGTCAATGACATAGTAATCTAGTGTTTGACAAAGCCAAGGACCCCAGCTTTTGGGCTAAGAACTCACTATCTGACAAAAAGTGCTGAGAAAATTGGAAACTATTATGACAGAAACTAGGCATTGACTCACAAGTAATACCATATACAAAGATGAGGTCAAAATGAGTTCATAATCTAGACATAAAGAATGATGTAATAAACAAATTAGAAGAACATAGAATAGTTTACCTCTCAGATTTGTGGAGAAGAAAGGAATTTGTGACCAAAGAAGAACTGGAGTATATTATTGATCACAAAATAGATAATTTTGATTATATTAAGTTAAAAAGTTTTTGTACAAACAAAACTAATGCAGACAAGATTAGAAGGGAAGCAATAAACTAGGAAAACATTTTTACATTCAAAGATTCTGATAAAGGCCTCATTTTTAAAATATATAGAAATTGACTCAAATTTATAAGAATTCAAGCCATTCTTCAATTGATAAATGGTCAAAGGAAAATAACAGATAATTTTTAGATGAAGAAATTGAAACTATTTCTAGTCATATGAAAAAATGCTCTAAATTATTATTGATCAGAGAAATGCAAATTAAGACAATGCTGAGATATCACTACACATCTCTTAGATTGGCTAAGATAACAGGAAAATATAATGATAAATATTGGAGGGGATGTAGGAAAGCTGTGACACTCATACATTGTTGGTGGAATTGTGAAAGATCCAACCATTCTGGAGAACAATGTAGAAGTATGCCCAAAAAATTATCAAACTTTGCATACTTTTTGACCCAGTAGTGTTTCTACTGAGCTTATATCCCAGAGAAATCTTAAAGGAGGGGAAAGGGACCCACATGTGCAAAAATGTTTGTGGCAGCCCTTTTTGTAGTGACAAGAAACTGGAAACTGAGTGAATGCCCATCAGTTGGAGAATGGTTGAATAAATTATAGTATGTGAATGTTATGGAATATTATTGTTCCATAAAAAACGATCAGCAGAATGATTTTAGAGAGGTCTGGGAAGACTTACATGAACTAATGCTAAATGAAATGAACAGAACATTTAACATGGCAACAACAAGATTATATGATGATCAATTCTGATGGATATGGCTCCTTTCCACAATAAGATGAGTCAGATCAGTTCCAAAGATCTTGTGATGAATCCAGAGAGAAGACTGTGGGACTGAGTGTGGTTCACAACATAGCATTTTCAGTCTTTTTGTTTTTGTTTGTTTGCATTTTATTTTCTTCGTCATTTTTTTGGTTTGATTTGCTTTTTCTTATGCAGCAAGATAATTGTATAAATAAATATATTAGATTTAACATATATTTCTACCATGTTTAACATATATTGAGCTACTTGCCATCTAGAAGAGGGTTTAGGGGGAGGGGAGGAAATTGGAACACAAGGCTTTGCAAGGGTCAATGTTGAAGAATTATCCATGCGTATATTTTGAAAAAATAAAAAGCTTTAATAAAAAAGATGCTGTTAAATAATTTGGCTTATGTTAATCGTAACTCCTAATGTTTGGAAATCCATAGCAAAAACCTCACAAAGAGCCTTATTTCTTATTTGATGCTTGTGGCTAGAATGTTGTTAAAAGCCATTGAAAGAGTAATACAATTATCTGCGATAGGACCTAACAAGAAACCATCCCAGAGAGGCAAATTTTATGGCCACAGCTCCAAATTTCACGAACGGGTTCTCCTTAAAGATATCCCAGCTATTACATAATTGGCCATGAGTTTTTGAAAAAAAAAAAAAAAGGTTCTAAGTTCCTTCTTAAAGAATGGCCATGTTTATAGACGTATCCAAATATAGCATTTGTGCTGTATATTCTCTTGACTTAGCTATAAAAAAGTCCATTCAGCCAAATGAGTTGCATGCAATTATTCTAGCTCTTACTTATTACCTAGGAGATGTAAATATAATGTTTGATTAGACTTATTCAGTAAAATTTGTAGCCTCTAAGATATTTCAGCTTTTTAAGGAACGTCAGGAGCAAGTGAGAAACCACTCAGGTAAGTATTATTTCTTGCATGTCCCTTCTCATAGTGGTCTTCCAGGACCTATTTTTTATGGAAACTCAAAGGCAGATAGCCTTTTCCCTAGGTTAGCCAACATTCCTCTATTTCAGGCCTCCCAAGAATCTCATTCTAAGTATCATCAGGCTGCATGAGCTTTATGTCTGCAGTTTGGGATAACGAAAGAGGAAGGTAAGAGCATAGTAAAAGCCTGCACAGCTTGCCTCCCTTTCCACACTCCTACACTCCCTCCAGGGAAGATCCTTTGTGGTTTGAGGCCTCATGAAATTTGGCAGATGGATGTGTTATAAATCTTTTGGCCATCCAATGTCTTTTATCCATGTTGTCATGGACACCTTCAGGATTTACCTTTACAGTACCAGCAACAAAAGAGACATCCCAGGTAGTCACTTAATTTCTTACACAGGCCTTTGCAATTATGGGCATGCCACAAGCAATAAAAACAGATAATGGACCTGCATACATTTCTAAACATTTTGCACACTTTTGTGTTATGTATAGCACTGACATACCTTTCAATCCTCAAGGACAGGCAATAGTAGAGAGGAAGAAAAGAGACATCAAGACGCTCCTCTGAAAACAAAAGAGAAGGGGAACCACAGGGAACCCTAGAGAACTTCTAAATTTAGCCTTTTATACTATTAATATTTTGGTTTTTGATGAAGATGCTCCGGCTCTGGCAGACAGGTTTCATAACCTACTGGAAGGGCAGTGAAAGCAGCTCTGGTGTCTTTAGATAATTTCTAGGTGATGTGGAAAGAGCTGGAGAGCAGTGAATGGAAAGGACTGGATAGGCTAACCACTTGGGGCAGAGGGTTTGCTTGTGTCTCTACAGATGGAGAAGGAATCCAATGGGTGCCAACATGTCGTATCTGCCTCGTCCATCTGACAGAGATGGAAAAAGAGAAAACCCCGGGAAAAATATCCCAGGAAACTTCAAGTGGTTCCATCTCTGACTACATCCCCCACTGAAAGAGCATGGCTGTTAGCCCTATGTGTATGGCAATTGACTAACAGATATTACCATGACTGTAAAAGTAATTGCTAATGAGATTGATGCAGGACCTCAAAACTTGCAGGAATCATTGGATTTCCTGGCATACGAAGTGATGGACAACAGATGGACTTTGGACTATCTTTTGGCTGCTGAAGGAAGTGTATGTGTGGTTGTAAATTGTTATTTTCTATGCCTTCCTTCTGGGACTCACAGAACTTCATATTACTTGTTATATTACTAGTTGCCTGTGTAATTGCTCCCACACTGATGGATTTAACCTTCTTCAATTAAAACAAAGGAAAGCGAGAGATGTAACAGCGGCAGATAGTGGGGAACCCTGGGCAAGGTACAAAACCCTTTATCCCAGTGGAACCCTGCTGATGTGTCTGAATCAATGTGCTAGTGTTTACAATGAATGCCCCTGGGCATCTTGGCCTTCCTGAGAAGTCAGAACTTATAACAACCTGTATTATAATTAAAGCAGTTATACTTAAGTGGCAAGGAAACATCTGCACACAATAGCAAGTTGTTTATGTGGTCCCCCATGTGCAGGGACTTACAGTTAGTGCATGTGCAGTATGCTATAATTATGTAAGTGTATTAGGATATATAAGGCTGAGAACATTTTGAATAAATGGACTTCTGTTTGACTCCTTCATTCCTCATCCGTGATCAGGATTTGGGCTGGTACTGAAATTCTCTAGTGAGCAGGAGCACTATATGTAATTTCAGTTCTTCTAAGATCAGAGGTTTTTTTTGTTGTTGTTGTTGTTGTTGTTGTTGTTTTTGTTTTGTTTTATTTATTTATTAATACTTTTTATTTGCAAAGCATATGTATGGGAAATTCCTAACCATTAACCCTTACAAAGCTTTCTGTTACAAATTTTCCCCCCTACTCCCCACCCCTCCCCTAGATGGCAGGATATCCACTACATGATAATTATGTTAGAATACTTGACAGATCGAATATGTGTATAGTTATTGCCACACATCATTTTTTGTGTAGGAGAAATAGTATCTATAAGAAAGAATAATCCAATAAAGGAAATACAATGCAAGCAAACCTCAATAGAGATCATGGAAATGATATGTTGTGGTCCACATTTCACATCCCTCTCTCTGGGTGTATATGGCTTTCTTCACCAAACAATTGGAATTGGTTTGAAGCATTTCATTGTTGAAGAGTGTCATGTCCATTAGAACTGAAGATCAGAGTTTTTCATCAGGCACAACTGAATATTATCACTGGGAGAATATTAGCATGAAAAAAATGGCGTTTTGTAGCAATGCATAACATGTGATCCTTGAAAATATTGTGGAGCTGTTGAGTGGTTTTGGTTTTTTTCCAAATACATTCCAGTGCAATTTTTTCCTACTATTCAACTGCAAGGCCAACTCCTATACGTGGTATCTATTACAGAAATTCATATTCATACTGATGAATATTGATAAACTAAATTGCAAATATCAAGTTAATCTGAATGCCATTAGGCTTTATACCCCTTGTTTATCAAATATGTATCATGAGGCTCAGATTTATTGCATTACTGTGTATTTCACTGAAGAGCTTTATAAAGTTTTAGGGGAAAGAAATACAAGAAAATGTGTTCAACTTGTAGCTTCTCTCAAAATGATTCTTTGTATAATGCAGGTCCTTTATTAAAAAAAAAGCTTCCTCCTTTTTTATTGTTCTTCCAATATTCCAATGCAAACCCTCTTAGCTTTGGCTCCTTTACCCCAAAATCTGAACCCATTTGATTTCTTACCAAATTTCTCAATTTTAGATACTATGGGTTTTTGGCTTTGATTTCTCAACTATTTTGCCTATTGTTCTATTAACCTATGGAAAGAAGCAATATGTTTTGATCACAACTACCTCATTCTCTAGGACTGATTGATAATCTTTTACTTTGTTCATCACCCATTAATACCTGGAGTATTCTACCTTTCCTCCACCCTGAAGAGGTAGTAAATGGAACAACATTCTCTTGAGAAATCTCTGAGCTTTTCAGGCTTTGGTGGTCGTTCTTTCATGGCCTTTGGTCTTTTTGACATGTATATCTTCATTGTAAACATTACCACATTGATTCATTTAGCTACAGTTTTTCAAGATACTAGAATACTCAAGATGTTTCCATTGTTTGTGAAAAACAATGTCATAATATTTTAAAACAGAAATTTAACTAAATATCAAGGATGAATGTTTGTTGTAATTATAGGGTGATGCCAGACCTTCACTCTTGAATTTAATCATCTCTTTAGGATCAAAAAAATTTTTAGTAAATAATGGATTAAATGCTTGATGACATAAACTGTGTTTTAGTTTCTTTTACATTTTTCTGCACTGTTCTTCAATGCTCTTTTTTAATTTTAAATAAACATTGAGTGACTGATAGCCAAATTTCATTTCATACATTCCTAGATTTTGATGATGACATCATGAATATATCATGGAGAGGAGATTCTGTATTTTGGGTGAAAGTATTGGAAACTACAGTGGAAAGAGAACTGGCTCTGCAATCAAGAGATGGGTTCAATTTTTCCCTTTAACAATCAGTATTTATGTGACCTTAGATATATGTTTATAGTTTTTTTCATCTGCAAAATGAAGATGGTTTCTGAGGTCTTCTCTATCTATAGATTTTCAATACTATGAAATTCTGTGTTCACTTCTATTTCTTATTCTGAAAAATTTGGAAAAACAATTGTCTGTAAACATAGTGAGTTTCATATTCAGTATGTTCTACAGACCTATTGTAAATAGTGCTTATCGACTCCAAATGTCAAATAAATTTTATGCAGCCTTGAATGTGACATTATGAAGAGTTTTAATTATAGATGTTTACTCACCTATTAATCTATGAAGCAAAAACAACCTAAAATAGTCCTAAATATAAATGAATAGTACAAATTTGGCTAGAATAAATATCTTATAGCTATGTCCTACATAATTATAACTTAGTGGTTCACATGAAAAGACAGGTGATGTGGAATGAAAAACTGGTCATTCTCTCTTAAACCATCAAGATTTCATAGTTAGACATTTAAAAAAAAGATAATTTTGTCATACATGGCAATTTATATTCATTTATGGTTTGATTTTCTCATTTTGTAAATCCCTCAAATTCTATATTTCAGAATGAAACATGAAAAATTAATGCAACTTGGTTTTTTTCTAGACCCATTCCTTGTCTTCAAAATATAGTATATTCCCTTTCAGTGCCACATTTCAGTCTGATAACCTTCATCATTAATTTAGAGTTTGAAGGATCCTCAGGGGTTATCTAGGCCAACACCCTGGTTTTGCAAATAAAGAAGCCAGGGCATAGAGAGATTAATAATAACATTAATAGCTAAAATTTAGGTGGCAATTAAGGTTTGAAAAGCATTTTATATACAATATATCATTTGATCCTCACAACATACCTATGAGTGAGGTGTTACTTGTAAACTATTTTACAAATGAGAAAACTAATGCTGAGAGAAAGTAAGTGACTTATCCAGGATCCCAAGGGTGCAACAATTAAGTGTTTGAGAAAGCAAGATGAGAGAGATAGAGAAATACAGAAAAGAAGAAAGAGGCAAGAGGAGGAGGAGAAGGAAGATGAAAATGAAGAACGGAGAGGAGAGAAAGGGAAAAGAGGAAAGGAGAGGGAGAGAGAGACAAAGAGAGACAAAGAAAGAGATAGAGACAGACAAAGATAGAGAAAGACAGATAGAGACAGAGACAGAGACAGAGAAACACACACACAGAGACAGACAGAGACAGACAAAGATAAAGAGAGTTAGAGACAGAGGGACAAAGAGAGAGACACACACAGAGACACAGAGAGACAGAGACAGAGAGAGAGAACTAGTGACAGAGTCAGAGACATATAGACAAATACAGACACACATAGAGACAAACATTTTTGTGTTTATGTCTGTGTGTAAACATATGTATAGAATTCTCTTGCTGTACAAAAAAAATAGATCAAAAAGGAAAGAAAATGAGTAAGAAAACAAAATGCAAGTGAACAACAAAAAAAGTGAGAATGTTATGTTGTGATCCACATTCAGTTCCCACAGTCTTCTCTCTGAGTGTAAATAGTTCTCTTCACATAACATCATTGGAACTGATGTCAATCAATCTCATTGTTGAAGAGAGCCATGTCCATCAGAATTGATCATCACATAGCCTTGTTGTTGCCGTGTATAATGATCTCCTGGTTCTGCTGATTTCACTCAGCATCAGTTCATGCAAGTCTCTCCAGGCCTCTCTGAAATCGTCTTGCTGGTCGTTTCTTACAGAGCAATAATATTCCATGACATTCATATACCATAATTTATTCAGCCACTCTCCAATTGATGGGCATCCATTCAGTTTCCAGTTTCTAGCCACTACAAAAAGGGCTGCCACAAACATTCTTGCACAGGTGGGGCCCTTTCCTATCTCTTTGGGATATAAGCCCGATAGAAACACTGCTGGGTCAAAGGGTATGCACAGTTTGATAACTTTTTGAGCATAGTTCCAAATTGCTTCTGAATGGCTGGATCCGTTCACAGTTCCACCAACAATGCATCAGTGTCCCAGACTTCCCACATCCCCTCCAACAATCATCATTATCTTTTCCTGTCATCTTAGCCAATCTGACAGGTATGTAGTGGTATCTCAGGGTTGTCTTAATTTGCATTTCAGAGACAAACATAGTAACAGACCAAGTGCTAGTCAGATTGCCCATGTAAAAGGTAATGTTCAATCCCATCTCTCCATACATACCTGATCCCATTGAAAGTTGGGAAGTAGAGCTCCTCCACTGCATAGATTTAGCTACATTGTACAAGGATAGTATGATCATATCTCTTCTCACTAGAAGGCCAGCCTCACCAGAATACTTTAATTGCTCTGGGTTTGGGATCCTAGGTTTCATAGGAGCTATAGTCAGCATTCTAATAGAAATATTTTTGGCATAGGTCTTGACACACAGTGAGGAAAATAGATAAATAGAATTTTCTTAGCTTCTGATTTGTGGACTCTCAAATACTCTATTATTAATACATTTAATAGAAGTTTTGTGATTTTGATTCTTACTTATGGATTCTATGTAATTCCTCTCAGAAAGATTATGGGGCCTGATATTGTTTTGATATCTTGACTGCATATAGATATGTTTAATTAGCATTTATCAAATATCTATTTACTGTTAACATATTGTCAGGCATTGGATAGATTAAATTATTATTATTGTTGTTGTTTAAAGATAAAATTAATGCCTGGACTCTGAAAAGCCAGCCATTCTAAGAAATATTGATGGGCCAATGAGCAAATAAATCAGGTCATGGGAAAATAGGAATTTTACTTTTTAATATATGATATAAAGTATTAAAAGCATTTTTCTTCAGGCTGTTAATATTCACTGTTCAATATTCGTTTGGAAATGTGAGAAGAGGAAAAATATAGTGAGCTGGTAACATTTAAGGAAAGTTTTTGAAACTTGTTTATAAGTGTCTGAAACAAGTAGCCAGAAAGATAAAATTTTAAAAATCATTAAAATAGTATAGCTGGGAGGAACTTGAGAAATTATCAGATTCAGCTCTATTTTATTACAAATGAGGAAGTTGGGGCTTCAAAATGAAGTGAATTTTACAAAGTCAGAGAGAAAGTAAAAGGAGAAAATAGACCTTAAAATCAATTCTTCTTGTTCTAAGGCCAGTACTCTTTCCACTGTTGAACTTATTTTTTTTCTGAGACAGCTTCCTGATCTTGTTTACAGAAGTAACTTTTCCATTAGTGATCCTTCTCCTATTCTTGAATCCATATGTTGGAAAATAGAAAGACTCTTGGCAAGAGACATACACATTTAAAAGATATCTTTCTCCTAAACTATTCAGATCTGCATTTCAACCTGGAAGCCCATCAGCAATGTGGTCATCCATTTGCACCATCTGGAGAATATTAGTATGGAGTTCCACTAGTCTCCTTGAAAATTCTCCTACAGACAGAAGGGGGCCTGATAAAAAGGCAAGAAAAGCTAACTCGATTTCCAGCAGAATTACATAAGAGCTAAAATTATGCTTAAATTATATCAAATTGCTTTCCTTAATATAGATTCTTGATCAGAAATGCAGGCAATGGAAAATAATGACAAGCCATCTCTTCAGTAAGTTGTCATTACATAACTCATAAACAAACAAACAAATGGAATGGAAGTTCTCTTGGCATTCATCCAGCTGAGTTATACTTTTCAGGTGTTGCCTTATGACCCCAAATCATAAATGACAGTTATGGCTCTATAATGAATGAAAGCAAGCTTATAATGCAGGATATGTGAGCAAAAGTGAGCCAGTTTTTTCCCAGCTGGAACTAGGTTGTTGCCACGACAACATCCAAATGATAGACAGATTTTTGAATGTGCAGTGGTCTACTGGTGATAACAGAGCTTCCAAGATTTCTACTAAGTGTTTTCAGACCTGCTATGATCTTCAAACTGTGATGATACTGAATGCCATGTTTACAAAGCAACTATTTAAATGTCTCTTTTGAAATTCTTAAAATGAAAAAGTTAAATTTCTGGAACTTTTTAATAGAAGATCTACATTCCACAATAACAATTCTTATTTACTGTAAAGAAGGTTTTATAGAATTCCTGAAAAAAAGTAGTGTCTGCCAACTAATTGTAAATCATTCCCAAGGTCACTTTCCCCTATGACTTTGGGAGGATTGAATAATTAATATGGCAAACATTCCATAGGAAGTTTAGAATTTTCTGTGCAGTTTTTTTTGAGGCTTATAGAAACCATTCTCTTAAGAATATGTGGCATTTATGTAGCCTTTTTAGTTCAGTTAAACATAGAAATGAGTAATTATTATACCTGAGTTGTTTCTAGAACATGAGAATTTTTTTATAACCAAGGTATACTTCAAAATTCCCCTCACTCTAATCTCCTAAAAAATTCTTTTGATATTCAACATTAGAAAAAAATAGCATGAGATACTGAAATTTTTGAAGGCAACTGGAGCCTCTAATCTTTGGTGAAAAGGAAGTTGGCTGCCCATGTCTGGAGTGATCAGCTCTAAAAGTCTAGTATATTTCAAATGAATTTGCAGAATCATAATTTTTCAAGCTTATCTTGACTCATTAATGGATGGGCTTCATTACACTGTGTAATTATAATGATTAAACTTGGCCCCTAGGAAGAGATGAAAAAAATATATCTTTTAATCATCAAATCTAATGATTTTTTTCAAGCCTCATCTTTCTTAATCTTTACAATATTTTACATTGCTAACTATAATCTTCTCCTGGATTCTCTTTCCTCCCTGCGTTTCTATGATACTCTTCTCTTCTAGTTCTCCTGCCACTTTTCTGAATGGTTTCTCTCATTCCTTTTTCTCTACCTTCTTACATATCACATTCACTACCTATGAGTTTTCACCAATAGTGCTGTACTATTCCCTCTTTTTTCTTCTCTATATACTATCTGATGTGGCGATCTCATGAGTTCCCATGGGATCAGTTGCCTTCTCTCTGTAGATAATCCCAAGATACCTTGTTTCCCTCCAGAGTCCCAGGCCCACATCAAATTTAAAAGTTGAAGTCAACAAACATTAATTAAGCATCCACTATATTCAGGATACAAAGAAAGGCTAAACAATAGCCCCTGCACTCAAGGAGCTCACCATCTAAATGGAGGAGAAAACACAGCAAATAACCACATATGTACAAACAAGTTTAGACAAGATAAATTGGAGATAATTTTAGAGGAAAGGAATTGCCATGAAAGGGAATGAGAAAGACTTCATGCAAAAGGTGAATTTAGCTTTAACCTGAAAGAAGGTAACCAAGAGATAGAGAAAAGGAGGAAATTCTAGGCATGTGACATGTCACCAACTGTCTGTTCTATTTGATAATTCAAAATAGGTTACCTTTAAGCATTTCAAATTCAAACATCACCAAAACAGAATTTGTTATCTCCTCCCCCAAATTTGTTGTTCAGTTCTTCAATTGTATCATATATTTGCTTATTCATATACATTCTGTCTCTTTCTTTAAATTTTAAGTTTTTTGAGATCATGACTTCATTTGTTTTTTTATTTGAAGTTTCAGCACTTAATGTAGTGCCTAGCACTATAAATGCTTGTTTGCTGATATATGCTCATTTGTTTATTGATATGTTCTTCCATTCTTTACATAAGAAAATTACTATGAATTGCATATACTGCCAGACTTGATTAGTTTGGTTAAAATCCTCTGTCTCTCCCCCTCCTCTGTCCTTCCCTCCCTACCCCCTCTCTCTTTCTGTTTATAAGGATGGCTCATTGTATAGAGGAATTGGAGAGGGCTATATCTGAAAATGAAGGTAATATAAAGAAAAATATAAATAATTTTTTAGTCACTGATTAGAATTAACAAAAACTAGTTTGGTTTCACTGAGGAAGCAAAAGATTAAAGACCTGGAAAATGCACAGATTTTCTGACTCTACTTTTAACCTATGGCTCAGTCCAAAGATGAGTCAGGTTTATTTTTAAGTGTTCAATTTTGGCAAACACTTGTTTGGAAGGTTTTTACAATTTTTCTAAATGCCAAAAATCTAAATGGATAGTGAAGCGTCTGGAGAGCTATAAATGTGTTTCTCCTTGAAATTATAGTGGTCATACTCCAGTTTATTACATTTGTTAGGAATTATAGTAAGGAGCAGATGTGATAGACTGAGCATTGAAAGGTGCAGTCGGGGCTGTCAGAGAATTTGTCATGTTTTTAAAATCATCTAACTTTCTGTGTATAACCATGTTCACATCCAAAAACATTTCCCTATGCCCTTCCTGAACACATGCTGGAATTTTGTTGGATTGTTTCTTCTGAGTTATGATTGATTTTTAAAAAGCAATTTTGTAAGGGAAAATATACAGATGGTATAATGTTGTAGATGGATTCTTTCAAATAGATGAATGAGCCATTTCACCAAGGGTTTTCTCTAAAGAATAGTACATTACTTTTGAACTCTCTGGGAGAAAAAATATAATCTATTCACAATTAATCTGATATCTCTATCAATCAATAATATAATCAAAAAGCATTCATTAATTATTTGCTATGTACCCAGATCTTATGTTTGGGGATGTCTTTAAAGGCTTCAAGGAGTTTACATTCTAGAGAATGATGTTTTTGCTTAAGAGTAAATATATATTCTTTTGAAAGAGGGAGGCACAAATATCGTGCAGAATATTTGCAAATAAAGGCCTCTTGTAGGGAGTGGTGTGGGAATAGACTTTTGAGGAAAATTAAGGATTCTAAGAGGCAGAGATGAAATACAGCAAGTAGACCAGTTTAATTAGAAAATAGAATGTTTGAGGAGGAATCATTTGTAATAATCCTGGAAAGGTAGTTCAGGATTAGATTATGAAGGATTGTAAATGCCAATAAAAGAAGTTTGCATTTTATCCTAGCTCTTGCAATGGGAAAATTATATGATGAAATCCATGATAGGAAGATTTCTTTGAGGAAGATGAATTGGAGATCAGAGAGAGGAAGACCAATTACAATAGTCCAGGTGAAAGGAGATAAAGACTTGAAATAGACTGTTACCAATGGGAATAAAGAGAAGGGGGAAAATGGAAAAGATCTTCTGAGGACAGGATAAACAGAATTGAGTAGCTCATTGAATATAGAGTTAAGGGTCCAGGATAACTCTGACTGCAAATGTAGATGACTAGAAGTAGTGCTACCCTTTCCATAGAAATAGAGAAGCAAGAAAATGGATGGCTCAGTGGAGATAATGACTTCTATTCTGGGTGTAGACTTTTAAGTTGCTTTTGGGCATCCAGTTGAAAATGTTCAAAAAGAAGTTGGTGATATGGGACTAAAAATCAAGACATAGAATACAATCAAGGTTCTCCTTGCATCTATCTATTCCATTAGTTCAGTTTTCATCTACCGAGATTCTTCTCGGTAGATGAAAACTGAACTAATGGAAATAGATAAATGAGATAGATATCCAAATATGCAAATACACCTGTATACACAGAGAGAAAGAGAGACAAACAGAAACAAAGAGATGGAGGGAAGGGCCGGCAACAAACTTTAGAACATCCACAATTAGAGAGCAAGATATGGATCCAGCAAATAAAACAGACAAATAAGACAGATAGGAGAACCAAAACTGAGGTCTGTCTTGTCACTTAGAGAAAGGGGAGTGTATGCAAGGAGAGATATTTAAAATGCAGCGCTAAATTTAACTTGCTTTTTTCAGACAGGCTTTCCTATTCCTTGGTGTATAAATCTCAACTTTGAATATTATATGGCCCAAAGAAAGAAAATGAAATGAAACAGGGATCACTGCATAATGAACCGTTGAATTCTCAAGTTCATTTCCCTCAGGTAAAATATGACCTCAATTTTTTAAATATAGAAAGGAGCTTAAGGTGAATTGGGACATTAGTTTTTACAAAATTAATTCTACAAACTAATAAAATGCAGATAGAACTAATTTTTCTTGAAATATGCATGATCTCTGATTGTAAAAGTACTTAAAATGTGACAAAACCAAATATGAACTGTTTGTACAAAAGAGTAGCTTCTTTCTTATCTCTATTTTTCCTTTTCTCTTTCCTTAGCTTAAAAAATAAGAAATTATAAAAATGGAATGAAAACTTACTTTAATTCAGAATCAAATTCTCTACAAAGCTGTATGTATCTTTATTGTGTTTCTATGCACACATTTTATCTATACTCCAAACTCTGGTTAATATTAATATGCCTCGGTTATTTTCTACATTAGTCACATTTGCTGGATGTCATTCCAGGATATGAATGGCAAGTAAGGGACAATACAGAGAGACCAAGGTGAATATCAAGATATAGAATCAGGGGGATGATAGCCAAACTACAGCAGGGCCAGATGTCAGGAACAAGCTGGAGGCCTAGACTTTAGAAAATCAAACTGGAATCTGAAAAAAGTTAAAGGCCAGAGAGCTCTGAGACCAGAGAAATAGCCAGAAATAACAGCTCCTAGAGCTCAAATCAAGCAATGGTCCAATATTCAGGAATTCCATTTGTGACATGGACAGTAGGAACACAAAAACAAACCATAACCTTGTGGAAGATCTATTTCCCCTCTGACATCAGTAGCTAGAGGTCTGCAGGTACATGTAGTAAATATTAGTTATTGTGGGGAATACAAACTTAGGTTGGAACTGTGCATAGCACACAATTAAGGTAAGTGTAGTAAAACTGATATTACAAAGATATTTTAAGGAACAGTTAGGTGGCACAGTGAATAGAATACCAACCCTGGAGACAGAAGGACCTGAGCTCAAATCTAGTCTCAGATATTTACTACCTATGTATGTGACCCTAAGTGAACTTAGCCCTAATGGTCTAAAAATGTTATTACAATTAATAGTAAAGGTTCTACAGGAAAATGGATATCTTAAGACTTATTAAGTATATTTCTTCTTCCTGTAGCAAGTAGTTCTTAACACAGTGTTTCATGTCATAGTACCTTTTTTCTTTTTTAATAGTGATATGTCAACTTACCTCCCTATTAGCTAACTTTTAGACATCATTCAAGTAATAAGGTACTAAATATTTCATAATTATTTGAATATTCACAATTATCATAATTATCTCAGTCCTCAGTATGCAAGATTCAATGCAACTTTAAATAATAATGATGATGATGAAGATGGTGATAACTATAGATGATAGAGATAGAGCAGGAAGTATATATTCAATATTTTGGTTTATATTCTTTTCTCTATTTTTTAATAGCCTCACTCACTTAACCATCGTGGCTATGATGGTATCTCAAATTTCTAGAGAGAGGGTTGATTAAGGGAAGTGCTTGATCAATTTTCTTAGATATGGGCATGCCTTTGTTGGGGACTTTTGATTATTATCTTCCTATAGAGGTATTATATATAATATTATTAAAAGGCATATATAATATGTCTTTTGAGAAGAAGCTGGGAATGGAGTGTGTAAAATGCTGGATTTGGAGTCTGGAAAATCTGAGTTCAAATCTGGCCTCAGATCTTTATGAGTTGAGTGACCCCAGGCAAGACACTTATGGGGTGTTTTGTTTGCTTTTAACAATTTTTTTTTCAGTTTCCTTGTAAAATGAGAATAATTTAACAACTATCTCACAGGGTTGTTCTGAAAATCAAATCAGAAAATATTTGTAAAAAAAAAAAAAAAAGCACTTAGAGCAGTTCCTGGCACATAGTAGTCACTATACAAATACTTATTTCCTTCTCTTTTCTCCCTTCTGTTTGGTGCCTTATAGAAGATGAGTCTCAGTGATTGCTACATTGGTTGCCTTGAACTCCAGTAGGACAGCTTAATGAAGGAAAAACTATTCCTTGGACTAGCTCATACCCAGGAATCAAAAGAATGTATTGTTCTTTTTTTCCCCCCAATTTGCCTTATCTGCAAAATTCTGAGAGTAAAATACGACTAAAAGTAGACCTAGTTCCTAATTTCCATCTCTAGCTCCAGGAACCATTAAATGCTACTGGAGACAAATGATATGGAAGTTATATGGGGCCCAAAAGGAGAGTTCCTGGAACTTCAGGAGCTGTTATTATTTATCTTCAAGAAAAGGTAGGCGTGTTTTGTTCTATATTACCCAGGAGGAGAATTCTTAGTTTAGTTTTGAAGAAGTAATGGAATAATCTTTCAACCTCATAGAAGACTTGGAGATGAAAGCATTTAGTCCAAGTAGTGGGGATTCCTGAAACCAACAACCTCAATAGAAATGGGGAAACTCCTTGGGTAATATGATACTGGAGTCTTTCCTTCTACCAGATAATACAATTTCCTAGATAGTGCTAGCTTTGGAAACTGATCTTGTAATTCTAATTTTGAGGATTTCAAATTCATACTTTCTATCAAAAAAAGAGGAACTCTTGAGAGTTATCAAGTTGGAAACAAAAGGATCATGTACATGGCTTCCAAAGCTATAAGTACATTTTGGACTTTTCTGTTCACTATTACCATGAGTTATTTGGATACAGTTTTGATTGAAGGATCTGGGTTGTCTGGCAGTCTAAAGTTCATTTCCCTTCCCAAAATGTGTTAAAAACATAGGGTGGAACTTTGAATAGGAGATTCTATATATTCCATGAAAATTTGAAAAATCCCATGAAAAATTGAACTCAATAGAAATCCCAGAGTTGCCTTTACAAGCCCATTTGTTTAAACAAGTCAGCATAGTCAGATCAACCCCTGAGAAAGACAGGAAATAGCTTGTGTCAGGTGGGCCAAAGCACTGCCTTCACTTTGACTACCACTTTTCCTTAGGTCCCAGTAGAGATAGCACAGTTCCCTGTGCCCAAGAACTCTGAGAGTAACAGTTCCTCTCCTATAATCTGCGCCACTGGTCCTACTTCCATCCTGGATTCTCACAAACATCTTCCAGGACAGCAATCCTTGCAGACATCTAACCTGACAACTACTTCTGCAATTCTATAACCTCTAGTTTCTCAGCTATCATAATTACTGAAAACCCAGAACACAGTATACTTCAATGAAAGTCCTTGACACTCTCAATTTATTCAGTCAGAAAAATATATGGTTTTATCAATGGAAATTACATTAAAGCAGATGAATTACCATCTGTCTTGATGCTGAACCCAAAGAACACTGGGTCTTTTCATTAGTCCTTCAGGTAAGCCCAGCTATATGTGTAACCTCTTCCCATCCTAGGGATTTCCTCTAATTTTTTTGTTTATTAATTCTTTTATTTCAAGTAAGTCCAAACCATAGGGTGATACTATGAGTTTAGTGTACTAAAGGACCATGGAAAGGTAAGAGAAGATTTGTGTTGACCTTTTAAAAGCTATTGTGAATTCTTCATGTGTTTTCTGAATTTTCATTGGAACAAAGGCTACCCTGTACACAGTATATATACATTGTTATCATTGGAGACAAAACCCTCCCCCATTTTTACATATTTATGGATGTTTAGACATAGGCCATATATGAATATTTTCAAAGAGTAAACTTTGAATTAAAACAAAATGGGCCAAAGGCATTTGCTTTTCTGCACTAGCTCCATAAGATTAGATCTAATCTGCATAAGACCAAAATCTAGAATATTAAATCATCACACATTACAACCATCACAATTCTGATCTCTGTTTGAGCATTCTAGCACTGCATCTCTACCTGATTATGCATAGTTTTATTTATATTTCCCACAATCTTCTTACACTTAATGTTCCTGAGACATATAACCTATAAGATAAAATCAAACTCCTTCGGTCTAATAATAAAAGTTCTATAAACCTTGAGCTCAATTTATCTTCTCAATTTTTTCTCCAGTTATTTAATCTCCCTTAACACTCTGTTCTAGCAAAACTTCTCTACTTACTATCTTATATTATCATCTCTGTTCTACTATTCACAGCATTCTACAATTCCTAAAATGCCTTCTCTATTTCTCTCCCTCTTTCTAAACCTGTCCATCATACAAGACCTAGCTCAAATACTCATTCCCATGTATGAAGTCTTACCAGAGCATTCTAGCTTATATTTATTGTTTCCTCCTTTGTGCTCTATTAAATTAATGATATACTCTTCAGGGAACCTCTTTTATTCTTTTACTTTATTTATTTAGATTTTATTTCCCTAAGTAAATTTTGAGCTTCTGGAGGGAGGACATTGGTTCTTATAAATCCAATCTGTCTCATAGTTGTTGTTGCTATTGTAGTTGTTCAATTGTGTCCAACTCTTCATGAACCTATGGACCAACACATATCAATACTGTCCACAGGGTTTTCTTAGTAATGATACTGGAGTGGTTTGTCATTTCCTTCTTCAGAGGATTAAGGCAATAAGAATTTAAGTGATTTACCCAGTCATGAAACTAGCATCTGAGACCAGAAATTTTACTGACCACCATTTTATCCCACTGAGACATCTAACTGCTTCCTATGTCCCTGTACACCTAGTAAACTGTCTCCAGTATGATAGAAGCTTATTATTTGTAGATTAAGTGATGGGTCAATTTTCCCATTGAGATGCTTTGTCTTCATTTCTGCTGGATCACTGGTTCCTGATATTCTAGCTTTAAGACTTTGTTAAGTCTTTAATGAACTCTAATACAAACATTGAAATCAAGATCATCATTTAAGGAAATCCTTTTATACTGCCAGAAATCATTCTCCAATAGATGTGTCATATGAATTCAGATTTTCCTCCTAGATACAATTTTTATAAAGATAAACGTTAATTGAGAGACCTTTACCTGCAATTCAGTTCATTTGCATTTATGCAGAACCTGTCCCGAGAATCAAAAAGCCCTCTAAACACATATCAGTGACAGATACAATTCTTCTGACCTTGAAACAGAGAATTCTTAATGTAAAAGCTAAATATAGAAAAGTTAAGTACCTTAATGAAGAAAAAAGAGGAAATTGACAGGAGAGTAAAGACTTTATCACATCAGCTTCAAGATACTGTTCTAGTAACCAAATCATTCTGTGTGGCATCTACCTACCTCAAGAAAATCAAGGAATGTTTTTATTGTGTACTTATTGTATCTAATTGGAATTTCTAACCTAAAATTTGACATTTTAGACATCAACATCAATGTTAATTTGCCTTTTAAAAATCTTATTGTTACTTATTTTTGCATTGCTGTTACCTGCTTGGACTCCCCAATAGAAGGGAGGCCATCTTCTTATAAGGAACTATTACTTCATTGATTAAGGCTAATTGCCTTTCTTATGATATTTAGTGAATTGTAGTTGAATGACTGTATGATATGATACAACATTTTCTTTAATAAGGTGATTTTTCTAAATAATACTGGAATTTTGTATGTGTAGACCTTCTCTGGATAGTCAGTCAATAAACACTTATTAAGTGCCTACTAGGTCCTAGGCACATGGCAAGCACTGTAATTAAAAAGAAAAAGACAATTCCTAATTATAGCAGCTATTTCTTGTGGAGATTAAAAAGTTGAGATACCCATTAGTTATGGCATAGCTAAATAACTTATAGCATATAATTGTAATGGGATATTATTGGGCTATAAAAATGGCAAGCAGCATGATTTCAAAAAAACTTAGAAAGACTTACATGAACTCATACAAGATAAAATGAGCAAAACCAGGAAAACAGTGTACACAGTAATATCTTTCCTTTTTTTCCTTCCTTTCTTCTTTTTTCCTTCCTTTCCCTTTCTCTTTTATTTGTTTGAGTCTTCTTGCACAACATGACTATTATGAAAATGACTGCACTTGTATAACATATCAAATTGCTTATCATCTCAGAAAAGGGGAAGGAGAGAGAGTTAGGGGTAGAATTTGGAACTCAAAAGTTAAAAAAACAATAGCAAATGTTTAAAATTGCTTTTACATGTAATTGTGGAGAGAAAAATAATATATTTTTATTAAAGCTTTTAATTTTTTAAATTTATGCATAGATAATTTTTCAACATTGACCCTTGCAAAACTTTGGGTTCCAGTTTTTTCCCCCTTCCCCTCATCCTCTCCCATAGATGGCAAGTAATCCAATATATGTTAAACATGGTAAAATGTATGTTAAATCCAATATATGCATACATATTTATACAACTATCTTGCTGCACCAGAAAAATCAGATCAAAAATGAAAAAATGGGAAAAAAAATAAAATGCAAACAAACAATAACAAAAAGAATGAAAACTCTATGTTGTGAACCACTCACTTCCCACAGTCCTCTCTCTGGGTGTAGATGGCTCTTATCATCACAAGATGATTGGAACTGGTCTGAATCATCTATTATTGAAAAGAGCCATGTCCATCAGAATTGATCATTATATAATCTTCTTGTTGCTGTGTACAATTATCTACTGGTTCTGCTGATTTCACTTAACATCAGGTCATGTAGGTCTCTCCAGGTCTCTCTAAAACATCCTGCTGATCATTTCTTACAGAACAATAATATTCCATAGCATTCATATTCAGTCACTCTCTAACTGATGGGTATCCACTCAATTGCCAGTTTCTTGACACTACAAAAAGGGCTGCCACAAACATTTTTGTCCATGTGGGTACCTTTCCCTCCTTTAAGATCTCTTTGGGATATAAACCCAGTAAAAACACTGCTGGATCCAAGGGTATGCACATTTTGATAGCCTTTTGGGCATAGTTCCAAATTGCTCTCCAGAATGGTTGGATCAGTTCACAACTCCATCAACAATGTATTAGTGTCCCACTTTTTCCACATCCCCTCCAACATTTGTCATTATATTTTTTCTGTCATCTTAGCCTATTTGAGAGATATGTAATAGTACCTCAGAGTTGTCTTAATTTGCATTTCTCTGATCAATAGTGATTTAGAGCACCTTTTTATATGACTGGAAATGGTTTCAATTTTTTCATCTGAAAAATGGTGTGTTCATATCTTTTGACCATGTATCAATTGAAGAGTGGCTTGAATTATAAATTTGAGTCAATTCTCTATATTTAGAAGTGAGACCATTGTCAGAACCCTAAAATGTAGAAATGTTTTCCCCATTTATTGCTTCCCTTCTAATATTGTCTGCATTAGTTTTGTTTATACAGAAATTTTTTAACTTGATTTAATCAAAATTATCTATTTTGTGATCAATAATAAAATCTAGTTCTTCTTTGGCCACAAATTCCTTCCTTCACAGATTTGAGATGTATAGTCAATTATGCTAACAGTTTTCTTATTATTGAATCAGCCCTGCATTCCTAGTATGACCTTGGTCATGGTGTATTATCCTGGAGATGACTTTCTGTAATCTCTTTGCTAACATTTTATTTAAGATTTTTGCATGAATATTCATTAGGGAAATTGTCTATAATTTTCTTTCTCTGTTTTTTACCCTATCTGGTTTAGATATCAGCACCATATTTGTATCATAAAAGGAATTTGGTAGGAGTCCTTCTTTCCCTATTTTTTTCAAATAGTTTGTATATATTAGAGTTAATTATTCTTTAAATACTTGGTAGAATTTACATGTAATCCACCTGGCCCTGGAAATTTTTTTCTTAGAGAGTTGATTAACAACTTGTTCTATTTATTTTTCTAAAATGGAACTAGTTAAGTAATTTATTTCCTCTTCTGTTGATCTGGGCAATCTATATTTTTGTAAGTATTCCTTCATTTCATTTAGATTATCAAATTTATTAACATATAGTTGGGCAAAATAACTTGTAATTATTGGTCTAATTTCCTCTTCATTGGTGGAAAGTTCTCCCTTTTCATTTTTGAGGCTAACAATTTGATTTTCCTCTTCCCTTTTTCTAATCAAATTAACTAGAGGTTTATCTATTTTGTTGGTTTTTACATAAAGTTAACTCTCAGTTTTATTTACTAATTCAACAATTTTCTTAGTTTCAATTTTATTGATATCCCATTTTATTGTCAGAATTACAAATTTGTTATTCAATGAGGAGTTTTTAATTTGTTCTTTTTCTAGCTTTTTTAGTTGTAAGCCCAATTCATTGATCTTCTCTTTCTCTATTTTATGTAAGTAAGCATCTAGAGATAAAATTTCCCCTAATAATGGCTTTGACTTCATCCCACAAATTTTGGTATGTTGTCTCAACATTGTTATTCTCTTGGATGAAATTATTGATTGTGTCTATCATTTGTTGTTTCACCCACTCATTCTTAAAATTAGATTATTTACTTAAACTTGATTTTTGTTCTGTTTTCCCCTGGCATTTTATTGCATCATGCTCTGAAAAAAATACATTTATTATTTCTGCCTTTCTACATTTGATTTTGAGGTTTTAATGCCCTAATATATGGTCAGTTTTTGTATAGCTTCCATGTACTGCCAAGGAAATAGCATATTCCTTTCTGTCTCTATTCAATTTTCTCCAAAGGTCTATTATGCTTAACTTTTCTAGATTCTATTCATCTCATTAATTTATTTCTTATTTATTTTGTGGTTCAATTTATTTAGTTCTGAGAGAGCAAGGTTGAGATCCTCCACTAGTATAGCTTTACTGTTTAATTCTTCTTGTAGCTCGCTTAACTTCTCTAAGAATTTGGATGCTATATCACTTGGTGCATATATGTTTAGTACTGATATTACTTCATTATTTATGCCTTTAAGTAGGATGTAGTTTCTTTCTTTATATCTTTTAATTAGATCTATTTTTGCTTTTGCTTGATCTGAGATCAAGATTGCTACCCCTGCTTTTTTTTTTTAACCTCAGCTGAAGCATAATAGATTCTTTTCTAGTTTTTTACCTTTACTCTAAATATATCACTCTACTTTAAATAAGTTTCTTGCAAACAACAGATTGTAAGATTTTGGCTTTTAATGCAGTTTGCTATCCATTTCTGTTTTATGGGAGAGTTCATCCCATTAACATTCACAGATAAAATTACTAACTCTGTTGTTATGAGAGCCACTCACTAGTGGTTGCTGATGTTTTGGGAGTCACCTGCTAGTGGCTTCTGGGGATCTAATTCTGACCTGCAGAATAGATCCCTTCATGTGAGAGGATGATAACAATAGAAGGAGACTGAGAGGCTGTTACCTCCTTTGACCTCTCTCCTCTTCCCTCTTGTCTCCCATTTATTTCATTCCCAATTCACAAGCAACACCTGCATCAATAAAGACTGATTTGCAATTCCTGCAAGTGTGTTGTGATTCACAGCTGTAGGGGCTTTTGGGAAACTGATGCACCCCTTCACATTAGACATGGTCCTCAACACTCTGTATTTCTTGCCATCTTGTTTACTCCCAATTATACTTTTCTCTTCCTTTTCCCCTTTCACTCCTCCCCAATATTTTGTCACTGATCATTCCCTCCCTCAAAACAGCCCTCCCCTTTTACAGCACCTTCCCCTTTCTTATGCCTTTCCCCTTCTACTTCTGTTATCCTTTCTATTGGCCTTCTCTCTTCCTTCCCCCCTCCCCTTTCCCTATAGGGTGAGACAAGCTTCTATGTGAAGCTTAATGTGCCTGAAATTCTCTCTTTGAGCCAAATCTGATGAGAGTAAGATTCTCACAATTCTCATTCCCTCTCCCCTCTTTCCCTCAGTTGTAATAATTCTTTTTTGCCTCTTAATGAGATGTAATTTACCCCCTTTTAACTCCATTTTCTCTTCCTTCCAGTAGAATCACCTTTCCTCCTCTCATTTCTTTTTAAAATCACCACAATAAAATCTAATTATGTTTGTACCCTCTAAGAATACCCATAACAGAGATACAGATCTCCAGAGTTAAACATATCATCTTCCCATATAGGGATATAAGCTTTTTAACTTTTTTAAAAAAAGTTATTTTTTCTTTCCTTTTTTACATTTTTTATGGTTCTCTTGCGTTCTATATTTGAAGATCACATTTTCTATGCTGATCTGGTCTTTTCATCAGAAATAGATGAAATTCACCTGTTTCATTGGATGTCCATCTTTTTCCCTGAAAAATGATACTCAGTTTTGCTGGGTAGTTGATTCTTGGCTGCAATCCAAGTTCCTTTGCCTTTTGGAATATCACATCCCAGGCCCTTTGATCTTTTAAAGTGGAAGCTGCTAGTCCCGAGTTATCCTGATTGTGGCTCCTCGATATTTGAATTGTTTCCTTTTGACTGCTTGCAATATTTTCTCCTTGATTTGATAATTCTGAAATTTAGCAACAATGTTCCTTGGTGTCTTCATTTTGGGGTTTCTTTCAGGAGGTGATTGGTGAATTTTTTCAATGGATATTTTACCCTGTGGGCCTAGGACATTCAGACAGTTTTCCTTGATGATTTTCTGAAAGATGATCCTACATTCTTTTTTTCATTATGGTTTTCAGGAAGTCCAATAATTCTTAGATCATCTCTCCTAGATTTATTTTCCAAGTAAGTTGGGTTTTTTTTCCATATTTTTGGTTTTGTTTGGCTGATTTGCTTTCAGGATCCTCAGGTTTTGAGGTCTGTTCTTCTCTTTCTCCATAAAAGTTTTCTAAGGTCAGAGTTCTTTTTGCTTTTTTGATCATTTTTAAAAGGTTAAAGTCTGCTCTTAAGGCAAAAGAGAGACAGCTGCTTTAGTTTGTCCTGGCAGTCAGTCTTGCTGACTGACTTCTGGTGCTGGGTAGACATGGCCAGGTATGGTTTTTCTGGGGTTCTGGGGTTCAGAGGCTCACAATTTGCCTTTTGTTTTTGTTTTGGATGTATCACAGCAAATCTGCTGAACAGTGGCTTGTAACCAGGATAGAGTAGCCTAAGAGCCTTGGAAGTAGATTCCCCAGTGCATTGAAGTCCATCACCCTGGCTCCCCACCCCAGCTCCGTACCTCAGGCTCCCTGCACTGAGGTATGGGCTCAGCAGCCTTTGCTCCTGCCTGATTGAAACAGATCTTTTCTGAAGTTCTTCCAAAGTATCTTCTTCTGGGAAATTTGTTGTACTCCAAATATATGTGGGTTCTGTCACTCCAAACCAGTTACAGGTTTAATCTGCTATTGATTTGAGAGAAGCTTGGAGGAGGGCAAATAGAGACATGTCTATTCTCCACCATCTTGGCTAAAAATAAAATATTTAAAAACAATTTAATGAGGGATTTTTTAGATGAGACTATTCAAAGTGGAATGAAGAGAACATCACTGAAGAACTTCTCTGATGTCTCATCATATTATGGCGACAACTCTGAGTTTTTGAAGGCTATATCACTGTAAAATATAGTAGGTCCTATGAAAATAGAAAGTCTTCCATATGGGCTCACAACAAACTTTCTCTCATTCATCTAAGAAATCAAACAACTAAGTTAGAAGCTCATCACCAATCAGTAGGCCATCAGATGATAGATTCTTTTAGTCTCAGAAACTCCAGAATACAGTCTATTAAAGTGAACAGGAGTTGAAATTTACAACACTAGAAATAGACATATATATGAAACACTTGTTCCTTTAAGTACTAAAGATGTTGTGTATGTGTGCATCTGTATGTATGTATGTCATGACCAGGAAAGCATGTATTGAAGAAATAGTTCTTGATGCTTGAGATTGATGTTATACTTATTCTGGCATTTGATTGCCACACTAGGCATGAACATCTCACAGATATTCAGTGGGTCTTTAGTTTCCCCATCAAAAATAGAGGGATTTGGACTATATGCTTTGAGTTTCGTTCCAATTCTGAATTCTCTAAGTGTTTTCTATATCCCCAAAAAGGAACATCTAAGCTGAGGAAAAATCCATTAGAATTCTACTTTGATCTGTCTTCCCTTTCCAAAAAACTTTATTTGCTAAATTCTCTAGGATTTTTAAAATTTCCCTTATTTTCATTATAATTCTTTAGAGAATGTTAAGTCCTTAGACAATAAGAAAGCACAAGCTCTGATTAATTATGGTCTGGTTTGCTTGATATATTTAACTGTAAACCTAAGATTGATATGGTTTGATTATATTAAGTAGGCCAACATATTATTTGTATATATGTTAAATCAAGGCACATTTGCCAGTTTTCTAGTAAACACTTAGTATAAACTAAAGATCAGGGTGAGAGTTACTCCGTGCATTTTTGCTATAATTTATACAATTACTTTAAGACTTTTTGAAAAGGGTCCCTTATGTTACTTTATTACTCTAAATTTCTAACCAAGACCTAGTGAATTTAATTAATTTAACTTATATTTTATTGTCTATGATTTCAAGTTGTCTGAGGTTGTAGAATTTTATGACGTATTTTTATTTGATTTGTTTAATATATTAAATATCCTTTCAATATAAAAGGGCACAAGGCTTTGATAACTTTAATCTTGTTAACTTGCCATCTACTACTATTTTTCCAGAAGGGCCCTAAGTTCACTCAGGGCTCCAAAGTTTAGTAAGTATTTTCTTATTTATTCTTAAGAATAAAGACAAGAGTGGTTGAATTTTTTGTCCTACCTCACCCCTCTCCATACCTGCTTCTTTTTATATTTTAATCTCACATTCAGAAAACTAGCTTCCCTCTGATTGTCAGACCAATATTTTATCACACAATAATTGACCTAGTTCTCTCTCCCTGTTCCAGACTGCTTTGGTAGTAAAGTGTGCTCCATATTTTTCTTTCAATATTTCCCCAAATGTCCTATTGTTTGCCTGATCATCTTGTTCTTTCTTACAATGGCACTCAATGCCATTTGTTAGCTATGTAGGGGCTTCCCTGTTCCTTGGATTTATCTCTATTTGAATGCTGCAATTATACTAGACTTTCTCACATGCTACAGGGCTTTAGGATGCTCAGAACATAACCATCATCATTTTGTTTTCTTCAACCTGTGGTCCCCAGGATATAATATGATAACTCCTGAAGTATTTGTGAAGGTTAACAGAGATAAGAAATAAGGACCCTATCCACTCATTGCTAAGACCTCATTGATCTTGATTATAGTTCATAAACATCTACATTTAGTGTAGAACTAAAAACAAAAAAGACCACAGTTATCAACTAGCACAAGATTCCTATTTTATAAGTGAAGAAACAAAGGCTCAGAGAGTTAATAAAATTATGCAATGCTACACTAGTAATTCCTCTTCTTCCCCTTCCTCCACTTCCTTCTCCTCCCCTTCTTCTCTTCTCCTTCTCATCCTCCTCCTCCCCTCTTCTTCCTCCTGTCTTCCTCCTCTCCTCCTCCTCTTGCCCTCCTTTTCTTCCTCCTTCCCCTCCGCCTCTTGCCCTCCTCTTCTTCCTCCTCCTCCTCCCCTTCCTCTTTCTTCTCTTCCTCTCTTTCTCCTCCCCCTCCTCTTCCTCCTCTTTCCCCTCTCATCTTCTCCCCCCTCCTCCTTCTCCTCATCTCCTTTTCTTTCTCTCCTCTTCTTCCTCTCTTCTTCCTCTTCCTCCTCTCCTCCTCATCTCCTTCTTCCCCCTCCTATTCCTTCTCTTTCTTCTTCCTTTCCCTCCTTCCTTTCCCCTCTTTCTGTTTCTCCTTTTCCTCCCCCTCTTCCTCCCTTATTCCTCCTCCTCTCCGTGCCTCCTCCTCCTCCCCCTAGTCTTCCTCCTTCTCCTCTTCCCTTCCTTCTGTTCTTCCTCTTCCTTTTGCTCCTCTCCCTCCTCCTCTTTCTTCTTCTTTTTCTTTCTTCTTCGTCTTCCACTTCCTTCTATTTCTTTTTTTCCTTTTCCCCTCTGCCTCTTTTTTCTGTGCCTATCTCTGATTCTGTGTGACTATTGGCTATTTTATTGGTCTCTAACTTGTTTTGACTCTCTCTCTCTCATCTCTCTCTCTCTGTGTCTCTCTCTGTGTGTCTGTCTCTCTGTCTCTGTTTCTCTGTCTCCTCTCTCTGTCTCTCTCTGTCTCTCATCTCTGTGTGTGTGTCTATCTCTCTCTGTGTGTCTCTCTGTCTCTGTCTCTCTCTCTCTGTCTCTCTCTGTCTCTGCCTCTCTCTGTCTCTGTCTCTCTCTGTCTCTGTCTCTCTGTCTCTCTCTCTCTTTGTCTCTTTCTCTCTCTCCCTCCCTTTTGTTTTCAACCAGGTAAGGAGGCAAGGTCTACTCCAAATCTTTAAACCTCTGGATTTAGAAAAATCTAGCTCTAGTGTCTCATTCTTCTTCCTAGGGTCAATATGAAACTACGAGCTTATTGCCCTGATGTTGTTTCCATATCTGCCATGCTATCTTTTCCTGAGTTAGGTAAAAGGTATTCAAAACTGACCAAACCGAACTTTGTAAACTTTGAAAAGTCAAGATGGACACCAGAGGTCCTGGAGTTGGAATCCAGGTCACAGCTTGTAGATAGCCAAACTAGTCTATCAGAACAAAGCAGCAATGGATTAACCCTGAAGTAAAGATGCTGAGTCCTACAAGCAAAGGAGCAATTCTCTATTGGCTATGACACATTCAGATGTGTCAACTACTTTGAGTTCACTCTTCCCAGGGACTCAGATGAGTTAGGGGGCTATATACTCTCTAGGAGTTGAGGAAAATGGCTTTTACTTTGGTTCTTGCTGTACCTTCTCAATAGATATTCTTTTGTTAAAGCTAATTGATGTTATCTGGTTAGATGAAGATAAGGATCAGTGATTTCACTGGTCTAGGGAACTTCCAAAAGTGAGAAGTCCATGGATTTAAAGAATTTGTTTTTTTTTTTTTTTTTGTTTTGTTTTGTTTTGTTTTGTTTTTTAACAATCCTCATTGGTTAAGTGACTTTTTAAAGTTCCATAGCCAGCAAGAGTTCTTAACCTTCTCTATGTCATGTACTGCTTTGTAAAACCGACAAAATACTTTTCTTCAGAATACTTTTTAATTAAAGAAATATTAAATTCCAATTAGAAGATGGAAGATGAAAAATATTATTTTACCCACTCATCCCCAAAAGAAAACTAATTATGGACAAAGTTAAAAATGTCTATAATAGAAGTTGTACTTGAACCCATTTTTTGGTTCTGAAACGGGCCTTAGTCAGCACACCACAAATGACAGGTTATTGATGTTCAGGTATAACAAACATAAACCTTCACTTTTCCCCTGTGATAATGAGTCATTTATTTATTTTAAAACTGATTTTTTCCTTGAAAAAAAAGGTTTTCTTGACTTTCTTCATTATTGTAATGACAAATTTTATTAATTTTAATGTTTTAAGCATATAGCCTGAGATGACACAACACAGAAAGCTTTTTCTAAATTTCAGAAACAAACAATTAGATAATACAATTGCATACATTTCATTTCTTTAATTTTCAGGGGAAATCTTTTTTGGGATAAAAGTTTCCATTCTAAGCAATATTTTGTTGATCTAACAATACTTTCTTTTAAAAAAAGTTTATGAATTGATCCATTCAAAAGTGATTAGGGGGAGAAACCCATATTAAACTTTTTAAGTGTAAAAATTTTGAGTTTCCACTAGCCTAATGAATGCCACTAAGAATACATTTCTTTGGATAATAAAGATTAAGGCAATATGGTTGGTTGCTTCGGGGATCTGTGCTAGGAACAACTTCATTGAACATTCATTCTCATAAGCTCTGACAAAAAGGGTCTATATACTTTGAAATCTCCAAATTCATAGATGACATTAACCTCTTTCAATAAAGCTTTTTATTTACAAAACATATGAGTGGTTTTTCTACATTGACCTTTGCAAAAACTTTTTTCCCCAAGCTTTTCCCCTCCTTCCCCCCACCCCCACCCCTAGATGACAGGTAATCTAATACATGCTAAATAGGATAAATTATATGACAAATACAATACATGTATACATAGCTATACAGTTATCTTACTGAATAAGAAACATCAGATCTAGAAAGAGAAGAAGAAAAAACAACCTAAGAAGGAAAACAAAATGTATGGAAATATTCACAGAAAGCATTAAAATGCTGTGTTGTGGTTCACACTCAGTTCCCACAGGCCTCTCTCTGGATGTATATGACTATCTTCATCGCTAAACAATAAATAGGAACTGGTTTGAATCACATCATTGTTGAAGAGAACCATGTCCATCAGAATTGATCATTGTATAGTCTTGTTGCTGTGTATAATGTTCTCCTGGTTCTGCTGATTTCACTCAGCATCAGTTCCTGCAAGTCTCTCCAGGCCTCTCTGAAATCCTCCTGTTGGTCATTTCTTAGAGAACAATAATATTCCATAACATTCATATACCATAATTTATTCAGCCACTCTCCAATTGATGGGCATCCTTTCAATTTCCAGTTTCTTGCCACTACAAAAAGGGCTGCCACAAAGATTTTTGCACATGTGGGTCCCTTTCCCTCCTTTAAAATCTCTTTGAGATATAGGCCCACTAGAAACATTGCTGGGTCAAATGGTATGCACAGTTTGATAACTTTTTGAGCATAGTTCCAAATTGCTCTCCAGAATGGTTGGATCCGTTCACACTTCCACCAACAACATTAACCTCTTTCAGGAGTCAAAAGCCAAGCCAAAGGGAAAACTGACACAATCTTTGCTGATTATGCAAATAAGCACAAAATTGAGAAGTGAGCTCCTAGTGGGGCTAGGATAAATGGGAAAAAATGACCCTCCCAACTATTCCCTATTCCCCACATTGGGTCTAAGATGGACTTCTATGGCCTGGAATTTCCTCTTAGATGTAAATGAATTCTGCCCTGGCTTCCTGTGGTTCAATCAACACCTATTGTTCCACTGGGTTGCAGGAATGTTTATGATGGGCTTGAAGAATGAAAGGGAGAAGAAGAAAGGAAATGAGAAGGGATTTCTAATTCTGATTTCTTTGGGAGGTAGAAAGGACTCAGAGGAAAGCAGCACGATATAGTGACTATTGCTTTCTTAGAAGCCAAAAAAGACCTGGGTTCAAGTTTCACCGCTTATAGTTACTAGTTGTGTGGTTCTGGATAAGTCCCATCATTCCTTTGCTGTAATCTATAAAATGCAGGAGTTGGTTACTTCATCAAATCCAAGGTTCTTTCTAGCTGTATTTCATTCCCAAGAACTTCTTAGTAGGGCTGACTGAGTATCTCACCTGGAAGGAATACTTCATTTTCACAATGGGATAGGGAGAAGTAAACCAAAACAAACATGTATTAAGGCCAAGGTCCTTGTATATATTTTTGTGTAATACCTGGGAGAAATTTGAAGATTTTTGTAGTTTCTTCCCTGCTTATTCACTCTCAACCTGAATATGCTTTCCTACAGTGGTTAGTAGTAATTAATAATAATAATCTTTTAGAAACCTAAAGAAAGACAATTTTAATGTCCCATGTAACCCCTTCTACTACTACACTATGGTGTGAGGATCCCAGGTGAGAAGGAAGGAGGATGCCTTGATAAACTAGTTAAGGAGAATCAGTGAGCTCAACTAGTGGAAGAGAAGTGAGGTTGCAACTTTCAGGGTCAATACAAATCTCATCTCCATCAATCAGTCAGTATTTATTAAGCATCTACAAGTATCAGGCACTATTCCAAAGGCTAAGGGTACAAAGAAAAAAACAAAAACCAGTCCCTGTTCTCAGGGAGTTCACAGTCTAAATGGGGATACAACATGCAAACAACTACAAACAAACAAGCTATAAATAGGAGATATTTAAGAGAGTGAAGGTATTAGATTTAAGAGGAATCAGGAAAGACTTCTAGAGAAGGTGAGATTTTAGCTCTCTGGGAGATGAAGAGAAGGAAGGAAACAATTCTTGGAAGAGGAGACAATCAATGAAAAATGCTCTCATTGGGGATGTCATATTCATAGAAAGCTATAATGCGCATGGGCAAGATATAAGAATTAGAAAGGAGGAGGTAATAGTGTTATGAAAGGTTTTCAAAGCCAAACAGGGGATTTTACATTTGATATTGGAAGTGAGAGGGAGTTACTGGAGTACTGTGGATGGGGACAGGCAGGGTGTCATAGTCAGAAAAACTTTCAGAAAATCAATTTGGCAGTGGAGTGTAGGGACTGACTGCAGTGAAAGGGAGACCAATCAGAAGGCTGTTGCAATTAGTCAAGCAGTATTTATTAAGCACCAATTATATGCCAAGACATTATGCTAGGCATTAGAAAAAACATACAAATAATGAAATGATCTTTACATACAACGAACCTGCAATCTAATTTTTTGAGGGAGAGTACAAATATATATATATATAGTAATGTATGATTTTATGCCTTTATGTAATATTTTATAATAAATAATGTTAATAAAACACATATTTTAAATTTATATATGTATACAGTATTGTTTGTATAGATTATAATATAATAATATAGAATTAATGATATATATATATATGTAGTAGTTTAATATGAAATCTTTCCTGACCATTCAAGCCCTCAGGATGATTTTTCCTTTTCTGATTTACTTACTATTTAGATATTGTGTCAAGGTAAAATAGTACTAAGTACTAATTTAGTAAGTAAATTAGTAATCCTTGGTATTGATAATTTCCAAATATATCCCTCCTTTAGTCCAGAGAATTATCTATTATAACAAAGAATAAGAAAAATGATGAAAAAGTAGTGGAGAAAAATTTACTGAGTCATCAATGAATTGTGAGTTTCTTCAGGGCAGAGACTGTCTTTTTTCTTTTTTTTTTTATATCCCTAGCACTTGACATCCCCATCATATAGTAGGAGCTAAATAAATGCTTATTGGCTGATGAATATACATATTAATTAATTGACTAATAGTATATATGAGATTCTATATCCATAGTACTGTGCCTTTCATCTGTCTTTCAGGGCAAAATTTGGTCATTGTAATTATAAGTAAACAAATGTTCACTAAGAAACTACTATGTGCCAGGACTGTGCTAAGTGCTAGCATTCCTTACATGACTTTTATTATTTTTTTATTGTTATTAATATTATTGTACTCATTGTGCATGTATTTTAATAGCTTTGTGTTCATTATTCTAGTCCCACTTGAAGTATATATTCCCTGTGCAACTCTTTAATCCTAAATTTTTATTGTTTTTTTCACTCATTTCAGTTATATCCAACTCTTTATGAGCCTATTTGGGATTTTCTTAGCAAAGATATTAGAGTGGTTTGTCATTTCCTACTCCAGCTCATTTTACAGATGAGGAAACTGAGGCAATGTTGAATGACTTACCCAGGATCATACAGCTGTTAAGTGTGAGATGTCAAATTTGAATTCAAGTCTTCCTGACTCCAGACTTAGCACTCTAGCATTGAGCCATCTAGTTGACTTAAAAGAAAGTAAGGCTCTGCATTTGTAGAGAGAGTTTCCTATACCATTCCTAATTCTCCTATACTTCCATACCTGTTGGCCGCTATTGCACAGAACACTTCTCTGAATACATCTACACTAAGATTCACTCCTCTCTGGACCCCAGCTGTCACTGAGGAGCTACCATCCACTCTCTGCCTTTCTAAGTACTGTCTTGTTTCATCTGTAAAATGAAGAGATTCAGCTACATGAGCTCAGAGATGCCTTCCAGGTCTAAATCCTGAAACCTGTACTGTATAACTTTGGGGGGCAGACGAACATTAGTTTTTCAAGTTAAGATTTACTTATTATCAAGTCTTCAAAGCAAGAAAATTAGCACCACTTACAATTTGCTCCAGTGCTTATTATATTCATTTGCTTCATTAGCATCATTTTAAGGAAGTTTCATTTGGCCCAGATCCAGATATTTAAATTATTCAGGTAATAAAGGTCAAAAACCTTGCTGGAGGGAAGAATCTTTTGGAAGAATCTTTTTTTCTGTAAAGCACAGCTATTATCTGTCCTTCCCCCTCCACTTTAGTTTGTACTGTCTCACCTACCTTTATCACCTGCATTCCTGCAGGTAGGAAATCTTATAAACAGTTCAAGGTATTTTCCAAAGCAGAAATCAGGAAATGTGGTCTGACAAAGGATTTTTCTGCCTGATTTGTGTCTCCGAAATCAGGGCAATTATTGGTTTTTTGTTTACTTGTTTGTATTAATTTACTCAGTACACTTTTCTAGGGTTTTATATGGATCTCCACTATAAAACTTTGGGCCACAGCTAAAAATGTACTCCTTTAAGAGATAATATTTCAGAATTATCTTGAATATTGGATGATTTTTCAACCAGGAATCCTTTTTAATATTTTTCATTGTAATGTTTTCTGACCTAATTAATTCATCTACTACTTGACAAAATGTTGGAATTTCTAAGACATTTTAATGGTGACTGAAACTTGTTAAACGCCTGTGAACCTAAAGTTCTGTGAATTTGAAAACAAGGTGAATTTTTAAAATCTTTTCATTTCCAGTGTCTAGGATAATACCATACATTTAAATATTTCAACTGAATCTTATAGAAGATAAGTCATATACATATATATGTATATATAAAAATTATAATTCAAATTAGAAAAAAAAATTAAGTCGAAGGAACATACAGTACTGAGGAAGAAAGTCTTTTTTGCTAGGATTTGTCTTTTTTTTTCCAAGATTTAAATACTGACCAAAGGTAGTCTGTAAAACTATTCAGCACTTTTCAAGCTGATGAGAATTCCAAGAAAATGTTGGTAAGATAACCTAAGTTTTCCAGAATGCTTGCACACAAAAGAATAAGAAAAATACATTTTTAAAAATGTTAGGCCTTCTAATGAGTTCCTAGATTTTTAGGACCAACACTAATTGACTTTATATTGCTTCAATTCCACCACCATGCATATATGAGTGCTCAGTAAATCTAACATTATTTCCTGGAGAGCAGAATTTCACATGACATAAGACCAGCTTGGCCACTCTCCAAATGTAGCTGACTGTAGTTATTACCAAAGACATTTTCTTGATAAGGCAACTGAACTTAAAACATGGTTGCCTGTAAGAACCCATGCTGAGAGGCCCACAACATGAATTCCAAGGTGAAGATTATTTTTAATGACAGTTATCCAAATTAATCAAGTCAGAAAATCAAACACTATTACTGCTGTTTCAAGGAAACCTATGTGTTAACTTTTTCTGTTAGAATTATATGAAGACAAAGCATTCACAGATCAGAAAATTGGGAAGAAAATGCACTAACAACCATAGCAGTAATAGCTATCATTTTTCTAGTACTTTAAGGTTTGTAAAACATTTTTCATATATCATCTCATCTGATACTAACAAAAACCCTGGGAAGTAAATACTATTATATTCTCATTTTACAAACAAGGAAGGCTGAAAGAAATTATGTTATTTAATTTAGCCCAGGTCACACAGCTAACAAGTGTCATAGGTAGAATTGGAACTCAAGTCTGATGGGATACATCTTCTAGGGGAAATGTGTCAGTGTCCCTGAGGCCCTGGGGCCTTGGCAGTGCCATAGTTCCACATCTGACTGCCAGATAAAAATCTGTTGGTATATGATAATAGGGTTTCTGAAACAAATGGTAAGATACACACCAGACCACCACTCTTCAGTTCTACCCCTGGGCCATAAAATTAGCATATCAATGAAATGAAGAGCCAGATCCCTCCATCTTTTCCAATAAATTTATCTTCTTGCTTCTGGTTCTTTGGTAAATCCTTTTGGAACTTAACCCACTTCAGATAACATTACAATTAATTACAATAAACTTTGCCCCTGGATTTGGAGATGCTCTGGTCTCAACTTCTTGGGGTCTCTTTCTGTACCTCAACTTTAGTCTTCTTGATTCCATATTATGCACTGTCTAATTGCCAAAGAATTACTTACTTGAAAGCCCTTTTTATTATCCAGTCACAGTACACAAGTCTTAGATTTCTCTCAACTATTTCAAAATTCTAAATTAGTTGTTGTGATAAAACATTTTTATTCCAATTTTCAAAATGGTTTCTAAGACTGTTTCTGTACATTTAAATTTTTCATTGAAAAATGTCTATATATTTACACTTAGAAATGCTATGTGATGAAGTAAAATAAAGCAAAAGAAATTATGTGTTCTAAAATATTTATGACAAGCTCTCTTTGTGGTGGCAAATAAATGGAAATTGAAGGGATGTCCATCAACACAGAACTGCTTAAATAAGTTGTGATATATGATTATGATGGAATATTACCGTGCTGTACAAATAATGAACTGATAGATTTCAGAAAAACATGAAAAGTGAAATGATCTGAACTAAGAGAACTATGTACAGTTACAGCAATATTGTTTAAAGAATAATTGTGAATGACCAAGTGATTTTGAATATTTTAAATACTCAGATGAATGACAAAGGGCATATAAAAAGGAGTCAATCTTCTAGAGAAAGAACTGATAAATAAAAGTATGCATAGTGTGGTTTTATACATATTTTATAAATCTGTGACAGATAGTGACCTTCTCTAGTGAAGGGGAGAAAAAAGAAAGGAAGACAGCTTGGAACAAACATCTAAGAAAAAAATATATTAATGTTTTAAAAGAATGCTAAAAATGCTATGTAATGTCTGGTAGAATCCTATTTTTGTACATACATACACATAAACATGAACATTGACTGAAAATCCTCCTTGTTCTCTCACTCACTCAGCTTCTACTGAAAGGGCTTCCAAGCACAAATGAGATAAGCAGATTTCAGTAAAGTGCAGAATTCTGGCCTTTTATGACAGGGAATTCACACTGAGAATCAGCAGCTCAAAACTTGGTTAGCTCGCCAAACTGGTCTCTTTCAGAGAGGAATTGAAGTAAATGCATGCTAATTATCCACTTCGAAGACTGAAAACTTTATGAAAAAAGTATCCTAATAATGAGAAGACTCTCAGGTGCACCCTTTGGTTAGCTAGTCTCATTATTATTTTTTTTCCTTTTGAGATGATAATAAAAGTTATTTTTCTAGTTCCTGAGTGTTCAATGCATTCTTTTCTTGCTAAGTGATCAAAGCCTTAAAAATACACAAGCCTCCAGTTAACTTCTTCCCAAACCTTGCCTTCCTATCCTGAAGGAAAGTTTTTTTTTTTTTTAATCATCTTGCATAATTCTAAAATCCCATTGCTTGCCTATTGCAATTCTTCATCAATCAGTCAACAAGCCTTTTCAAAGCATTTGCTATATACCATACACTGTGCTACATATTGGGACATTTTTTTTAAGGCAGAAATGCAGGCCTTACCCTCAAGGAACTCGCAGATTAAACTACCCATATGCTTGAGGTACAGTGAGTAAACCCTGAAAATAAGGCAAAATGGAACTTGCCATTACAACTTTCTGAAACTTCTGCCAAATAAATTATTTTTCTTCTCTATTTCTTAAACACCAGAAGTTTGTTTTATTCTAGTTTAACATTAGGGTTTATTTGAAAATAACCAAACCAGGAGGGAAAAATAACAAAATGGAAGGTTCTTATAGTACTTTCACCCACATAGTCCATATGCTATGTTTTAGATGGACAAGATGTTTAACGAAAATCTTAAATAAATACAATTAAAGTGAATTAAGGAGAGGAATGGTGACATTTGCACTTCCTACTTCCTCTCTTATTCATGGTGCATCAGTAGACAAGCAAAATAACTATAAAAATGTAGCCTTTGGGTAATTCCCTAATTTCTCCTTTACTTAGTAATTTTGTCATTCACTTTTCCTTTAATTTTCTCTTTCATATTTCTCTCTCTCTCTCTTCCTCCCTCCCTCCCTCTCTCTCTCTCTCTCTCTGTCTCTGTCTCTGTCTCTGTCTCTCTCTCTCTCTCTCTCTCTCTCTCTCTCTCTCTCTCTGCCTCTCTCTGTCTCTCTCTCTGCCTCTCTCTGTCTCTCTGTCTCTCTCTCTCTGTCTCTCTCTGTCTCTCTCTTCCTCTGTCTGTCTGTCTCTGTCTGTCTCTTCCCCCCCCCCTTTCTCTGTCAGAGTCAGAGACTTTCTTTTATTTCTCAGGCAGATAGAGAGAAAGGACATTTATTGAGAACCTGCTATGAATGGCTGAATAAGTTATAGTATATGAACATAAATATTATTGTTCTATAAAAATGAGTTCAGAAAAGCCTGGAAATACTGCCATGAATTGATGCTGAGTAAAGTGAGCAGAACCAGGAGAATATTTTGCCTAATGACAGCAAAATTTTGTGATGATCAAACATGATAGACTTGGGATAGAAAATGCCTTCTGCATCCAGTTCTATTTCTGAATATGGATTGAAGGATACTATTTTCACCATTTTTGTTTGCTTTTTTTTCTCATAGGTTTTCCCTTTTGCTCTTATTCTTCTTTCACAATAGAAGTAATATGAAAATATGTTTAAAACAATTATACATATGTAACCTATACCAGATTACTTGCTGTCTTGGAGAGGAAGGTAAAAAACGGAGAGAGAAAAAAAAGTTAGAATTCAAAATTGTGCAAAAATGAATATTGAAAACTATTTTTATAATTAATTGGAAAAAAATACTATTGAAAAATTTTAAAGAGCCTGCTATGTGCCAGGGACTATGCTAAATATATATATGTATATACATGTGCATATATATATATATTTACTTTTTATTTTTAAATTATGGAATAAAACAAACATTTTTATAGCATGATATAACAAAAAAAGATCGCACATGAAACTGTGAATCTGTTATGTACAACTTGCTGTTTACTTTAAATATACAACAAAGTTATCATGTACATTTCTTTTTTTTCTTCCCCTCCCTCCTAACTGTCAACATTGAATAATATTACACACTTATAAAGTTATACATCATATAGTATATAAATTAAAAATATAGATATAGTATATATATATGTAAATTATTCAGTATTGCTTCATTTGAACCTTACAAGAACCCTGGGATAGAGGTATTTTTGTTATCTCCATCTTAAGAATTGAAGAAATGGTGGCAGATAGGTTAAGTGACTTTCTCAAGGTCACAAAACTAGTAAGTGACTAAGGCCAGATTTGAATTCAAGTCTCCTTGACTTTAAGCCTGGAATTTATCCATTGCACAACCAGCAGCCTTTATAAAGATACAGGAAGACAAATAGATGCAGAAACAGAAAGACAGAGCTATATAGATGAATAAGACACAAAGACAATGACTTAAATAGAAGACTAGAGAGATGAGTCTAAAAAGAGGGGGAAAATTTAAAGAGGAAGAGGGAAAGACGCAGAGCTGAAAAGAGAATAACTACAACATTATAGTAGAGAAACAAAGTGCAGAAGAAACAATATCTGCCATAGTAACTCTAGTTTATATTTGGAGATTAGATCAGAATAAAATAAGGCCCTGATTTAGCATTTTTATATGCTCTAAAGCTGACTACAAGGATGAATGTTGTGGCTTGTTTTATAACTCAAGAATAAATAGGTGTATAGCTGTTTTAATATAACAGAAGAAATATATCTTTACAGGTTATCTTTGTTTCAGGTAGTTTCAAAACAACTTTCCTGACTAAAATCAGACATTTGTCATATGAAATATTGCCAAAGCTTCTAGGTGAAAGATGAAAAATAAATAATAAATGGATGATAAATGATATTCAACCATTCAGTCTTTTGGAAAGATTTCACTGATTACCTACATTTTCCAAGTTTCATCTGGGTTTTTGATGTTGTGGACATCACCTCTGGTCAATTTATCTCCCATCCCATCAAGTGTTCTGTAAGTATTACCTTGGGTTTATCTTGCTTTCTGTAGAAATCACACTAGCAATAATCTAAAGAGAAAAAAAACAAGGTAATAGGTATAGAAGTTAAGGAATATTCAAGAAAATTCCATGAATGATATGACCTGATAATAAAAAAAACCATCACCAGAAGAGGGTTGGGTCTTTGGCAAGAATGTTGTGGCTTTTCAGGAATGGCCCCTAACTGCTGTCTGATTCCTACCTGGATAGAAAAGCTAGGGTGAGCCAATTGATCCTAAACCATAGAATCATGAATGAAGAGAGACAAGGGACCACTAAGGTTAAACTAGTAGAATTAGGCTCTTCAAGGACAAGAAATATTTCATCTGTGTCTCTGTAACCCCAGGATCTAACATGGTATCTTAAACACAGGAGTAAGCATTTATTTTTTATCAGTAATTTCATTGGTATAGGGAACTCAGGTAGAAAATTCTCTCCAGAAATACAGGTTAGTACCTTCTCTGCAATATAATCTTGATTGCCTGGAGTACTGAAAGATTTGGTGACTTGTCTATAATGACACAGCCAGCATACTGAGGTTGTGAATTTGAATTCCTGTCCTCCTGGCTTTGAATTTGGCTCTCAATCTACAACATCATACTATTTCTCATCTAATACATATTACTGTAATTAATATATGCCTATTGAGCAGTCATTTGATTGCATTTGATTACATTAATGGATTGGTTATGGCCTGTACCACAGATCATATTGAGAATACGGGTATTAAAAAGATATAGTTGAAAGAGTGTTTGAATTGGGGATAGAAGGCTCAAATTCCTTCAGTTCTTTGTAATTGGGTAGGATTTAACTTTCTGTTATTAGTTCCTCTCTTCTTCCAAATGTAAAAATTCCAACAAATGGAGATATTCTTTCATTATTCATTTGTCTTTACATATGTAATACTTATTGGCAATTACTTTATTTAATTGTATATTTGTAAACTCAGTGAGAAAGATTTTAATTTTAATTTAATTTTAAAAATCAGATTTTTACTAATATTTATCAAATTTTAAACTCTCTTAAACTAATAAGAAGAGTAAGTCAATAAATATTTGTTGATTTGAGAGGAAATTCACTATCAACCAAGATGTTTCTTTTTGTCTTTGTGTCCTTATCACTGAGTATAGTGTCTTATACTTAGGGAGTCCTTAGAGTAAATTACTTAATGTAAAACTTTGTCTTAATTAAGATAGAAATTATTACAAACAATGGGGGGGAATACAGCATAAATAAAGTATTTTTCCCTTGATAATGTAGTATCTGGTAAACTGATGCAAAGTTCACAGCAGCTGGAAATTATTTCAGTTAAAAAGAAAGAAGACATGAGTGTACTAGTGTAAGGATCAAGAGTCAGAAGGCCTGAGTTCAAATTTTGACTTTTAATCTAGTATAGGAATTTTGTTTGAGTTTCACTTTTATTTGCTTACTTCATTCTGCATCTAATTATACATATCTCCCCAGGTTTCTATGAAACCATCCCTTTTTCTTAGGGCATAATAGCATTCTATTATGTGATATGCCATAATTTGCTCAGCCATTCCTTTAGTTTCATCATCTTTAAAATGGAATTAAATGCTAGGAGGTCCCTTCTAGATCTGTACAGAACAGCCCCTTTGTCATCTTCTGTTATAAACCATCCCCTTAGGTGCCTATTCACAGTGGCATAGTTCTTACAAACAACTTGATCAAAGTTTTCTAAGTCACTAAGTAAAAAAAAAATCAATTTGCCTATATGACTTAGACCAGATTTTTTTGCTAAGTTACCAAATTTTAAACTCTTTTATTGTTGACAAGCCATTAAGAAAACATTATTAAAGCACCTACTATTAGAAAGGCAGAATGATAAGTGCTGGGGATATAGTATTTATCCCAAAACAACTTATAACAATGATATGTATAAAAGAAATATGATAACAAGAGAAATGGGCAGCCAGGTGACATAGTGGATAGAGTACCAGGCCTGGCATCAGAAGACTCATCTTTGTAGGTTCAAATCTGGCCTTAGACACTTCCTAATAGTTGCATGACCCTGGACAAGTCACTTAACCCTGTTTACCTCAGTTTTGTCATCTGTAAAGTAAATTGGAGAAAAAAATGACAAACCACTCCAATTTCTTTGCCAAGAAAATCCCGAATGGGGTCACAAAAATTTGGACACAACTGAAAAATGATTGAATAATAGAATAGCAGAAATATAAAAGAGAGATCCAGATTTGAGGAAGAGATTACTTTTTGAATTTATATATTATTTGCTATGCTCAAATAAGAGAACATAGCATCTTTTGCTATAGTATGTATTGCTAACTATAGTGTTCTTGGTCCTCTGAATGAACTTCACCCATGAATAGCTTCTGGTCAAATTGTTTTTTGTTTGTTTGTTTGTTTTTGTTTTTTTGTAAAATGAAAAGAATTTTATCATCCACTATGGATTGTTAAGAGAATATTAGCAACTGCCAATTTTAAAAAATACAATTAAGTTTTCCTCACTAACACACAATTTCATAAAACTAAATGAAAAAAGTAAAAAAAAAAAGAAGAAAAAGGACATGCTACATTTATCTCACATTGATGTATTTTTTATCAAACATATGTTTATGTCCTCATAGGTCATGGAGGCATGGATCCCTTACTTATTTTCATGGCCTAATACATATGCACACACAAATACAGAGCTAATAGCCTTGCATATTTTCAATTGTTTTTTTTTTTTTATGCTCCCTGTCCTCATCTAGTTTGTCATCCAATTAACTCTGCAGTCATAGAACCATTGCTTAGTAATTAGTTGTCCACAAAGCAGCAGTGTGTGTATTAAAGTAGATAGGAAAAAATTATGAAGGGGGGAAGTGATGGGAAAAAAGAGGAATCCCAGCAGCTATTACAGTTATCTGGCAACTCATGGATTTTAACAGATACCAGTTAACACTCAATACATTTTATTTATATGTGTTGTACAATATATTAACATTAGTGCTATCACTTCAAAATATAGAAAACTTGTGGTTTGACCCTTAGTAGAAATCACAATATTCTATAACATACCTCAAATGACTTCTTTTCAGTTTTGAATACAGTCTAAAATAAATATTCATACTAGTTTTAGATCTTCACAGTCTATGCACAATGTGGGTAAATTACAACCTTTGATATTTAATGTGGCTACACCAAGTTGAGGATAGAAAGTTAATTTAATATTCATTTTATAGTTTACTATTTTTGTAGAATCACTAATACATTGGGCTGTGAAAGAACATATAAATAAATAAGAATGTGGGACAGAAAAGAATAGTTGATGGGTATAATCGCCTGTCAAACTTCTACATTAAACTTAACATTCCCTAGCTGTGTGACCCTGAGCAAGTCACTTAACCTCAATTGCCTCAGCAAAAAAGCAAAAAACAACAAAAACAAAAACAAACAAAACAAACAACAACAAAAAAAACTTCTACATTAAAACTCATAAGACCATAAATTTAGAGCTGATAGGGACTTGGAGGGCATCTAGTTCAAAATCATCCTCTTCATTTTGAAGATGATTTATCCACAGACACACATGAGATTTGGATTTTACTCCTTCTACTTACAGTAAAATAATGATTTTTTTTTTACTTGTTCATACTAGTTTTAGAAACAAAACCTAAGAGATTTAAAAGAAGACTAGAAGCAAAAGAAAATAGCCTCAACTGTTAATTAGCATTTGTTAAGATGTTTAAATAAGAAGTAGCTGGATCAACTCGCTATATCTTATCAGAACCACTAAGGATTATTTGAAAGTGGTTATGTTTTTATTTATTTATTTTTATTAAGAATTTGTTCTCTTTAACACTGACATCATAATTAATGAATTAACTGTACATTTTTGGTTCAAAAGCTTTTTAATTTTATGTGTCAGACATAAAATTTGAACTCAAAAGTTCTAGACTCCTGAAATGGCTTCTCAAGGAACTGCAATTTAAAATGACAAAGTGTGTTGCCAGATTTATTTCTTCTCAACATCTTCTTCAGAATATGTTTGTATGCTTATATATACATGTGTCCATATGTATACACACACATACACATACACACACACACACACACACACACACATATATATATATATATATATATATATATATATATATATATATACTATCATATCTTTTGCAGAATCATGGCAATAGCAGGGTTATCCAAAAGGAAAAAAAAAGCCTAAAAAACAAGAAGAGATTTTTACTTTCAGAAAATAAGTCCATTTTTATTCAGCATCATACCTGAAATATGCTCAAGGGAAGGTACAGCATCAATACATGTACTATCATAATATTTTCTATAGCTTCCACTTATAGAATAGTGCATGTGTAGGCATTGAGGAGTGTTGGAAATCTCATTTGGGAATGGGGCCTCAGCTATGAATATGCCTATGAAAGGTAATACAATCAACCTAAACAGGAAGGAAAAATTTGAAGATAGTTCAGTTGCATGGGGAAAGGGGATGGAGAGATGACAAATTAATATAGTCATAGTTTTGATCAATGCTAATCTATTTAACTTATCAGTTAGAAGCAGAGGAAAGAGAATATGAAGAAATTGGAACAAATACATCATAACTACTGAAAAACTACTCAGAATATATCCTATGGTGATGATGAATTGTTTCTCACTGCTTGCAATATTTGCTTCTTGACCTGGTAGCTCTGGATTTTGGCAATGATATTCCTGGGAGTTTTCATTTGAGGATTACTTTTAAGTGGTGAGCAACAGATTTTTCCAGTTTCTATTTTGCCCTCAGGTTCTAGGTTATCACAGGAATTTTCCTCAATAATTTCTTGCAATATGAAACCCAGCCTTTTTTCCCCTGTCATTCATGATTTTCAAATAATTCAAAAAATAATTATTAAATTATCTTTCTTGGATTTATTTTTTTTAGTTCAGTTGTTTTTTCCAGTGAGAAATTTCACATTTTCTTTTCTTTTTTTCATTCTTTTGACTTAGTTTTGTTTCTCGATGTTTCATAAAGTCACTAGCTTCCACTTTCCAAATTCTATTTTTAAGGTATTATTTTCCTCAGTGAGCTTTTGAAATGCCTTTTTTATTTGACCAATTCTTTTTAAGGGATTGTTTTTTTTTTCCAGTGAAATTCTGTCTGTCTTTCTCTTCCCTGTCACCTTAGTGACAGGGTAGACAGAAATGCACTTAGTAGCTTTCTTTTGTTAAGTTCTTTTTTTTTCCTATTTTGTGACTTTGCAATTTTATATGAAAATTGGCTCTAATTTGGAACTATGCTCAAAAAGTTATCAAACTGTGTATTCCCGTTGATTTAGCAGTGTTTTTATTGGGCCTATATCCCAAAGAGATCTTAGAGGAGGGAAAGGGTCCCACATGTGCAAAAATGCTTGTGGCAGTCCTTTTTGTAGTGGCTAGAAAATGGAAACTTAGTGGAAGCCCATCAATTGGAGAATGGTTGAATAAGTTATAGCATATGAATATTATTATTAATAGTTATAGTATATGAATATTACAGAATATTATTTTTCTATAAGAAATGTGGAGTCCAATGATTTTAGAGAGGCCTGGAGAGATTTGCATGAACTGATGCTGAGTGAAATGATCAACACCAGGAGATTATTGTACACGGCAATAACAAGATTATATGATGATCAATTCTGATGGACAGACATGGCTCTTTCCAACAAAGAGATGACTAATACCAATTCCAATGACCTTATGATGAAGAGAGCCATCTACACCTAGAAAGAGGACTGTGGGAACTGAATATGGACCACAATGTAGCATTTTCACTCTTTCTGTTGTTGTTTGCTTGTATTTTGTTTTCTTTCTCAGTTTTTTTCTTCTTGATCTGTTTTTTCTTGTTCAGCAAGATAACTGTATAAATATGTATATATATATATTGTATTTAACATATATTTTAATATTTTAACATGTTTTGGACTACCTGACATCTAGGGGAGGGAGTAGGAAGGAGGGGAAAATTTTGGAACACAAGGTTTTGCAAGGGTCAGTGTTGAAAAATTACTCATGCATATGTTTTGTAAATAAAATGCTTTAATTAAAAAAAGGTTAAAAATGAATAAAGCTGGATCTAATGCTTAAAACAGTAAAGAAATAAAAAAATAAAATAAAAGTTGGGCTCTTCTCTTGTATTGGAGAGAACACAGTCCCTGGCTGTTTTTGTGCCAGGGCTCAAGGACTTGCCACTGGTTTGTACTGGGGTGGGGTCTTGTACAGGGCCTCACTACAGAGCAGGAAGGGTGGGATGAGAGGGGGAGAAGGTTTGCTGTTTGCCCAGGCTAAGGGTGGAACCTCACATCCTTGTGGTCTTGGCTCCCTTCAGGCCCTGATTTTGCTTCCCATTGATCCTGAGGGTGTGGCCTCCCTGGGGGTTTGCCCAGGAGCTTTGGGCTTATACTGGATGGGTGACCGCACTGAGGGGGTGATCTAAGTGGAGGAGAGGGGTGGCCCGGGGTGGGGGAGCTCACTGGTGTACCCTACCTTCCTGCTGTAGATGCCCTGGATGGGGTTTGCTGACTATATTTTCCCCTTCCAGCCCAGTGGGACGAGACCTTTCCTGATGGCCCTCCAAGCTGTCCTGGGCTGGTGAGCTGCTTCCCTGTTCTTAAATTGGTTCTGAGATATTCTTCAAGGTTGTTTGAAGGAGAATTTGGGAGGGCTCTAGGGAGTTTCTGCCTCAAATTGCTAATTTGATATCAGAAGAACCCCTCCAAATAAGGTGCGGATATTGTATAGCTATAACTGCTTTCCAACCTTCTCATTAAAACTTAGAGAGTGAGAAGTGCTTCAGACACAGCTTAATCCAACTACCTCCTTAGGCTTGTAGAATTTTGAGGCATATTTGCATGTGCATGTATATGTGTAAAAATGTTACACATTATACATACAATATGTGTATTACATGTATACATATGTGTGTGATATATATACAATATATGTGTATTATATATAGTTATTTATGTATGCATACATAGTTATAGTTTTATATAGTTATAGTTATGTCTTCGAAGAATAAGAAGTGAAATGAGATACTGACTCTTTTCCTGAGGGTTTTTATACACCTTTCGAAACTTCTGTCTACTCATCTATAAAATGGGGATAAAAATGGGTTTCAAAGCCATGAAAGCCTAGGCTCAAGTTCTGACTCCGAGTGAACCTGGACAAGTCCTTTAATTTCTCAGCGATCTAGGCAAAAGCTTCTTAAAAAGTGACTGAGCCAAAAATTCGGCAACAATTGAAGGTTTCTGAACCTTCTGAACACAACGTCCAAAAATTAATTCAAAATCAAAAATGTAATGATTCCAAAGAGTTTCTAGCAATATTTGTCCTTGTTGCACCTCCCCACTTCACTGCAATCTTGGTTCTGAACATACAACATGTGCGCTTTGGACTACACATGCCCAAATGCTGCCAAAAACACTTCAGTTCAAATTTGAGATGAGGTCATGTAAAAATTTTTTGGTGGAAAAAAGGTTATATGTGGGACAAGTTTAAGAAGCCCTGTATTGGGGGGCGGAGCCAAGATGGCGAACTGCAGACAGCTTTCTCTGTGAACTCCTTTGGGACCTTCCCTCAGACCCAGACAAAGTGAGCCTTCGAACTGGTTTTGGAGTGAGGGCTCCACCAAACATTCGGACTACAACGCACTTCTATCAAAAATCTACCTTGAAAGAACTCCGGAGAAGGTTAGCCTCAGGGGAAATCAGCCACTGGTAGCAATCAGACTCCAGCCGGGGCGGAAGTCAGGGCTGCGATAGAGGGGCGGATTTAAGGCACCCAGGAAGCCCCTGGGAGACTCCTGGGCCACTTTGCTCTGCTTGCGGGCAGGTGCTTTGGCAGATCTGCCTTTGGTAAAGGGTGGATCGAGAGAGGCTGAAAACGTGGTCCTAGTGCGAATCTAGCCCCACCAGCCTCAGACCGGAAGTCAACTTGGCAAACTGCCCCAGGGCAAATATAAATTGTTGCAGTTTTCTCTGTTTTTGACCAATATCCCAACTTTAAACCATGAGCAAGAAGCAGAAGAAAGCTCTCACCATAGAAAGCTTCTACGGAGAAAAAATAGAACAGACCCCAGATCCTGACATTATGAAAACAATCCCAGATGAAGCCACAAAGGCAGACTTAAGTTGGTCTCCCTTTCAGAAGGCTTACCTGGAAGATTGCATTAAGAATCTCAAAAGAGAGCTAGAAGAAGTTTGGGGAAATAAATTGAGATCAGGGCGATAGAAATATAAAAAACTGGAAAATAGGACTGGTGAATTGGAAAAAGAAAACAGTTCATTGAAAAACAAAATTGGTGAATTGGAAAAAATAACCAATTCACTGGAAAATAAAAATGGTGAACTGAAAAACAAAATTGGTAAATTGGAAAAAGACAACAATTCACTGAAAAACAAAATTGGTGAATTGGAAAAAGACAACAATTCACTGAAAAATAAATCTGGCAAAATGGAAAAAGAATGCATTGAATCAAGAAACTCAATTGGCCAGCTACAAAAGGAGCTAAAAAAGATAACTGAAGGAAATAATACTTTAAAAATTAAAATTGAACAAATAGAAGTAAATGACTCAATAAGACTTCAAGAATCAGTTAAACAAAAACAAAAAAATGAAAAAATAGAAGAAAATATGAAATATCTCCTAGGAAAAACAACTGACTTGGAAAACAGATCCAGAAGAGACAATTTAAGGATTATCGGACTCCCTGAAAGCCACGATGAAAAAAAGAACCTGGATACTATCTTCCAGGAAATCATGAAAGAGAATTGCCCTGATGTTTTAGAATCAGAAGGCAAAATTGGCATTGAAAGAATTCACCAATCACCTCCAGAAAGAGACTCCAAAATTAAAACCCCAAGGAATATCGTGGCCAAATTTCAGGACTATCGCACCAAGGAAAAGATATTGCAAGCAGCTAGAAAGAAACAGTTCAAATACCGATGAACTGTCATTAGAATTACACAGGATCTGTCAGCTTCCACTTTAAAGGATCGAAGGGCCTGGAACCAGATATTCCAAAAGGCAAAAGAACTTGGATTACAGCCAAGAATAAGTTATCCAGCTAGAATGAGCATCATCTTCCAGGGAAGAAGATGGTCATTCAATGATACAGGAGAATTTCACCTATTTCTAATGAAAAGACCTGATCTGAACAAAAAATTTGACCTCCAAGTAGAGAACTCAAGAGAAGCATAAAAAGGTAAAAAGGAAGACTCTTGAGAACTATATTTCTACTATAGGTATCCTTTAAAGAATGGCAGTATAATTTGATTTTTCTTTGATAATAATGGAAAAGAAATTAGAGGTGGAAGGGATACCATACTGAAAAAGAAAAAGGGGGAGGGAGAAAAGGAGGCAAAATAAAGTAAAAATAAAGTAGGTAAAATAAGGCAAAATCTCATAAAGAGACATAGAAGATCTAATATAATTGAGGGAAAGAAGGGAGGGCGATGAGTATTGTGTAAACCTTACTCTCATTAGATTGGACTCTAAGAGAGTATATCAGACACATTTGGCTTCAAAGAAAGCACTGACCCTCCTTGTGGGAAGGTAGGAGGGAGGGGAGAAAAGGAAAGGGATAAACTAATAGAAGGATTAGGGGAAAGGTATAAAGGGGAGGGAGGGACTCTAAAGGGAGGAGGATTATTGCTGGGAGGTGGTTATCAAGAGCAAAGTACTGGGGATGGGGGAAGGGAGAGAGGGGAAAGGGAAGAGAAAATCGTAACTCTGGGTAAATAAGATGGCAGGGAATACAGATATAGTTATTTTAACTGTGAATGTGAATGGGATGAACTCTCCCATAAAACGGAAGCGGGTAGCAGACTGGATTAAAAGCCAGAATCCTACAATATGTTGTTTACAAGAAACACATCTAAAACATAGAGATACATACAGAGTGAAGGTAAAGGGCTGGAGCAGAATCTTCTATGCTTCAGGTGAACAAAGAAAGGCAGGGGTAGCAATTCTTATCTTGGATCAAGTAAAAACAAAAATAGATCTAATTAAAAGAGATAAGGAAGGAAACTATATTTTACTAAAGGGTTCCATAGACAATGAAGCAGTATCAATACTTAACATATATGCACCAAGTGGTATAGCATCCAAATTCCTAGAGGAGAAGTTAAGAGAGATGCAAGGAGAAATAGACAGTAATACTATACTAGTGGGAGATCTCAACCTTGCTCTCTCAGAATTAGATAAACCAAATTCCAAAATAAATAAGAAAGAAGTTAGGGAGGTTAACAAAAGGCTAGAAAAGTTAGGTATGATAGATCTCTGGAGGAAATTGAATGGTGATAGAAGGGAGTATACTTTTTTCTCAGGGGTTCATGGAACTTATACAAAAATTGATCATGTGTTAGGGCATAAAAACCTCAAAATCAAATGCAGAAAAGCAGAAAGAGTAAATGCATCCTTCTCAGATCATGATGCAATAAAACTCACATGTAATATAAGGCCAGGAGAAAATAGACCACAAGTTAATTGGAAATTTAATAATCTAATCCTGAAGAATGAATGGGTGAAAGAGCAAATTATAGACACAATCGAAAATTTCATCCAGGAGAATGGCAACAATGAGACAACATACCAAAATTTTTGGGACACGGCTAAAGCAGTTATAAGGGGTAATTTTATATCTCTAGATGCTTACTTGCGTAAAACAGAGAAAGAGAAGATTAATGAACTGGGCTAACAATTAAAAAAGCTAGAAAAAGACCAAATTAAAAACCCTCAATTAAATACCAAATTGGAAATTCTGAAAATTAAAGGGGAGATCAATAAAATTGAAAATAAGGAAACTATTGAATTAATAAATAAAAGTCAGAGTTGGTTTTATGAAAAAACCAACAAAATAGATAAGCCTTTAGTTAATTTGATTAGAAAAAGGAAAGAGGAAAATCAAATTATTAGTCTCAAAAATGATAAGGGAGAACTTTCCTCCAATGAAGAGGAAATTAGAGTAATAATTAGGAGTTTCTTTGCCCAACTTTATGGCAATAAATTTGATAATGTAAATGAAATGGAGGAATATCTACAAAAATATAGATTGCCCAGACTAACAGAAGAGGAAATAAATTATTTAAATAGCCCTATTTCAGAAAAAG
>JAJPUD010004176.1:74251-84605 GCA_023553655.1 Myrmecobius fasciatus
GGATATAGATTGATGTTAAATTAAATAAAAGTTGTTTCTGGAAGACCTTGAGCCCCCCCCCCAAAAAAAAAGAAGCCCTGTATTGATAGAGAAACTTTCTTCATTTGGTAGTTTTTATCAATGAAATCATAGGGCGCACCATGTCACTCATAATACCTGTAGTACCTACTTTACAAGATTGTTTGTTTTTTATAGCAAATTTACAATAAGTTCAGTGGGCAAGTCTTAATTATCACATCCATTTTTTATCCAAGTTAAAAGGGATACACAATGTATGTTTATGATCCCGGTCTGAGTTCAAAATGCAAATACTGTATTTGGAATTATCTGCCAAGTTGGGGAAATGAGTGAGTTTCTTATTTCTCACTTTTACTCTTGGTAGACTTTACTCCTAATTTCAAGAGAGAAATGGGAAAGGGGCCACAAACCATCATTATCTACAAGCTAGGTTTTTGCAGGTATCAGAGGCCAGAGGCTCACCAGTGCAGCTGAATCAGCAGGCTACCAATGGGTCTGTCAACCTTCATCAGAATGGCACTTCAGGACAAAGCAGGGATAGGAAAGACACATTGCATGAATAGCATTTGATAATCATTTTGCCACCCCTTCTAGCACTTTGCCTCCAAACTCCTGAAAATATAACCTTCTGTCCTAATTCCTTTGCCTAAATTCACAACATTCCACTCTTGGCTCAGCCCCTTTAATTTGATATCCCCAAGAAGCTGATTCTTTCCCTTGTCTCCAATTACAAATGCTTTATATACCATTCTGAGCCTCAGACTCCTCATACGAAAGAATAATAATAAAGTTAAATGATAAATAAAATAAATAATAAAATGAAATAAAATGAAAAATAAAATCATTAAGTAAAATAATATAGTAAATAGTTATGCAGTGTTTATTATGTGTAAGGAATTGTGTGCTAAGAGCTTTACAATTCTCTCATTTTATCCTTATTATAACCCTGTGAATAGATGTTATTATAATCCCCATTTTGCAGATGAAGAAACTGAAGCAAATAGGAGTTAAGTGGCTTGCCAACGAGTCACACAGCTAATAAGTGTCAGACTGGATTTGAAACCCACATACCCACATATACACACATTTATACATCAACACACATAGAGGTGCCCAGCTCTTGATCTATAGTCTATTTTATTATTACCCACATCTACTCATGAACATATACAGCCCACCAAATTCTTGCAAACCATTCTCCAAGGATTAATAACTATGCCAGCAATAGTAATTTGCCTTATTATATGTCACCATGTTATTCCCAGATCCAATCAAATACATATGCCTCAGATTGTATAGTAGCTTTCCATCAACACTATCTCACCCAGCTGTGTCTATGAAGGTTATATAGAAGGTATTCTAGGTTCAGAAATGCTTTCTAAACCCATAATCCAAACCGTTTGGATGAATCTTAAGGTCACATTTTGTATTCACCAGGTTTGATCACCCTTAACATAGTGTAATTCAGGGGCAGCAAAATTTTGTCTCCGAGAAAAATACATCTGGATGGATATTTGAGGAAGGGGAGTGTATCACACTCTCCTTTCATGGGCACTTCAAGCCCCAGATCTCTGAATATGATTCCTTGGCTTGAAACCTTTGCTCTGCTACACCACCACCATCACTGTTGCCACCACCACCACCAGGACAACCATACCAACAAGGAAGATATGAAAGGGACCTTAGAAGTCATCTATATTTGAGGAAACTAAAGCCCAGGAAGAGCAAGAGCAACTTACTCAAAGTTAAATAGGGAAAAGGTGGGAATTAAATTCAAATCCTTGGTTCCCAGAATACTTGACAAGTTTTTCTTTAAAATTAAAATTTTAATGATATTGCTTGTTTCTAACTTCTAATCAAATTCTAACCAGTTCAAGCTAGCAGAAATCACCCAAGTCTTCCCACTGAAAGTTAAATACACATTTTCCTAAAGGAAATACAATATAACCTCCTCTTCTTTCCTACTTCTTAAATTCACATCAATACCTCCACATTTCTACTACGTTCTAGTTAGTAGATTCCCACATAGCTGAGTTGACACTGTCTTCACAAAACCTATAGTGTCCCAGCCAGGAAAAGCATCCTATATGATTCTGGGTTAAAATTCAGCAAATATATTTTCAAAGAATTTCACAATGATTTCTAAGTTTATCTATCATACCTCTGAGAAATATTTGAATGGTATTTCCTTCAATTTGACAGAAAAGGAGCTGAGGTTTTAAATAACTTGGTTAATGTGTATCCAGAAGGGCTGGAATTCTAAGGAGAATTTTTGTAAGGACAAAACCTCCAGGTTGGTTATTGAATAGGAGACCTCCAGTTCCAGGCTTTCAGATACTTGGGCACACTCCATATTGCAAATCTCCAGAGGTCACTTACTGCAAGTGATGCTTACTTTTTAATCAAAGTGATAGAATCTTCCTATGCACAACTGACTGGACTGATTCATGGCACAGCTGGAGGTTGCTTTTGTGGTATGCAAGAAACACCAGACTGCTAACTTCCTCAAAAAAATCTCACCATCCAAGGTGGCAAAGAACCTAAAATTCATTCACTCTTAGAGATTTATTCATTGACCTAGATAGGCTGTTATTTTAATAACAGGGTTACATATAAAGTTACCCACACTTTAGGGTCAATATGTTTAACAGAGTCTCTACTAATGGGAAAAGAAGGGATTAGAGGTTGGTATGAGGGCTAGGGAAGGGAGAAAGTTGGAAGGGAAGAATAAGACCTAAAATAAGGGGAAGATAATAATCACAATTTTACTTACCTATTACCAAAGGAGGTTTAAAATCCCCAGAAGGGGCTTGCATTAACTGTATGAAACTGACACTTTATCAGTTGTGGACTATTTTTAGGAGATTATATACTCTGAACTTTCTCTCTAGCTGGTGAGTCTGCTTGTATATCAGGTAGTCGCCTACATGTGAATGGGAATCCTCTGACTTTTAAGCAGCATCTCCAGTGCCTGCTGTCAGCAATACTGTCATTTTATTACAAGGTCTGTCTGGATGTGACCTCCATGTAAAACACTTTATCAGGTAAATCCTTGATTACTGGCAGGGAAGTATTAGTTTTAGGGATTAACCTCTTCCTTAATCAATAAACATTTGTCATTCAGTCATTCCAATCATGTCTGTCTCTTCATGACCTCATTTGGGCAAAAACAGAGGACTGTTTTGCTATTTCCTGATCCAGTTTATTTTTCAGATAAGAAAACTGAGGCAAAGTTAAATGACTTGCCCAGGGTCATGCAACTAGTATTGTCTGAGGCCACATTTGAATTGAGGAAGCTGAGTCTTCTTGACATCAGATCAGGCACATGATGCACAGAGTCACCTAATTGTTCAAATAAACAATTTATTAAGCAACTACTATATTCTAGACACTATGCAAAACCAGGAAAATATAAAAAACTAAATCGAAACAGACCCTGCCCTCAAGCAGATGATGTTTTTTAAAAATTGCATTTGAGTATCCTCTAATTATGGATAATTTTTATAGTTTTTATCCTATTAACCTTTAGACTACTCAATAAAGATGAAAGAAGACCCTCCCCAATGAACAAGGAAGATTTCTCCTATCTCAGACTTGACCCAGATCTCTTCTTGGTACTCAATGTAGACAGAGGTCATATAAGGTGATCTAACAACTTGACACTGAGTGCTAGACTTGGAATTACAAAGACTTGGGCTCTGACACTTATTAGCTGAATGACTTCATATAAGTCATTTAAATTATTTGGTCTTCTTTATATATCTGTAAAATGAAAGACTATATTATATATCTTTCAATGTACTTTTCCAGCTCCAAATCTGTGGACATAAAATTCTATGATTTGTTTTAACCAAGGAAATGAAGAAATAGATGGAATTAGTGTAAACTGAAAATATGGGCTCTTTTTTTCCCTTTCTGGCTTATATTTCATAAATTATTATCAATTGAACTCTTTATAACATTTTAACTAACAAAATCTTGCCAGAAGAAATTCTTGAAAACTAAAAATCTTTCAAGAATCAGAGGAATTAAAATATGATGCTAAAACTAAAGCCGGGGTGGAAGGAGAAATATTTTTAGACAGTGTTTTGCTACAATACCTAGTAACTGTCCCAGAAACAAGACAGTTACCCATTTGGCTATTTAAGTTGATTCCATTGAAGGCAACGCTAGGCAAAATTTAAGTTAAAGGAAACAAGTTTGTCATAGCAGCCCCTCAAATAACCTTTTGCTTTTCTTAACATGCCACTTCTGATATAGGTACCTGGGACCTCAAGGTTTCATTACTCTTTTTTTTTAATCTAAAATCTAAAATCTAAAAATATCTAATAATCTACTAATCATTCACACATCTACTAACACATTCACACTGAGGAAAAAATTGACTAATAAAGTTTATCATTCATTCTTTACATTTTTATGAGATATTTTCATTTTAATAAAGGAAAATGCTTAAATCCAAATAAAGTCCATACTGTATATCCTTTTTTATGTGTTGGTTAGTTTTGCAGAATTTTTTTCCTTCTCTTTCAATATTTTTTTAAACATAGCTCTCCAGAGGGATTAGGAAGAATACAGTGGGGAAACATAGGTAAATGTGAAAACAAAAGTTATCAATAAAATTTATTTTAAATAGCTTTATGCTAAAGGATAAATGTACTAGCAGCTAGCTAGGTTATAAGAAAAGGCTTCATGTAGAAAGAGACATTTGGAAAATAAGGAATCCAATAGATCAAAATGAAATTTGAAGGAATTTCAAACTTTATGGTCAACCAATTCAAAGGCACAGAGATATGAGATGGAGTATCACATGTAAACAATAATAACAAGGAATTCAATAACTGGAATATAAAGCAAAAGGAGGGGAGGAAGACAAGAAAGTTAGAAACTTTTTTTTTTTATAAAGAGCTATCCAAATCCTGGTATCTCGCTCACTGTTTGATATATATTTGTACAGTTTATCTTTTTAGCCTTACATCTATGTGTGTGTGTGTGTGTTATTTGTGAGACTATATATGAATATATATCCCATCTATGTGTGTTTATATATGTATATATATTCCTTCTATTTATGTGTGTGTTTGTATATGTATCTAATTTGGCCCCATCCTATAATTTGGCCCATTTCAGCTTATCTAAATCCTTTTGTGATTTCAATAGCTAGATAGTAGGTTCATGCCATCTGAAATTTCAATAAGTATGCTATCTGTGCTTCAGCCTAGTCATTGATAGCAGTGTTAAATGTAGCAAAAGAGAAGGGCCTCAAGCAGTACATTAGAGACTCCTCAGCAGCTTTGCTTCATTCCATTAATCTACTCCCAGGATCTGGTCTTTCAACTTCCTCTGAATCCACTTGTCTACTTTTGTCCATCACAGAAATTAATAATAATAATAATAATATGTCACTTATTGTGTGCTAGGTAGTGCTAAGCACTTAAAAATATTATCTCATTTGATCCTCCCAACAAATGTGGCAGGTAAATCCTATTTTTGTTCCCATTTTACAACTGAGGAAACTGAATTAAGCAGGTTACACATCTACAACTGGATTTGAACTGAGGTCTTCCAACTCTAGACCTAGTTTTTATTCACTTTACCAACTAGTTGCCTCTTAAAATACAAACTATGCCCAAAAATGAAGATGTTTTTTCAAGTTACTAAAATCTAATTATACCATACATAGTACTATATATAGTATTCCCCTTATTTACCAGTCAAGTACCCTTGTAAAGTAACCTGGGCTTGGAACCAGGAAAATTCATTTTCCTGAGTTCAAATCCAGCTCAGACATTTACTAGCTATGTGATCCTGGGCAAGTTATTCAATGCTGTTTGCCTCAATTTCCTCTATAAATTTATAAAATGAACTGGAGAAGGAAATGAAAAATCATTCCTGTACCATTATACCATTTACCTTTGTAAAATAAACCACAAATGGGATCACAAGGACTTAGATACAACTAAACAATAAACCCTGTTTTTCTTTTAAAGTAATCTTGCCTAATTTATAATTTTTGTGGTTTATCAATGCCTTTCACTTTTACATAATATTTATTGCTAAATATACTCTCCTAGTTCTTTATCCTGGGAACTTCTCGTAAAAAAAGATGAAAAATAAAAATTTAGCTAAAAAACAACCTTGTCCAACAGCATATTCAAAATTCTACAATCACATCATATCTGGTCAGTTCCAAACCATGCAGTAGCTCAGGGAAACTTCAGTCAGCTACTCAGCACGCCTTCACTTCCCCACACCCAAACTCCCCCCTCCCAAAAAAACATACTTTCAAACTTTTTTCCCTCTATATGTTACTTTTTCTACTAATATATAAATTCCTTTAAATCAAGGATTGTATGGTTTGCTTGTATTTGTATAACAAGCACTTTACACACTATCTGGTATAAAGTATTTAATAAATACTTTTTCATTCATTTAATCCCTCAATCAGTCATTCTCTCTTTTCTCCCCAATAAAAAAAGAAAAGGCATTTTTTTTCACTGCTTTTCTGGAACCACACTTGGTAATCATAACTATACAACATTCAGTTTGGTTTTGTTTTCTGTCCATTTACATTGTGGTGGTTTGTTTTGTTTATTCTTAATCTGGTCTTGTTTACTCTTCATCGGTTTTCATGAGCCTTCTCATATTTCTCTGAATTCTTCAAATTTATTTCTTTCTGGCACAACATACCACATTTTTTTTTTACCCGTTCTCTAATATAAGATGCATTATTGTGTGTGTGTGTTATTATGTTTTGTTTTTACAATACATTCATTTCCAAATATATTTATCTTCCTACCCAGAGAACCACATATAACATTGTGGAATTTGGCCCTAAAATAGTGATAGAATCACCAGCCCAAAATTTGAAGAATCTATCTGCTTCCTCATTTTGGAAATGGAGACATTTGACTATCTCCAGTCTCAAAGAGATTTTCTCATTCACCAGAATTCCTCAGATCACCACCAGGAGGTCACCAGTTACACCTATGATTTCTCTAAGAACTAGATGGCTCGAACTCATTGAGGGCAGCTGAGTGACTTTTATCTCCCTACTTGTCTTGGGATATACATCTATCCTTTTCCTGCTCTATCATTCTCAATGATGAATTCTTTTGATAAAGAACACAGATACAAAATAGAACCACAGTAGTCATTATTACATTTCAGAAAATTGTAGTGATAGTTTTTTTATTATTTTCACATTTAATGACAGCAGAAGTGATAGAAAAGTGATAGAAAAGTCTTGACAAAGACTGTTTGGTTTTAAAACTTCCACTATATCTCATCAATAATATTTTACAACTTTGCCAAAAAGGCAGGGAAGATCAAGTTCTTTTATATGTTTTTATATATCCCAGAACAATTTACTCCCTTAAGCCAAGTGATACAAGATCTTTCTTTGAGTATTTCCGCCGTGCAGTATAACAAAATTAATATTTGGGAGGGAGTTGCAGATGATAAATTATTACAATCCAAATTTAAAATATAATAGTTGTCAATTAATTCCAATGAGATTATTGTACACTCGGGATGCATATATTAGCATTTTTAAATTGTGTGGAACAGAGACCTGGAACAATGTCTTGGGCAATCATATTGAGTTGGGAAGGGATAGATTAAATATTCTCATACCTCTTTTGAGAAAAAAATCAGTAATTTACTGTTTTTTATCATAATAAGAATTTTTCTTTTTTTTTTCTTTTTTTAAGGTTCCTAAAATTACTGTCATTGTTTTTCACTATTTTCTATAGTTTAAAAGAGCTTTTGAATCATTTCTTACATTAATTGGAGAAAAAGACAAAACTATTTCATGAGTTTAAGGTTTCAAACTAAGCAGCAATGTTTCTATAAAAGTGTGTATCAACACAGACAATTTTTACTGATTTACCTCATTCTACTTTTCCCTTCTTTCTCCATCCAGTGCACTCCCCTTTCTCATCCCTTTCTTGATTTTTATGTGAATCCCTCAAATTTATCTTTTTACTCTTACTATCTATAGATATTCCGTCTAAGCAGTATTACTAGTGGCATAATTTTTAAAGAATTACAAGTAATCTTTCCATGTCGGGATGTAAGCAGTTCAGCTCCACTGAATCCCTTATATTTTCTTTTCCTTTTTTCTTTTAAGTTTCTCTTGGGCCTTGATATTGGAAATCAAAATTTTTGCATAATTCTGATCTCCTCATGAAAGCTTGAAATCCCTTTATTTTATTGAATGGCCATTTATTCCCTTGAAGTATTGCTTAATCTTGCCATATTAGTTATTCTTGGTTATAGTCCTATCTCCTTCTTCTTCTGGAATATCATTCCATGACCTCCAGTTCTTTAATGTTGCAGCTGCCAAATTCTGTGTAATTCTGATTATGTCTCTTTGATATTTGATATTTGTTCTTTTCTGTCCATTTGCAGTAGTTTTTCCTTTACCTGATGGTTCTTTAATTTGGTTATAATGTTCCTTCAAGTTTTTATGTTGGGATCTCTTTCCAAAGTTGCTTGGTAAACTCTTTCAATACCTATTTTCTCTTTGGTTCCAGGATATCAGGGAAATTTTCCTTGATAATTTCTTGAAAGATGCTGTCCAGGTCCTGCTTTTGATTATGGCTTTCAGATAGTCCAGTGATTCTTTCATTGCCTCTCCTGGTCTATTTTTCAGGTCATTCGTTTTCCCAGTGAAGAATTTTATATTTCTTCTATTTTTTCATTCCTTTGAATTTGTTGATTCTTGGTATCCTATATAGTCATATGCTTCCATTTGCCTAGTTCTAACTTTTAAGAGAATGTTTTCCTCAGTCAGCTTTTATACTTCCTTTTTTATCTGCCAAATTCTACTTTTTAAGCAGTGGTTTTCTTTTTCCAAGCAGTTGACTCTTTTTTCATTGTTCCCTTTCACTATCTCATTTTTTTCTCAATTTTTCTCCTATCTCACGTATGATTTTGAAGTTCCCTTTTAAGTTCTTCCATGAATTCTTTCTGGGCTTGAGACTCCTAATTTTTCTTTAGGTTTTTGCCCATAGCTATTTTGACAATGGTATCCTCTTCTGGATTTGTGTCTTGATCACTCCTGTCACCATAACTTTATGGTCAGATTCTTTTGTTGTTGTTGTTGTTATTGTTTGGTCATTTCTTTTTGTCATTTTTCCTTTTGTTTCTTGGGTGGAAGGGGCACTGTCTCAGGCTTCTTGTGTGAAACTTTTTACTGGTTGCTGCACTGCCTTGAGGCCCAAAGAGGATCTTGATATATGATGCTGCATTGAGTAGCTCTGGTGAAAGCTGGCTGGTGCTCTGGAGATGTAGAAGCCCTGCAGCTTACTTGGTGTTCAGCTAGGGTCCTTGTACTTGGTCTGGTGTGTGCTGAAGGGGGGAGGGGGTAATTCTTATATTTTCCTGAGGCTACATTGAGTGGAGGTCTGGCCACTGGAGATGCCTGGGACTCTGCTGATGCATTGGAGGTCTGACTGCTGGCTCTCTGTTTGCCCAGGGCTAGGCTAAAACACTTGGGTTCTTGTAGCTGGAGTCTGCCTATTCCCCTGACTATGTTGAGTCAAATGGGGGGTTCTGGAGTTCACATCTGTCTGTTCTACTACCCTGTGGCTCAGTATCTCTCCTGGTTTGCTGAGGTGAGGCTTGTTCCTGGCTTTCTGGGATGCATCCTGACCTGGACTGTGTTCCCCCCTTATCTGAGTGAGACAGACTTTTCTTGCTTATCTTCCAAGTTTCTTGGGCTTAAAGATTCTTCCAACCTATCTTTTTGCTGGTTCTGCTGTTCCAGGATTTGTTTGGGAGCATTATTTTATGCTTTATTTTATTGTTATTATTTTATGGTTATTTGCAGGTGAATATAGAAGAGCCATAGCTATTTGTTGCTTACTCTGCCATCTTGGCTCCTAGAAGACCTGGTTAGTGTTTTTCAAAAGAGAACAAATTGCTGGGCTACTCAAAGAAAATCAAGCCCTGTTGATGTATGTTTTAATTAATTATATTACTCCCTTTGGCCCAGCAGTGTTTCTACTGGGCTTATATCCCAAAGAGATTTTTAAAGGAGGGAAAGGGACCCACATGTGCAAGAATGTTTGTGGCAGCCCTTTTTGTAGTGGCAAGAAACTGGAAATTGAAAGGATGCCCATCAATTGGAGAGTGGCTGAATAAATTATGGTATATGAATGTTATGGAATATTATTATTCTGTAAGAAACGACCAGCAGGACGATTTCAGAGAGCTGATGCTGAGCGAAACAAGCAGAACCAGGAGATCAATATACATGGCAACAACAAGACTATATGATGATCAATTCTTTTTTTTATATTTTATATTCTTTTATTTATTTTTTTTAATA
>JAJPUD010004176.1:85005-116341 GCA_023553655.1 Myrmecobius fasciatus
CTCAGATTTTTTTCCTGTAGATATGATTTTTCTTGCACAAAAATGATAAGTGTGGAAATATGCATACATCTATTTTATTTGTCAAGTATTTTAACATAATTAACATGTAGTGGATTTCTTGCCATCTAGGGGAGGGGGTGGGAGGTAGGAGGAAAAAAATTTGTAAGAGAAAGCTTTGTAAGGGTCAATGTTGAAGAATTACCCATACATATGTTTTGAAAATAAAAAGCTTTAATAAAAAAAGAAAAAAAATTAAAAACAAAAAATTAATTACATTGCTTCCATTTTAAGAGAAACATATTTAGATGTCTTTGGATGAAGTTAATCAAGAAAACTTAAAATATTGATTATATATCTGTTCTTAAAGAGTAAGCAATTTGATCCATGTGTTTAATGCATCTGCAAATCTTTCCAAGACTAGGGTCAAGATTAAGGGGCAATTAATGGGTTGTGACTATTTAATCATTGTTTTTAAAATCATATGTCCTCTCATAAATACTTCCCAGAGGATACACCAAATTTGCTAGGGATTTTCTTGTATATATGCTGAGTTTTTTTTAATGTTTATGGAATACATGGACCTTCCATTATTTAATATTTTCTTGCTATGTGACCAATATATTTTTTCTTCCAGAAATATGTTTTTGTTGATCTTTGTCATATGTCCTCCAAAGTTCTTTGTTGATATGTTATAATATACCATGTTCCTATCCATTACCTTTGCATCTCCTACAAGCTGCGATATTTCATAAATTCTAGGCATAGAGAATGACCAAACAACACCATTCTAGAAAAGATACATTTTTATTTCCAGGAGAAGTTTAGATTCTTTAAAAGATTGCAACATTTCTCAAAGAAATCCATCTCATTATTCTCTTCCTGTTCTGGTCTGGACTCAACTCATTATTCATTTACAATGCTTATGTAGCATTTTTATTGATTTCTCATCCCATTGAATATTCCAGGCAATACAATGGACATTATTCATCTATTTTATTTTTCCTGAAGAGTCAGATCAAACTTTCTTGAATGATTAGAAACAACGAATGTATTTTTAAAAGATCTATAAAAAACACTCTATTTATTCTTTCCTTCCTTAGTTACATTACTCAGGACATAGTTTCACCTCCTTTGTCCATTGGCACAACTTCTGGAAAAGTTTTTCTTCTCAGAAAAATGAGTCTTCCCAATGGGAGTTGGATTGGAGCTGGAGGCTCTCATATCAAATGTGTTCAATTTTTCTATTTCTCAAGAGATTCTCTCTAGGAATCAAGGCATACAAAGTACAGCTTTTGCATCATCAATTACAGTTCAATTCAGGGTGACATTAGAAGGAAGAGAGGGTGAAAGTCTTCTGGGCTAGATAAATGTGATAATTTAAGATTATTTGATTTGCATTTCTCCCCTCTTCTTCTCAAAAAATAGTATAGGAAAACTGACTTGAAAAAAAAGTATTTAAGCCCAGCAAATTAGTCTCTTCTCTTCTTCATGCCATTGAAGCTTTGTCCTTCATTACTCTCATAGTGTTTTCAAAATAGAAGTTTAAAAGAGTCTGAAAATAGATTCTTTGTAGAGAAGACTGTTCAAAGGATTGACCAGATATAACAATTCTATGAGTAGGTGCTATTATTATTCTAATCTTACAAATGAGAAAACTGAGTATGAATGAGAAGTTAAGAAATTTAACCAGGGTTACACAACTTAGAGTATAAGGCAGGATTTGAGCTAATGTCTCTGAGACCTCTTAGTCCAGTGTCTCAAAAGAAAGAAAAAAAGAAATGAGTGAAACAAACAAAAATACTTCTATCTAGTCCAAAAATTGTAATAAAAATAGGCTTAGCAGACAGAAATATAGAATATATGCTGTTACATAATTTCCCAAATGCCCATTCAATGCACTAATTAAACAAGCACAGAGAAACTAGGTTGATACCAGTGTTGGTATTCATCCAAGTGAATATCTCAAAAGTTAGGAAAGACAATATTCATGCATATCCATGGTATAAAATAAAATTTCTAACTAAACTAGAAGTCATATCTATTTATCTTAGGAAATATATTCTTCAGAAAACATATCTGCTAGGCATAATTCAGAGCTAACTCTTGGTGAAAATAGTTTCTTTAAATAATTTCCCTAAGTAATTTCTGTGAGGTACTAGACCTCCTTTTGTTTTTAGTATATGGAGATTATCTTTTTTGTTAATTTATTTTATTTTATTTTTCTTTTAAATTTTTTTTGGGAACAGAATCTTCACTATGCATAGTCCCTTTTTCCTTTTAAACACATAATAAATTCAACACATAACTTTCTTTTTTCTCAAATTAATTTCAATTACATGTAAAGATAGTTTTCAACATTCATTTTTGTAAGAATTTGAGGTTCAGATTTCCCCTTCTCCCTTCCTTTTTTCCAAAGTAATTCCTTTTGTATTTAATATTTTTATTTTTCCCCCATTACATAAAACAAATTTTAACATTTGTTTTTTTTTAAATTTTGAGTTTTAAATTCTCTTCCTTCCTTCCTTCTTCCCCATTCCCTCCTCAAGGCATAGGTGATGTTATGTCAAACAGTTCCACAGAGGCCATATTGTGAAAGAAAACATATATTTCCCTCTCCCTTCCCAAAAAACCTCAAGAAAAACAAAGTTTAAAAAAATGCTTCAATCTTTATTCAAAATAATGAGTTTTTTTTCTAGGTATAGTTAGCATTTTTCATGATAATTCCTTCAGAGTTGTCTTGGATTTTTGTATTGCTGAGAAGAGCAAAGTCATTTACAGGTGATCTTTTATTATTTTTGTTACTTTGTAAACAGTACATTTCACTTTGCATGTACCCATGGAAGTATTTTCAGGTTTTTCTAGATCATCCTGCTCATCATGCCACAGTTGATTTAATCATTCCTCAGTTGATGGGCATCCCCTTAATTTCCAGTTCTTTGCCCTGAGAAAAGAACTGCTACAAATATTTTAGTATTTTTCTTTCTTTTCCCTCTTTTCTAATCTCCTTTGGGATATATGCTTAGTAGTGATATTGTTAGATTTTATAACCCTTTGGGCATAATTCTAAATTTTTCTACAGAATGGTTGAATCAGTTCATAATTTCACCATCAATGCATTTATGTGATATTGTCCCCACATTCCTTCCAACATTTGTCATTTTCCTTTTCTGTCTTATTAGCCAATCTAACAGGTATGAGGTAGTACCTCAGAATTACTTAAATTTGCATTTTTCCAATCAATAGTAAATTGAGTATTTTTTTATATGGTTATATGTGGCTTTTGATAACCTCATCTGAAAATTGCTCATATCTTTTAATTATTTACCAATTGAGGAATAGCTCTTATTTTTTATAAATTTGACTCAATTTCTTATGTTTGAGAAATAAGACATGTATTAGAGAAACTTGCTTCAAAATTCTTTTCGTAATTATTATTGTTAATTGCATTTCCTCCTATTTATTCTATATTCACTCTCTTTTCACCCTGACCCTCCTCAAAAAAAAAAAAAAATTACTTTCCTTAGATAGTATCCTTACACCTGTGCACTTTACATATACTCCCCTTAACTAAGCTAATTGCCCAGATAATGAGAAAATTCTTATAACTTACAAGTATCATTTTCCCATTTAGGAATGTAAGCAGATTAAATTTATTAAATCCTTTATGATTTCCCTTTCCTGATTACGCCGCCCCCCCCTTCTCTCCCCGCTTTATGTTTCTCCTATGTTCTAGACTTAAAAGCCAAAATTTCTATTCGGCTCTGGACTTTTTATCATGACTGGTTAAAAGTGCTCTATTTTATTGAATCTTCACCTTTCCCCCTAAGGAATTATATCCAGTTTTCCTGGATAGGTGATTTTTGGTTGTCATCCTAGCTCCATTGCTCTCGTATTATTATATTCAGAACCCTCCAGTTCTTAAAGGTCAAAGCTGCTAAACCTTATGTTATCCTGACTGTGGCTCCACTATATTTGAATTGCTTCTTTCTGGATGCTTGCAATATTTTCTCCTTAACCTGGGAGTTCCAAAACCTGACTATAATATTCCTGGGAGTTTTCATTTTAGGGTTTCTTTCAGGAGGTGATCAGCAGACTCTTTCAATTTCTGGTTGTAGAATAGAAATGGGACAGTTTTCCTTGACAATTTAATAAAATTTTAATAAATAAGATCCCAAGGCATTTGGGGTAAATGCTTTACTTGCCCAGCATGCAGCTAGTAAGTGTTACGTGTATGAGACTGGATTTGAATTCAGGCCTTCTTGACTTTAGGACTGGTCCTCTATCCACTTTCACCATCTACCTGCTTCCCCTTCATAATTTCTTGAAAGATGATATTTTATGATCATGGATTTTATATAGTCAAATAATTTTATCTTTCCTGGATTTATTTTCCAGGTCAGGTGTTTTTCCAATGAGATATTTCACATTGTTTTCTATTTTTTCGTTCTTTTTTTTAAATTTCTCATAAAATTATCAGCTTCCATTTGCTTGGTTCTAATTTTTAAGCAATTACTTTTCTCAGTGAATTTTTATACCTCCTTTTTTCTCTTTTATTTTTTTAAATCATTCTTTTCCTCATTGGCTTTTTGTACTTTCTTTTGCATCACTTTCATTTCCGTTCCCGATTTTTTCCGTTCTTTCTTTTACCTGATTTTTAGAATCCCTAAGCTCTTCTATGGCCTGAGACCAATTCTTGTTTTCCTGAGAATATTTGGTTGTAGGAGTTTTAACTTTGTTTTTGTCTTTTGAGTGTGCATTTTGGTCTTTCTCATCACTTTCTATGGTAAGTATCTTTTTCTGTTGTTTGCTCATTTCCCCAGCTTATTTTTCATATTTTTGCTTCAGTAGAACTCTTTGGTAAAGTAGAACTCAGTTTCCATGGTGAAGGGTGCAATGTTCTAAGTTTCAGTGATATTGTGCAGCTGTGAACAGTGCAATGTTAAGATTCAGGGATTTTGTGCAGCTGTTTTCAGAGATTCTTCTAGGAATTTGTAAGTTTTCAGTTCTCCCAAGGTGGTAAGATCCTAACAGATCTTATTCTCCTGGTCTGGTCTTTGAGGGACCACAAGCTTTTTTCTGCCTCTGGCCCTTTGAGGAGAGCTCCCATTCCATTCTGGCTATAAGTTCTAGTGTAGTATTCCTCCTCACTCTGGGACTTTGATTCAAGACTGTCCTAGATCTGAGAATGAGCAAAGCAACAGTCCCACCTCAGTGCCTGCAAAGAGAATTCCTTCTGACCAGCTGTTTTAATCCCTTACCATCTGTGGACTAAGAAACCTTTGGAAGCTGTTGCCACCACCCCCACTGCTATTGATTCAGTGGTTCCCAAGTCCTGTTCCTGGTTTTTGAGTTTCCTGAGGCTCTCTCATACAAGTGACAAACCTTTCCTGCCAACCTTCTGAGTCGTTTTTTAGTGTCTGGGAGCTGAGAGGTCTGAAAACTATCAATGCTGCCTGATTCAGAAGCTCCAATTTTCAACCTTAAAGAAACTAGAGCTGCATTACACTGGCAACATGAATGGGTTGGATGGGGGAAGAAAGAAGACCAGGAGAATATATTGAATTCATTTCGGGGTTTAAAAATAATGTTAGTTCACCTGCTAGAAAGAATGACTATTGCTGTTATTTCTATAGAGCTTTAAAGTTTGTCAAGAGATTTACATGTTGTCTTATTTGAATCTCTTAACAAATTCCTCAGGAAAGTTCTATTATTATCCTCATTTTAGAGATGAGAAAACTGAGTCTGAGAGGTTAGGTTACCTGACCAGGTCATCTGGTGTCTGTGACAAAATTTGAACTAAGATCTCTCCAGATCAAGTGAAGTACCACAAAAAAAAATAGATAAAACATTATATGAATAATTACAAGATGTAAGTAGATAATTACCCAAGGGGGAAATTCAAAACCAAGGTGTTCAAAACAACCTGTTTGTATCCAAAATAGCATAGTATCTTTCCTTTCCAACTAATGTTTCTTCACAATTTCCTGTTTCTGTCATGTGCACAGTCTTAACATGGACAAGTCTCCTGCAAAGACACTGAAACTTTATATAAGGGATTTATGTAGGGGAGATACTCATCAAAGTGAAAGGCAGGCAAGGAGAATGATAGAAACAATTCATTTCCCTTAGAATCTGGGAGGAATTAGGCATCCCGCTGGGCCACAGGCCTAGAGGAAATGAGACATCTTCCAAACCAGTAAAGTCTGGTTTGAATCTAGCAAGAAAGACTTCAAGGCAAGGAATCTAAGAGCCTGAACTTGGGGAATTATGTTGATTTATGTAAGTCAATTGGGATAGAATGAGGTAGGAGAAAAGGCTCTTAGGGAATGGGAGGCTAGTGTATATTATGCTTAGTGTTTGGGAGGTTACAAAGGAAAATGTGAGAGAGAAGAGGTAGTAGACTGCCCATGAAATGAAGGTCTACGGAACCATTATGCTGACCTCATTATTGCATGCCTGTAAAACCTGGATAATTTACTAGTGACATGCCAGGAAACTGAATAACTTCATTTGACTTATCTTAAGAAGACCCTTAAGATCACCAGAAAAGATGAGGTACTACAAACTGAGGTCCTTTTTTTCTTTTTCTTTCAAAACCTCTAAAATTATTTATTTTATTAAAGCTTTTTTTATTAAAACTTTTTATTTGCAAAACATATGTATGGGTAATTCTTCAACATTGACCCTTACAAATTTCCCCCCCTAGTCCGCACCCTTCCCCTAGGTGGCAGGAAATCCTCTACATGTTAATTTTGTTAAAATACTTGACAAACAGAATAGATGTATACATATTCCCACGTTTATCACTGTTGTGCAAGAAAAATCATATCTACAAAAAAAATCTGAGAAAGGAAACACAATGCAAGCAACATCGATAGAGATCATGGAAATGATATGTTGTGGTCCACATTTCACATCCCTCTCTCTGGGTGTATATGGCTTTCTTCACTGAACAATTAGAACTGGTTTGAAACATTTTATTGGTGAAGAGAGCCATGTCCATCAGAGTTGACCATCATAGTCTTGTTGTTGCTGTGTATAATGATCTCCTGGTTCTGTTCATTTCGCTCAGCATCAGTCCTTGCAAGTCTCTCCAGGCCTCTGTGAAATCATCCTGCTGGTCATTTCTTATAGAACAATAATATTCCATAACATTCATATACCATAATTTGTTCAGCCATTCTCCAGTTGATGGGCATCCATTTAGTTTCCAGTTTTTAGTCACTACAAAAAAGGGCTTCCACAAACATTTTTACACATATGGGGCCCTTTCCTTTCTTTAAGATTTCTTTGGGATATAAGCCCAATAGAAACACTGCTGGGTCAAAGGGTATTCACAGTTTGATAACTTTTTGATCATAGTTCCAAATTGCTCTCCAGAATGGTTGGATCCGTTCACAGTTCCACTAGCAATGTATCAATGTCCCAGTTTTCCCACATCCCTGCCAACATTCATCATTATCATTTCCTGTAATTTTAGCCAATCTAACAAGTGTGTAGTGGTATGAGGTCCTTTCTTGAGCTAAATTGCCAAATGTCCAAATTTTATTGCAGAGATAGCAACTCCAGTGGGCTGGCCATGTTCAAATGATGAAAATTCATTTGCCTAAAAGACTATTTAACAGAGAACTCACACAAGGCAAGCACTTACAAGGATGTTAGAAGAAGAAATACAAGGACACTCTTAAGGTCTCTCAAAAGAATTTTGGAATCAGTTGTGAAATATGGGCGACACTAGCCCAGAATCACCCAGCATGATATGCCCAGATCAAAGAAATGCTGTAGTCTATGAGCAAAGAAGAATTGCAGTAACTCAAAAGAAGCATGAGATGCACAAACTTAGAGACATGTCTACTCCAAATGTTCATATGGATTATTTGTGTCAGATCTATGATAAAGCTTTCCAAGCTCATATTGGTCTGATAGTAGTATACACTGTACCTTAATTCCAACATAGTGATGTAGTTTTGATCCTCTTCAAGAACAAAGGACAGAAACCAACAAAAAGGGAAGTTTACTGTATTCCTTGCAGATATCAACATCCTTTCAGATAACCAAACTTGTAAGATTGGAGTCTAACTCAACACCTGACTCTTTCCACCTCCTCATAGTTATTAGGTTGTAGTTGTTGATAGTTTCTATCCATTTCTTAGGCAGATAGGGAGCAGAGTAAATAGAGTGTTGGTTCTAGAGTGAGGAGGATTCATCTTTCTGAGTTCAAACCCATCCTCTGAGACTTCTTATCTTGTGTGACTCTGGTCAAATCACTTAACCCTGTTTGCCTCAGTGTCTTGTGTAAAATGAGCTAATAAAGGAAATGATAAACTACTCTAGTAACTTTGCCAGGAAAACCCCAAATGGGGTCATGGAGAGTTAGATAGGACTGGACAATGAAAGGAAAAACCGACAGTACAAACACACACAGAAACAGACAAAAAGAGAGTATTAGTATTAACTGTGAAATTCTGGTTATTATTTTATCTTTATGATCCTCAATTTCCAAATCTGTAAAATAGATTGATGAAGGTGTGAGGATCAAGAGTTCATGAAGGTTAAATGTTTTGCAGTTGTTAAACCTATATACATTTGAGCTTTTTTTTTTCAGGCACAAAGAATGATGTGGGTAAAGACACAATTATAAAGAAATTATTTTGGTTTTAACTACATTAAAGTAGCAATCTCTATTCCCCTCCCAGCCAAAATAAATTATCTTCATTTAAATCTCAAAATGTCAGTCATACAATGCCCTCAGTAACATTTTTGCCTCTATATTCCTATCTCAATTTACCTACTTTCCCTTCCTTTTGCTCCAAAAGGGTCATCAAGTCCATGAACCTTATATAGACCTCTGAGATCTTTGTACATTAGTATAGTTTTACCTTCTGAGATTGAAGAAAACATTAAGTTGCTATTAGCAGAGTATTCTTAAATACTTTGAGATTTTCCCTCTCAAACCATTATCATATCTTTTATTAGTTTTACTACCTTCCTATACATTCAAATTGAGTTTCATAATTGAAAAAATTGAATTAGTATGTTTCTGCTTATCATGTTATCTTGAAAGTGGAATTTACAATCCTTTTTGTTGCCTAATAGCTTCTGATTTAAGGACACTTGCTTTATTTTTTCCCTCTAAAAAGATATAACAAATATCCCAAATGAAAGCAGATTCAAAATTTAGCATCGTTTTAGCTGCACCAAAAGTCATCTTCTCAGGGTCCTTCTATAGTTGATTTTTTACTTAAAAAAAACACTTATTTTATTTCCAACTTTTCCCTACCAATTTATCCTAGAGGTAGAACAATGATAAGTAATAGAATCAGACCTAAAATTTCCCCACCTTGCGGCCACTCGGCACACCAACTGATGCTTCCATTGACTGTTTTGGTATCCTATGCGCTAAAGCTCAAGTTGCCTGGGAAAGGCATCTTTGTTTTAGAGAACTCTCACAGGGTTGTGGAGTGAAGTCGGAAATCAGAATTTACCCTCCAGGAACTAGAGAACTGGAAGGACATCTGTGTGACTTGAAATAAGTGTGGAGAAAATTAGTGTGGAGAAGAGGGCCAGACAAAAGGCAAGGCAGCACTTTCTGTCCTGGAGGACCAGCTGTTAAGGTTCCAATAACTCAGGCAAATTTTTGCTGAAAGGGATAAGACCGGCGAAGACAAATGGACATTCTCTGCATTAGCAAACTCATACTAAACCCCATTCTTATCTAGTTTCCCCCACACCCCAATTCTCAGGTCTACTATCTACAGAAAGCTTAAAACTAAATTAGGCCACAAAAGAATGAGGGTGTTGTCTCCAAACTTTGCGTCCTTTCTGGATAAAGCAGAATAATTTCTCTTAAGTATTCCCCCATCCTACTTTCTGGGAAGACTAAGTGATAAAAAGAGGGAGGTGTGAGGCAGGTTGTTAGAGAGCCCTTTTTGTGGGAGGGTTACTAACTCGACATTTTCCCCCCATTTTCTTCTGTTTGCCCTTTAGGAGGTGGTGTATTTGAGGAGTGGTGATTGCTTGTGTACAAAGATTGTCCTAACTATTCCACTCCTTTTCCTGGACTAGGGGGAAGGGAACGCTATTGCCTTTTTGAGTGTCTCAAGAGAGGAGAGAGAAGGCAGTTTCTAAGCCAATGGAAAGAGGAACAAAGGAATGAAGTGGTGCTATTAGAAAATACGCTCTGCTCTCTCCTCCCTCTTGGTCCCTTGACTCCCACCCCTCCACGTACTCATCACCTTTCCCTTCTCAGTCTTTCGGGTGCGCCAGTACATAAATGAACACAGATATTCAGATAAACACATGTGAGGTGCATTCAACACATACACACACACACACCTGGCATCCGGAGCGTGTGCACACATCCACTTTCTTTATGTAAATACACATTTCTAGTTATTCCTGTGTTCACATTAATAGTTCAATCTTGCACCCTTGTTCTTTCTGTCGCTGTCGCTGTCGCTGTCTCTGCCTCTGTCTGTCTGTCTGTCTGTCTGTCTGTCTGTCTCTCTCTCTCTCTCTCTCTCTCTCTCTCTCTCTCACACACACACACACACACACACACACACACACACACACAGAGTGTGTCATCACTTAGAAAGCTGAAAGCAAAAGCCAAGTCTGGGCTGTGCGCTTTCCGAAGTGGGATACAACAGAGCGGAGAGGAGCGCTAGTGTGCTGGGCGCTTTAGGCTTTGTCCTGTAACCTTCTTTAGCTTTCCAGGAGTCAAAAAAAGGGACTAGACTGGGAAAGTCCAAGGTGGGAGGTAGGCAAAGGGAGGTGGAGTGCGGAGAGAGAACCAAGGGATCGAGCATTAGCTTTGGAAGGGGCAGAACTGGGAAGCCTGCAGCTCCTTGCGGGAGTGGTGGCCGCGATACTAGTGTTGAAGTGGGTACCCTGGAACCCACCTCTTTTTCACAGGATGTCATGTCGTCCGCTAGACCCTCTCTCAGCCCCGCGTCTGCGTCGACCCTGCAGCTGCAGCAGCTGCTGCTTGCTGCTTAGCTTCCCAGAACAATGAGGCGGGTAGCGCGGGAGGCGCAGAGCTAAGCGCAGCCCCCTCCCCGCCTCCCTCGGCACACTCCCTCCCCTCATTTCCCGAGCGAGCAATGACTGGCTCCGGCGGCAGGAGCACCTAGCAGTGGCATCTGTAGCGGCGGCGGCGGCGGCGGCGGCCAAGGAAGCGGTCCAGAAGAGAGAACCGTGAAGGGTGCAAAAACCAACGGAGCAGGAACGGCGGCCACCTTGCAGGCTGCAGCCCCGGCAGCCTCAGCATGTCTGCCCTACGGCAGCCACCGAGAATCTCGCTTTCGCCCAGACAAACACCCTCCCTGCATCAAAGGCGGCTCCAAAAGCAGCCAAAGCAGAAGCGACAGCTTCCCAGCTTCCCAGATCTTTAACGCCCCGAGGGAGCCCTGCTCCTGCTCCCTCTGCTGCTCCTGCTCTCTCTGCCACTCCTGCTCTTAGGTAAAAACCTTGAGCCTAACCTGATGACCCAGCATCCAACCCTACTCTCCAGGTTAGCAATCGGGTTTACTGAAGTGAAACAGCGAAACATTGCAGCCAGGGTTTGGGGCAGAGGGATGGAAGGGTTGGTTGTATCAGCTGGAAAAGAATCACATCTACTTAACCATGTGTGTGCTCTCCAGTTTGCCTCCAGTTCCTGGCATTGCACGGGTAGTATACCTATCTAGACAGTCTCCTGTAAAGCATGACTCTTCTGTGTGAGTGAGTGAGTATGTGTCCTCGTGTGCGCGCGCCCGTGAAACTGCTTGGGAATAAAAATGTGGCACACTTCCGATTCCTGCTTTCTTCAACCGGAGCGCTGAGGTATCCAGAGTATTTTGAAGAGGCGTTTAAGTTAGGGTTGGTTAAAAGGGGAAAGTGGCAGGGGCGCGGAGGCGGGCGATGCCTTTCTCCTTGGTACAAGAGTGCGGGTGTGCGGTGAGGACACAACGCTGAGCTACAGAGAAAGAAAGCCTTGTATGTTCCGAATTCTTAGAAGACTGTGTGTGTTTGTGTGTGTGTGAGTGTGTGTGTGTGTGTGTGTGTGTGTGTGTGTGTGTTTTCAGGAGGGAAGAAGTATCTGAAAGCTCTAGCTTGTGAAACCTGGTGCAATAAAAGGTAGCACCTTTAAACTATGTGAAAGGAAGCTTTTCTTTCTTTCTTTTTTAAGAAAACCTTTGGTTTTCAGGAGAAACGATGGTTCTTGATTGCTCTTTCCTCGACTTTTTCTAGCGGCACTGAGACATCAATTCCGGTTTTAAATGCATTCTTGATTATTTTCCAGTTCTCTCCATCTCTAATGCTGCCAGGTAGAAACACCTGAGTCAGAACTGCCCGGGCGTTAATTCTCCTGCAGTGACACAAACAACGTTACTTTTTATGGAAAGCACCTTTTACAACATTGCTATTTCGATGCCTTTTAAACTTTGAGTGTTGAATATTCTTTATAATGTGGCATATATGTATATAGTTTGGTCTGAGAAGTGCAGGAAGACTTAGCGAAAGTAAAATTGTTTCAGTTAAAGCTTGCCTGCTAAAGAGAGCTGAATAGATGTTTAGAGAAGCTGTGCTTTCCAGGAATTTAAATGAGACTTTTTGTGATTGCTTTCCAAGTCTTTCCTACTAGTACCATATTTGTTTTCTCAGGTTGAACTTTCCAAGCTGTTTTATGTTGTGTGGATCACTTTTTTTCTTCTTCAGGAAAACCAATACTTGGCTAGATATTTGTGAACTTATCTTTGCTGGACAACACTGATGGTTTGTTCTGAAGTGATATACATGTTGTCAAGATCTTTATCTTCTCTGTAATTAGAGCAATAGTCAAGGTGAAAAATTATCTGTGTAAGATAAAGATGTAAAATCTGTCTAAAGCTAGGAATTTATTTGAGGGTGCAAAGGAATGGTTTGAAGCTAATTTATACTGTGAGCACCTACTATGTACTAGGTACCATTGAGTCACATTCTGCACAGTTAAAATATTTTATTTCAAATTGGTGAAATTGTGGTTAGTGGAGAAAGCATGATTTGTCTAGTCAAGCTTGTATAGTCAAAGGCAAATTTATGACTTTGTGGGCTATAATTCCAAAGATCACTCTGCTATTAGAAATTCAGGGTTAAGGTTTCATTCAAATGGAAAATGTGTCTGGACTTATGCCTATGTGTGTTGTGTAAAACTCCAAAAGGGTTTTTTCCCACTCCTGAATGAGACTCTTGGCCAGTATTTTTATGACCTTAGTGTGCCTTAGAATCACAAAGGAAAATAGAAGTGATAAATAGTAGTTAAAGTGCAAAAAATAAAATAAAATAAAATAAAAAAGCCTAAGCCTAAAAGACTTTTTTTTTGGTTAGTGTAATTATAAGTAATTCAGAGTTTATTTTGAGAAGGAACAAATAAAAATATATAGAACTCATGGATGCTTTATGTGGAAGTATAACTTTTTTGGTGCCAAAGCACTTTAATAGTCAACCAGAAAGAAACATTTAAAAGTATAAACTATGCTACATGATTAAAATTATCTTTGACAGTTTTCAAATATTTTGTGATGAGACTTGGTTTTGAATATTTCACAAGTCTTAAGTTCTATTATCCTAATTTCTATCACTTAATATTGAAACACTTTTAATCACATCTGAGAACCTTGACATGAATCAAGGCCAGTTCGTGTTTCACAATTTAAAAAAGATGTTGCATTTCTTGAACAGAGGCTATAGGGGATCAAAAATAAAGTAGTCAACTTTGGAAACACTAAAGAAATCATGATTATTTAGACTGGAGAAGAGAAAGTTGGGAAGTTGATTTAAAGATAATCCCCAAACAGTTTGGTATAAAGAGCATGGTGACTGCTTCTACTGTGGATAGATTGAGAGGAAACATAATTTAAGCCATTTTGTATTTTGAATATGAAGAAAAATTAGTTGTTGACTACAAAGATTTTCTCTTTAATTAAATTAAACAGACATTAAGTGCTGCATACTAGGTACTGAGCTAAACCTTTGATAGAGAAAATTAATTTATTGTCCAAATTTTGTTTTTATTAAAGTGCATTTTATTACTTGTAATTGTAGAAAGTAATATAAATTAGAAGTCTTTGGGAATTTGATTAAATGAATAGAAAAAAATGAATATTTTTAAATTAGTAGCTTAACTGTTATCTCTTCTAAGTAAGCTGAGATGCCTACTGAAATCTTAAAAATGCAAACCTATTCCCAACCAAATGCTATTCTTATCTCAGTTCATCAACTGGTCTGTAACACCAACAGATTTTTGTTGGAATTAGAAGAAAGTTGTAATTGATCAGTGATTAATAATAATAGTTCACATTTAGAGGTTTGTAAAAGTACATATCTTACTTTATTTTATCTTCACAAATAATCTGGTGAATTAGATGCTATGATTCTTTCCATTTTACAAATGAAGAATCCAAAAATCATACATCCAAGTATCTGATCCTGTATTCAAAAAAGCATGTGTTATGGGGAGGGCAGATTTGCAGTTTTATTACGGAGTGTGGTTAGAGAATATTGAGGATACCACTGTAAAACAATTTTGTCTGGGTAGTTGTTATAGAGTAGATACATTTATTGGACAACAACCGTAATAACATTTAAATATATAACTATAACTAGCTACAATCATATGGAAGCAAAATCACTGGGGAAGGGAGGAGGGAAGTGGTATGGATTGGCACAATAGTGACAGAAAGTAGTTGGGACTGGAGGGAACAATTCAAAGAAGTAGTACACTCAGGTATTCCAAGAAGATAATAAACTCTCCTCCTACCTCCAATTATTTTAGCCTGTTTCATTTGTGGTTCTGCTTATGTAGCATTTTGAAACTTATAGAATGCTTTTTCTCAATATAATTCTTGAAGTAGAATTTACAAGTATTACCCCAATTTTACAGATAAGAAAATTAAGACCCAAAGAGGCAAAGTGACATATCCTAGTTACATAGCTAGTAAGTATCAGATCCAGTCACTCTATGGTCTATTTTTTCAGGCCATGGTTCATCCTCTGAATTTACTTATTTCTCTTTCATATATCTTCCCTTAAATACTACTCAATTTATATCAGTCATAAGTAATCGGATTATAAATTCATAGATTTAGAGGTGGGAAGGACTTTAAACTTTATATAATCCAACCTTCTTACTTTATAGAGGAGGAAACAGGTTCAGTGGTTAGGTGATTTGCCTATTCTGATATTCATCTCTTTCCCTACCCTAGATTAAGCCTAACCAATTTCCTCCATTCCTTGCTTCAATAGAATCAAATAATGCCAGAATTATTTACAAAACCCCACTGACTAAATTCACTATTAAAAAATAAAATTCTCTCTCAATTGGGTCTCCAGTGCTACATGATGATCCTTTTACCCTTCCTTAGTGGTCAATTTTATTGAACTCCTCAAGCAGTTTTTCCAAACTTTTCCTCTTCTCTCATCCCCTCTCTTCCTCTTTCCTCTTCCTCACTTTTTCTTATTTTTCTTCTCTTTTCCCCTTTCCCTACCCACTACCACATCCCACTCGCTCTCAGAAGATATTTCCTAGGATTTATTTTTTAAGGCTATTAGGGTTAAGTGACTTGCCCAACTCAGGTCCTTTTGTACTCCATTTTGGGTGCTTTATTCACTGTACCACCCATCTGCTTCTGCCCCATTGTAAAAAATTAAAGCCCTGAATCTTCAAGTCCTTTACTCAACTCTCCAGTTCCATGATTTAAAATATCTTAGCATCTTCTCTTTTACTTAGGTCTCTTCTCCTTTGACAATGGCTCTCCTTGGCAATGCTAAACCTTTTACTTGTACCCTTGATTCCATTCCATCTTGCCTCCTCTGGGAGATTTCCTTTCTACTCTCAATTCTTTTTTTTTTCATAATTTTCAACTCTTTGCATACTGCTTTTTTCTTTGCTACTTGCAAATACTTCTAGCTCTTCCCATCCTTAAGAAAATTTTTCTATCCTTTGGGGGATGACCTACCATCCCCTCAAGTAGTTATCCTATTTCTTTACACCCTTTCACAATTAGTTTTTGGTTTGGTTGGTTTGATTTCTCTTTTGACTCCAAAAGCTATCATATATAATACAAACAACTTCCAAGTTTATATATCAAGTCCACCACTCCGATCTGAGTTCCATTCTTACTTCTTTTGAAATCTCCACCTAAATGTCCCAAAGACATGTCAAAGGCAAGGTGTCTAAATCAGAACACAATATCTTACTCAAACACACATCTTCTAACTTTCCTTCTTGGTTGAAGACACCACTCTATTCTAGTCCCCCAGGTTTGCAACCACAAAGTCATCCTAGATTTTTTTATTCTCTACTGTCTTCTCTTTCTTATGTATTCATTAAGTTGTTAAATCTTCAGATTTAACCTTCTACATATTGTTCCATATATTGTATGCTTCTCTCCACTCATATCACATAAATCATTCTTTCTCCTCCTTGTCCTCCTGTTCATCTAAGCCTTAACCATCTCTTACCTAGACTGTTGTAATGGTCTCCTAAATGACCTCCTTTCATGTTTCTTTCCTCTTCCTTTCATTCTCTACCCACACAGTAGCCAAATCAATGAATGCATATCTCAGGTATGATCCTGATATTCCTCTTAAGAAGATTTAGAGGCTCTCTGTTACCCTTAGGATAAAATACAAATCCTATTTAGCATTCAAAGCCTTTACAACCTAAATCTACCCTATCTTTCTAGACTAATTATATGTTACTCATCTTCTTGGCACTATTAATGCACCAGATGATCTGATGTGTTTGTTCTTCCTAAATGATATTCTGTCTCTCACCTTCATGCTTTGTTCATACTATCCCTCTGGAATACTCTCTCTACTTTCCTTTTTTTACCTTCACCTCATAGGTAAAATTCTCAGTTCCTTTCAGGTCAGAATTTAAAAGACTCTACTTGATTCCCTTTTTTTGTGGCACCACCCCAACACTTTATGTATATTTTATCTATGTCTTATGTGTGACAATGTTTTATCTAACTAGTAGAAAATAAACTCCTTGAGGACATGGGAACTTTCATTTTTCTCTTTATAGTTTCATTATTTAACAGAGGACCCGTGACATGCAATATTCACCTAATTATAACTAACATTGTATTTTAAGATTTTCAAAGCATTTTTATACAGCATTTTATTTGATTTTTATATTTATTCTGTGAATTAGGTATGAATTATTCCTAGTTTATAATAGGCAAGGTCCCTAAGACTGAAAAAGCTTACTGATTTGTCCAAGGTCACAAAGCTGTGATTCAAGGCAGAATTTAATCTCAGGTCTTTCTGACTCTAAGCCCATCACTAGATGCATTATGCCCCATTTCTCAATGATTTCTTGATTGATTTTAATTATGGATTTTTTTTTCAAAAGTGTAGGAAGATTAATATCTTTTTAGGATTTTTTGAAATAAGAATTGTCTCTGCCTTTTACCAGCTGGAATTGATAGTCCAGAATATCTCATATATTTAGATCTCTCTGAAAATGACTACATAGGAAGCACTAACATCATCTCCAGGATTATGTAGCCCTTCCTTTAGCAAATAAACAAATGAAGCACATTGGCACCAAAAACTTTGAAATATTTTTCCTCCAGGAGACTCTTAATTAATTCACAGATTTGGGGCCTCATTAAAATTCTTAATACTTTAGAGTAAAAATATCTTATGCATGATAATAAGATTTTTAAAATCCAGCTTTGCTTTAAGAGTATGGCAGTGTTGGAAAGGATATTTTCATATTTTTATCTGTTATAAGCACTTACAGTTTGAGCTGGTTAAATTAAATTGGAGAATAGCAAGTTTACATAGACATCCTGAGGACACTACTTAAGAGCTGAGCTTTTTAAAATAGAGTTATCTTTACTTAGAAAGGAATGAGAAATGGTTCTCAGGCCAAAAAAAAAAATCAACTCCCCCAAAACAGTTGCAAAATCGCTTCAAAACAGATTTTCTCTTAGAGTATGATATGGGAATCTGTATTATTTGCACTTCTATACTTCTGTAGTGTTAAAAATTAGAGATCATGTAGTCTAACTCTGTTATTAAATGAAAGGAGAAGAAGAATCAAAGCTGTCAAAGGGAGTCTGGCCAGTGTACCATTGGATACTAACAAGAATACTAAGGATAAGAAAAAAAAATCTTTAAAAATAAATAAAAGCTGTATAGAGTATGAGGAAAATTAAAGGAATTATTGGTCCTGCTGTGGGGAATATGATACCAATATAAAAGATGATGGAAAGAAAAAAAAAACATTTAACTCTAATTTTGCTTCTCTTTTATCTCATAAGGAGAATGATACTTGATTTAAGGAAAGAATAAAGATATTTAAGAGGAAGCTGAAATGAATTAGGAAGAAGCAATAAGCACCTAGGTTCCTAAGTGAGGTGCAAGTGGCCAGGTCAAGAAGAACTGTGTCTAGGGTGCTAAAAGAAGTAGAAAATATTATTGCTAATAGTCTATGAGTTTTGAAGAGTGGGAGAAGTGTCTGCATGGCTGGAGGAGGAAAGTTTTTGTCTTCATTAGAGGCACTCAGGAGTACAGCAGGTAGAATGTGGTGTCTGGGATCAGGAATACTTGAGTTCAAATCTGTTTTTAGACACAGTGGTCTTACTTAATCTCAGTTTACCTCAGTTTTTTTTAACTGTAAAATGGGAGTGATAATAGTACCTCCCTCCCAGGCTTGTTGTGAGGATCAAATAAGATAATCTTTGTTTAAAAAAATAATAATAATTTAGAATGGTGCCTGGCTCATTAGTAAGAATTATATAAGTGCTTATTTCCTTTGTTTCCCTTCCCTTCCCCAGTTTAAAAAAAATCAAAGGAAAGAAAGCTGGTGAGTTCTAGTCTTGGCAAAATTCTAGAATTCATTTCTAAAGGGATAGTTTATCAGCATTCAGGAAAGGAAGTAGTGATAATCAAGGGTGAGAATGGCTTCATAAATAACAAGTCATAAAAAAAATTGGCCTTATTTTTTAAACAATAATTAGACTGGCAGATGAGAGAAATTCAGTAGATATAGCATATCTAATTTTTAGCTAGATTTTTATCAAAGTATTTGACCTAAGGAGAAAATTCCTAACTATTAGAGTTGCCTTTTCAAGTTGTGTAATCCTTCATTTCAAGTAGAATGATTAGAGGCTCTTAAACTTGTTTATGTTTTATGTACTGGGTTCCCTTGTAAGCCTGGTGAACCATATTATCTCTTTACCAAATCATGTTTTCAAGTCCATAAAACAAATTATATATTATACAGTAAACTAATTATATTGAAATAGTTATCAGATTTTAAAACAAATTTCAAGGTAAGAAATCCTGGTCTAAAAGAGTAGTAGTTGTCAAATATAGGTTAGTAAATACAATTTTGTCTGCACAGAATATTTCATAATCCTCTACTGACATTTACTACAGCCTACTTTTGATATCTTTTTTTTGCATCTCTGGGTAGAGAGGTCAGGAATTAAATCAGCAGATGAACTACACTGTCTTCCCATTGCTCAAAATATTAGAGAATATTTGTCATTCTTGAGTGACACATCGCCTAATGAATGAAGAAAAGCTTTTATTCTCTGTAGAATAGGCACTATGAATTGATTAAAATGAGTACTTCAATTAGGTAAAATCTCTTAGGATTTTAGATTTTTTTTATTTTCTTTTATCCTACTTCCCTATGTGATTTTGGATAATTTGAATGTTGGAATATGAGCTGAGTATTGGACTAAAGGCTGGAAAACAGTCCCAGTGTTTACCTTTTTTCCCAAAATGATATCTTTGGCTTTCCATTGCCCTTGATTCACTCATGCGCATCACAGTCTTCCCTGTACCCAAACTAATCTGAAAAACACTGGTTGCCCCCAAATTAACCTGACCTAGATAAATCAGTCAAAAGATTCTCTGGTTCTCTAGGACAGTTATGGGTTAAGGAGAAAGGGCAAGAATATTATAAATACAAATGATGTCAACTGCCTATCAATGACATTTTGTTGTTGTTTAGCCTTTTCTATCACATCCAATTCTTTCTGATTTCATTTGGGTTTTCTTGGTAAAGATATTTCAGTAATTTGCCATTTCCTTCTCCAGATCATTTTACAGATGAAGAAACTGAGGCAAACAGGGTAAAATGACTTGCCATGGTCACACTAAAGTTCAACTTTGGAAGATGCATCTACCTGACTCCAGGCCCAGTACTCTATCCATTGTGCCACCTAAATGCCAGGGATAATATAATATGTTTTAGCCAGATACTCACCATCCTGGCATTTGCCAAATTCTATCCATTTACTTTATCACTTTAAAAGTTAAAAGGTCTGTAATTTTGTTATCTATGAATTGTCTCACTGTCCTTCAGCAGAAAATAGAAATATTATGGCAATCAGAAGATACACTCACATTGTTTTATTTCCCCAGATCCTTTCTTTTCTCTAACCTGGTTTCTTTGATCTTCTGATATCTTTTTTAGACATCATAATGGATAGAATATTAGATTTGAAATCAGGAAAAAAAGTTTTAATTCTGCCTCAGACACTTTTTGTGTGTGAAAACACAGAAAATATGTGACTCTCAGTCTGCTTCTGTTTTCTCACCTGTAAAATGGGAATAGTACTTGCTTATATCAATATCATAATACCAATGATACCATGTTTACAGGTTGTAATAATCAAATGAGATCAACCATATGTGAAGCTCTTTGCATCCTTTAAAAGGCTTTCCAAATGTTATCGTAATCTTCATCATTATGGCTATTATTACAATCAATATGATTATATTACATATTATTGTACTAATACTATAATCAAAATTATTACAATCACTTGACTATTCTAAATCTGCCCAGGAGACTTAAGAGTGGAAGATTATCATTGTTTTATAATTATTGGACAGTAAGCTCCCTGAACTGGAACATATACTTCCTACAGGCAGGACCTATGGTTTTTCACATTTTGTGCCCCTTGAACTTGCACATAATAACACAATCTTAATAAATGTTTGGTGCATTGTATTTACCTCTTGTTGGGGAGAGAATGGTGTGAAAAAAGAGAATACTAAAGTAAATGTCTCCAACACTCCTGAGTTTCTAGTTTTGCTTATCATTCTAATTGATTTCCCTGGGCCTCAGTTTACTCCAGAATAACAGGGTCGGACTAATGATCTCTCAGGTTTTTTCCTAGTCCTATAATTTTGAGAGTTGATGATTACATTTTGGCAGAGCAATTATATTAACTAAAGAATTGCTAACCTTTGTGTAATATTGGACCAAATTCTTTAGAACCCTGGCAGAAATCCCTCATCAACTTTTCAGTAATTAAAGGAGAGATGAAGAAAAAGACTATACTATTGTAAGGAATTTGAAGGCAAGAAAACATATTTTATTCACATTGCAACTCCCTTTAGCACTTTGAGCAAAGTCTGGTACATTGTGGGTGCTCCATAAATATTTTGTATAATTCATTCAACAAACATTTATTGAAGTCATACTATATGCCAAGCTGTGGGAATAGAAAGAAATAAAATCAATCCCTGACCTCAAGTAGAACTAATAAATTCCTGAAAGAGACTACTTGTACACAAATAACTGAATGCAAAATGTATTCGAAAATAAGATTTTAAAAGTTCAGATGGCAGAGGTCATGTATAAGATCAGAGATTTAGAACTAGGAGGATCTTTAAAGCTCACTAATTTCGAGTACAGAGGAGGAAAATGAGGCCCTGAAGGTTTATTATCAGACCAGATTTGAACCTAGGTGAATAGACAAATACAAAGAATAATCTGGAAAGTATCAATCTTTGGTGTGGTGTTCCAGAGATCTGTCCTTGGTGCTTATGTTAGAAGGAAGTGAGAACGTGTGTGCGATGGAAAGAGGAAAGCCATAATCATAATTTCATCATCATAATAAAATCCATACTTCTTTATAGCTTTTTTGTTTGCAAAACACTTTCTTTTACAAAAATTCTATCACATAGGTGACACAAATTTATTGTTTTACTTATACAGATGAGTAACTGAATAACAGAGAGGTTTAGCAATTTATCTCACTGATTGAAACTCATGGCAGAACAAGTCTCATGCTCTCTCCATTATACCTCTCTCAGTAGTAAGCCAAATAATCAGGACTTTAAAGCAGTCTATGAATTTCATGGTGTTCAAGTAATCATGACTAGCCTTAAATGATTAATTCAGGACAGTATAGGAAGATAATAAGCATCCAGAGAATGAAATTTCCAAGTGAAAATTTAAGATGAAATTCAGGAAAATATTTCTGATGATCTGAATGTGGGACTGGTGAAGAACCTAGTTAGCTGCTGGAATTGTGGTCCTTTGGGGCATTTAGAACTGTATTGGAAAAAAAAAACCTCAAAAATATGCTGTAAAGGAAAAATCCTATACTGCCATGATTACCAAAGGCCCTGCTTTCAGAAGTTTATAATTCACACACTAAGCTTCTAAAGTGCTTCAGCCTGAGAGGAAATGTGTTATTAAATTTAAAACAATTGGTTTCCACATTCAAATTATACAAATTCATCAAGTGGAAGTTTTCACATTTTGGTAATAGTTGTGGTTTCTAAAAATGACTTAGCTTTTAAATTAAATTTGGGAAAGGGTAAATGTCTTAGATAATTCAATAGCTTTCATTATTTAGAGATAAGTCTGAGAAGTACCTTTCATGTATAAACAGTGACTATTGTTCTGACCCATAAGTGTTAAAACTTGCATTTGTATTACTGATGTTAATGTCTAAAGGAAAAAAAATCCAACTCCATTCTTATCAATATATAACCATATTACATATAAACACAGTGAATAAAAAGAATTTTAAAGCACACATCAGCGAGAAAGCCTGACTTTCTAGTCCACTCTTTCTTTAATTAATTTTATATACCCATTTAATTTTTTCCTAGTCCTGTAATTTTATGAATTGGTAATTTCATTTTAAAGGGCATTGCACATATGTGTATGCATTATAAAGTATGCCATAAAAAGAGCACATTTTTTAAGAAATCTGGAATGAGAGGATCTTCAAAATAAAATATTCTTATTATAACATTAACATTATATAATATTGTTAAATATATAGTATTTAATATTAATTTTATAATGTTTAATATTCTGAGTGCCCCAAAACTTCTATATCATGTATATTACATACATCTACATACATATATATGTATATACATATCTTTACAATACACAAAAGATTTAAGGTCTTGACACACAAAAGACTGCAGTGATACAAGGAAAGGGACATTTGATTTAGAGTCAAAGACTATAGTCCTAGTTCTAGTTGTCTCAGTTAGCAAGTTACTTTACTTTTCTGGGCCTCAATTTCATCATCAGTAAACTGAAAGAGTTATATCTTCAGTCCCACTCCAATAATTGCAATTTTACTGTTTCTGGAGTTCATGATAAAGTCATTTAATTGCGTGGCTTTTGTTGGCTTAACTCTTTTTGTTTTTTGTTTTTTTTTTCAATTGTCAACATAAATTAAAACAAACAAACAAGCAAACAAACCAAGCATGTTTCCCTATACAAAGTATAACAGAGAAGATGATTACAGGCAAATTGTGACTCATCGTTATATATAGTTTGCATATATATACATACATATAAATAGATACAAATACACACACATACATATAATAAACTCAATCTTATTTTCAATTATAATTATATGTATGTTATCTTCAAACATGCTTATCTGTATTTACTTCTCTCTTTACTCTCTCTCTCTTTCTCTCTGTTTCTTTCTCTTTCTCTTCCCTTCTTTCTTTTTTGATTAGCTTAACTTGGTAAATTAAAATTTAGAAAATTGATTGTTTTTGTTCAAGTCTATTAATATTTATTGAGTATCTATTATGCATGATGGAAGGTTCCCAGTAGAAATGAATGGATAAGGAATATGCTGTAGTAAAGTCTGTTCCAAGATTTTTTAATCTGTAGTCCACAGACCAAGAGGTCTTTGAACTTTGGGAGGAAGATGGCATCTTTATTATCATTAACATCTAAGATTTAGAACTTATTTCAGTTATGATTTTTTTTAAATTATTCTGAGAAGAGGTCATTAGGTTCCACTAGACTGCTAAAAGAAATCTATGACTGAAGGTTAAGAACCTCTTGTTTAATTGAAATGAATGCAGTACTAGTTAGCTATATGGTCTTTGTAATTTAGAGATAACTAACAGGAAGGAGCAGTGGGGTCAGAATGTAAAAAGATTTCAAAGCCAAGATTTTGTTTGTTAAAAATGTCTCCTAATTATAACTAAATGTCTACTTGTACATGGAACAAAACTTCATATACTACTTTGCTTTGCAACTAAATCATTATAATATCAAGGCAATAATATTTAAAACATTAATCTGTGTTTATATAAGAAAATACTCTAGTCCTACAGAAATGTGAACTATTATTATACTTACTATGCAATCATGAGAGAGAATTGCTTAGTAGATAGTGTCTACTGACCTTGAGCAGGAGGAAGTTCCAAGCTAAATCCTTCTTCTTTCGTATATTCTCTGTGATGCTGAACAAGTCACTTAATACTTACTTCAGTATTTCAGGCATCTCTCTAAGACTAGAAGTAAACAGATGAATTGTAGATGGGTTTGTATAGATAGAGTTTCCACTGTTCTAATAGATGGAATCACAGTTCTAAATTTAAAGTCACATATTGTATTTTGAATAGTATAGTTGTTTTATAATTTTCTCTGTATCTTCCCTTCCCCTACTAGGTTAAGAGGAAGAGCTGGAGCAATTACTCCAATTTTGTATTACCTCCAAGGCTAAGGAGGATATAAAGAATTGTAAAGAAATGTTGCAGCTAATGAGGAAACCAAGACCAAAACAGTGAAAACAAAATAAAAAATAAACCCTATTACTCTACTTTGCAGTGAATCTAGTGGCACGATTTCATTGCTTTGTATATAAGATCTTGACAGGAAAGTTTGGGAGGTAGACTTGGAGAGACAGGAATGAAAATAGTTTTCAGCAACAATTTATATTTATACCTACCACGCCCTTTCTCATCAATTGCTCCCCAGCCTCCATTTTAAAGAGAGGAGAAATGATTACATTTGAGAATAAAAAAGGAAAAGGAAGTATGTAGAGAAAAGCAAAGTGGATAGGGAGACACTGGCTGAAAGAAGGAAAATCACTTAAAAACTTAGACTGCAGTTTTCTGAATAGTATAAGTAGGGATTTAACAGGATCCATACTAACCAAATTATGTTCCATTTAATATGAATAAGGGTTCTATAAGAAAATTTTGATGATGTTGATATTTTTCCATCCAAAACATTATATTATTTATATATTGAAATACTATCTGCAGCAAGTTTTGTGTGTGAAAATTTTGGCTTATTCATTTTGTTCAAAAATTTCCATCATCTTTTTTTCTTTACCAAGGAGATGTTACATTTTTCTCAGACCATTTTGAATTCCACACTCACCACAGCTATATTGGGTTCCGCCAATATATTTCAAGGCTCAAAATAATATCAAAAATTAATGGAATATAAACTTAAAGAGACATTCTGACAGTAGAGGTCGGGGAACAGGTCATAAAGATCTATAAGTGCCAAGCAGAAGATTTTATATTTGATCCTGGACACAACATGGATCCACCAGATATCTCTGGCATCTGAGTTAAGGATTGATTCAAGTTGGGGAAAGAACTGAGGCATAGAGATCAATTGAAAGATTATTTGAATAGTCTAGATGAGAAGTAAAGAGCATCTGAAATAAGGTCATTGCTGTGTGCATGAAAAGAAGGGGATGTATATAAGAGTTACTGTAAAGGTGTCAATAAGAATCTTTGGAAATGAGCTAAATATAATGGAAGAGTGAGGCTTTTGCATTCTGTATTTTAGTGGAAGCACAAAAAAGCAAGAAGATGGTACTGATTGTTGGAGAGTGGAATTAAAATTTTCAGAGAAGTTATTTTACCTCCCCTTCTTAGTATTTCATTTTGAAGCAAATTAGGCAAAGTATAGTGGAAATAAGCAGTTTTAGAAATAAAGTGTTGGTACAATAGGAATTACTAAATGGGTTAGGATTTTTAAAAATATTTTCAAGTGAAGTGAAGAAGTACATATTGAGTGAAATTGATTCAGTTTAGTAATTCACCTCTTTGACATTCTTCATGGTCACTGGTTTTGCTGCACATGTTAAGGACACTGTTAAAGAACAAGGGTGTAAAGGATAGGAGTTATGTGAATAAAGGAGAGAATATCGTAGTTCTAAGGGAACTTTAGCCAATCTATAGTTTCCTTGTAGTAGTAAAGAATTAATTTACGTTTTTATAGATTTTTCGTTGTAATCTAGAGTTGTTTAATTCAAAGAAATCAATTTAATTTCATAATTAACCCAAAAAGCAATAAAAAAGATGTCATAAAAAGATACATTACTAATGATGATCTGAATTGGATAAAGGGCATTATAAAAGGCATATATTATTGAAAAAAGAATATGACCAGTCAATCATATATGTAGGATAAAACACTCTATGGATAGCTTGAAATTACTTTTTAATTGTAAAATATTTAAATAATGAAGAAAATCTCCATTGCATTGGATAGATTCTTTATAGAAAATTGTATAGGAAATGTGTACAAAAATACAGATGAAAAGTGATACACACATATAATTGCAGTTTACATTGTAGTGGTTGAAATAATATGCAATAATGACAGTTCTGAAACCCAAAAATATGAATTCCAACCTTCCAGTTTTAGTAAGAACATTGAATTATGATTCAGAAAGAAAAGGATTCAAACCCCAGACCTTTTGTTTATGATGACCTGGGACCTCATCATTGAAATAAGATATGTAATATTACTTCTAGGTACAAATCCTCAGTGCACATATCTGAGACCCATTCTTAATTATCTATAACCATGAAGAAAAATACAAGTTTTTTATAATCTGGGACAGTAGGTTTGAGTGTATCTGTATTTAAAATCTCTCTTGATTCAAGCAGCAGTATTTTCTCCAGAATATTTAAATCATCTGTTTTATCTGACTATTCCATTTTCTTTTGAAAAATATACCTTACTGTCAGGAGTGAAGAAAGCACACAGTGCTTTGTTTTAATAAGAATAGTTAATTGGCTAGTGAAATAGCTAATATTTTAACCTCCTTCTGAATAAGAAAAACATCATGCCAAAAATATAGCAGTAACTCTGTTCATTGAATTTTGGTAATAGGAATATTATATCATGAATTTTGATTGACAAAATCTGTTCAATGTCAGTAATTGGATGGTACTCACTCAGATCATGTTGTGCCCAATTAACTATGACTTAAGTGTACAAGAATGTGGATATAACATCTCTTAGACTTATGTGAGTATTGAAATTTGACAAAGAAGTGATAGGAATATTTGGGATTTTTTTTCTGGTGACAGCCAAACACTAAAAATAAAAATATTAGTTTAGTACTTCAATTCTTTGGTAAAGAATTGGAGCAAGATTTTGAATATTATCCTGATAAAAAGACTTTATTTATTGTCCCAGGACCAATCCAGCTGTGAAAAGGCTCTAGGAGAGAAGACTGGCTACTAGGTGATTCACTTATAGCCATGGCAACTCACAAATCAGATTTAAAAAAATAAGTATGCTCCAAGTATTACTCCATACATTTTTTTTGGCCTGGAAACAGTCAGGTATAATAGAGAGAATACTAGATATGAAAATAATACAACTCTGACTTCAAATTTTGTTCTGATATTTCCTAGTTGTTGAACTTTTGATAAGGACATGTAAATCTCTCTGAATATTAGTTTCCTCATGTGTAAAAGAGGTAATAATTTTGCTAGTAGTAGTAATTTTACAAGTCCATTATGAAATTTCAATAAAATATTACATAAGTAAAGTAATTTGTGCACCTAAAAGCACTAAACAGGATGTCCCTGTTTTAAACTATTAAAACTTAAAACTGAACTAAGACTTTTGGAGCACTCTGTATAAATGGCATTTATGATGATTTATAATGATGATGATGATGATGATAATCTTCATAAATCTCCATATTATTTTTTACTGATCAGTGGAATACGGATATGATAGTGTTATTCACTAGTTAAACACAATTGGTTTGGTTATTATTTTGAAATTATTATTTATAATTATTTTGAAATATAAGCAATTTTTGGGTCTGAAACAGCTAAACTACCTTCATAGGTAATATAATAACCAGCTTTTTAGTAATGATACCTGTGAGATAAGGCAGACCCAAGATGCAATAAATCCATCTTACAGATGAGACTCAGAAAAATAATTTACCCAAGAATATATACCCAATACAGTGAAGTTTAATTTGGTTGAAAACAGGACGGTGGAGAAGAATTAGAAGTAGGGTGGGTTTTAAAGTTATTTCAGAGATCTAATTAAAATTGACCCTTTTGAATTTTAGAAAAATTGGCAAGCCCAGTCAGCTAATTTGTAAGCATCACCTCTGAGGGATGAGTGCTTCTCACTCCTATACTTTATGTTTCATCTTCTCCTTTTGCCCAAGAGAAAGACATAATATGTTGGAGAGCTGAGAGGAGATAGTTATTAGATAGGGCATATAGAAGGTGGAGGCCTAGTTCACGATTTATAAATCCAATCTCATCCTCAATGAGACAAAGAGTAAACTCACTCTACTATTTAAATTGCTCCTTTTCTTACAGTTTTGCCCAATCCATTTTATGTATTTTAAATATACATATGTGTATTTACATGTGTCTATATCCACACAATGTGTACATATAAATGTATGTTTTTGTACATTATGATATATGTATATATAAAAATCAAATATTTTAATTAATTCATTTATCTCTTTGTTTACATCATGAAACTAGGACTAGAATGTGGACTTGTATCTTTTGGTTCAGTGCTTATTCTACTATATACGTTATACTTCTCTGTGAAAGAAATAAAAAGGCCAAATTCCATGGCTAAATATTTTTGATTTATGTATATTTAGGACTTTGTTTAGTCTATGCATGTGTGTGTAGATAACAAGTACATCTGCAATATATATGTATATATATATGTATATGTACACGTGTGTATCAGTTCATAGATATAAATATGTACATGCATGTTTATATAAAATTGATCTCACTATATAGCACATTTATCATTATTGAAAATTTTGTATATTCATGGCTGTTGCAAGTTGTTGAGAGATAGAGTAGCTTTGTTAGCTTACTGCATAATTTTGACTACTTTGAATTCCCTCACTCCCCTCTACCACCACTCTCCACTAATGGTTGCAGGAGGTTTCTGAGACATCACTTCAAAAGGAATGGATTCATTGTTGAAGAATGCTGCTACATTTATTTGTGATGTCTGTTCATTATGATGAAAAAGGGATAGCCATTTAAAAAGGTTTCAGTTAAATAAGACCAAAAATTGGAACTACCTCAGCCTCTCTCCTAGAAAACAGGCAACTATTTGTGGGAGCCTGAATTGTCATGCCTTATCATCAGTTCAGACATTAAGTCTTAGAACTAAGAAGCCAAGTTAAATGTTTTATTTCAGTATGTTATCTGGAAATGTTGTACCTGTAATTCTGAAGGTGACTTTTAAAGCAAAGCATAACTGCACAAGATCCATATGAATGCAATGGGATTTTTGTTGTTGTTTTTAATCATTTACATTTTGAAAAGGGCAATTAATTCCCCTTGGAATCACCAAATTATAGTCTGTAGTTATTAACTATATTCTACACCCTTAAAAATTAGAGAGTTAGGAGAGTAATATAACTGGCTATATATTGGGCATTTGACAATCTTATCCAGTAACTGCTGTGTGATGTATCAGATCATTAACTATTTAAGGAGGGATCCAAAATCTGATTTCACAGTAATATAAAAAAACTTAAATTACTTGATGACAGATTGTTTAATTTTTTCTCTTATGTATCAGACTTTGTTAATGCCTGCTTCATAGTTTACACAGAGTAAAAATGCGAGGTAACTGATGTGACAACTTCTACGTGAAAATCAGCCTTTGTACTATCTATATCTCTATCTATCCACCCATCCATTTCTCTCTCTCTTTCTCTCTCTCTCACCTTGGGCAACATAGTTCTTTTCTCCTTCCCTCCCCTCTCCTTCTCCCTCCCCTCCTCTTCCTTTCTTTCTATCCACACACAGTATCATATCCTTACTTGTGGGTGCTCTATCCAATTGATCCCTGAAACCTCAGAAATATCTTGGGGTTTACAAACTAGAACTCTGCCTTAAACCCAAATTACTTTGATTCTTATTCATTGAAATAATGTATCCCATAACAAGCCTTATTTGGTCATGTTTGGGGTCTGTTTTTTTTTAATTAAAGCTTTTTATTTCCAAAACATATGCATGGATTTTTCAACACTGACCCTTGCAAAATCCCATGTTCAAATTTCCCTTCCTTCCCCCCCACCTCCTCCCCCAGATGGCAAGTAATCCAATATATGTTAAATATGTTAAAATATATGTTGAATCCAATACATGTATACATACTTATATAATCTGCACAAGATTGTATCTTGATGCACAAGAAAAATAAGATCAAAAAGGAAAAAAATGAAAAAGAAAACAAAATGCAAATCAACAATAAGAAGAAGAGTAAAATTGCTATATGGTGAAGCACACAGTCCTCTCTCTGGGTGTAGATGGGTCTCTGGGTCTCTCTTCATCACAAGATCATTGGAACTGGCATCAATCATCTCATTGTTGGAAAGAATCACGTTCATCAGTTGTTGCCGTGTATAATGATCTCCTGGTTCTGCGCATTTCACTCAGCATCAGTTCATGCAAGTCTCTCCAGGCCTCTCTGAAATGATCCTGCTGGTCGTTTCTTATAGAACAATAATATTCCATAACATTCCTATACCATAATTTATTCAGCCATTCTCCAATTGATGGGCATCCATTCAGGTTCCAGTTTCTAGTCACTACAAAAAGGCTGCCACATTTTTGGGCCTTGTTTTTAACAGATTGAATGTAAATAGCATCTCTTTGTTTTGATCAGAAACCTTGACTGTCTTCCCCTCCCAGATCGATTTTTTGACTAGGTAAAAGAGGCCATTCTCTGCTTCATTTCTTGTCTAGCTTCTGATTGAGTGTTTCCTCAATCAAACTGAGACCTAGCGTCTTCCACTGCATTCAGGACCATCTCCAGTTATCCTGATCTATGTATTTCCCTCTAAATGGTTCTAGAGGAGAAAGTGAGGCTAGTGTCTTAGCATAGTCCTCTTTCACTTAAATCCAATTCACTTGCATTTCATGGCATCACTTCCCAGATGCCATCCTTCAAGAATGAAGAACAAACAAAAGCAACAACAACAACAACCTGTTA
>JAJPUD010004176.1:117126-127541 GCA_023553655.1 Myrmecobius fasciatus
CACACACACACACACACACACACACACACACACACACATATATATATATATATATAAACCTTGCAGTATGTAATTGAAAGTATATTCCCCAAAGGATCTTTCCTCATAGCCAGAATCTGTTGACTACATATGTGCCAGAAGCTTTTGGGTTTTGTTTTGTTTTTTGCTTTTTTGGTTTGAAGTAGTTTTAATTCTGTTTATTTATCAGAAGACAGGTATTTAAATAACTGATACTTGTCTTAGTTAACAATAATTTCACTGTTTCAATATTATAGAATTTTTAAGTGATGCTGATTTTTGTAAGAAAGTATCAGGAGTGAAGAAAGTCAGGATGGTAGTTAGAAATTACCAAGAAGAACTGCATCATCACCAGCATCCATGTCTAGGGAATCAGTACTTCCCACAGTATTCTGCCAGGCAGAGACCACATCTGGATTTTAGTGGAGTTTAGAGAAGTGCTGCATTTGGAGTCAGGAAGAATTTAATTCACATCCTGTGTGAGATACTTAATAGTTGTGTGACCAAAGGCAAATTGCAGTTTGTGGGTCTCAATTTCTTTCTGAAAAATAGATATAAAAATAGCAACTATTCTCCAGGGTTATTGTGAAGATAAAATATCTATAAAGTGTTTTGTGAAACTGAACAAATTATGTAAATACCATTTAATTGTAAATTATAATAATCATTATCATCATGATCATTATCACCATATTTTAGGATTTAGGTGAACAGGATGATAAAAAGTCTTAATATTATGCCATATTGATTGAAGGAAATAGGAAAGATGCTCTTAGAAAAATTAAGATTTGAGAGGGGTATGGAGCCTAGTTAGTCTAATGTTCTGAATTTACAGATAAGAAAACTGAGATGAAGTTACTACCTCAGATCATATAGTAAGTGATAGAACTGTGATTCAAACTTAAGAACCTTGATTCCAATTTTATAGAAAAATTTGCCACTCTTTCCATGATACCAGATTGTAAGGATTAGGATTAGATTCGTCTGATTTAGCCCCAGAGGAAAGAATAAGGGGAAGAAGTTAAAAAACAAATGCCTCATGTTATTGTTGAGGGCTTCTGAGTACCTTTCCAACTGATACCTCAATACCCAAACTAATTCAGCATTCTTTACTACTCCTTCTTAACCATATCGTGTCCCCATGATAGGAATTGGGAAGATGGCATATTCTTAATTCTTAAGATTAGTTTAAAACTCATAGCAACTACTACCTTGTGAGAAGTACTATTGTTATCCTCATTTTATGAATGAAGAAACCTAATCTGAGAGAGATTGTGGCTTGTTCAGGGTTAGACAAAAATAGTGGCAGACAAGATTCAAATTCAGAGCTTCCTGACTCCAGGTTCATAGCTTTATCCAATACATCTCTTGACTGCCAAAGTGATGTATGCATTGATCAGAATTTGTCCCCATAGCCAAAAGTTGCAGATACTTTGGCCTTAATGATTTCTGTTTTGGCTAGTTTATTAGGTGAAAATGGGCTTGGACTTGTTTTGCTTATATTCTAAGTCGATTTGCTGTCCTGAGTTAGATAGCCCACATTTAGTCCAAGGTCAGCATGTTGCATTTTTGGGTTCTAGAAGGCAACACTGAATCTTTATCTTACAGACTCTCTTGACAAAACCAGTGTGTTAGCACACATTGTTATATTGTTATATTTATAGCAAAAATACACCAGTTTCTTTTCAGTGAACCAAGTTAATACTGACTTCAGTTGTCACTTGCAGTCCCAGGAGAAAAAAAAATGCAGATTAAGTGATCATAGAAGAATTCTGTGATGTGTTACAATTCAACTAAGAGTAGTTCCTGTTTCCCAAAATTTTACTCATTTTTTCTTCTTTGCTTTGAAGTTGCTGGTTTGAGCAGATTTGTCCCATAAGCCAAATACAAATAGTTTGAAACTTGGGGTTTAGAAAACTTTTAAGTTGTTCTTTCCATGCCAATGCCAAATTTATGCAAGTGACCTTAATCATTAAATTAGCTTCTCAGAAGGTTACTGAGTGGAAAATTAATTGGTCTTCTGCCAACACAAACCACTATTTAAATTCTAAATAATAATCATATTATTATGTGAGCGTAGGCAGTGAATAAGGGAATATATTCATGAGTAACTTAGAGACCTGAATTTTTACCTTTGAAATTTTTTCTGTCATTTCAAAGGGAGAGGAGAATACTGATTTAGTAAGATTTTTAACAAAAGGCTTACCTAAATATTTTAGGATAAACTTCATAGATCAATGCAGAATTTTAGCCAAGGTGTAGTTTTAGGAGTACATTAAAGCAAAACATTTCATCTTGCCCATGGTAGAAACTTAAATGCAATGTGAAATATAACTCTGAAGTGGTTAATAATGCAAAAGTTCAGTTTTTCCATTTATATGAGCACTTTAAATCTTTCTTTCAATTCAATTCAACATCCGGCATGAAAATGTCTTCAACTTGTTACTAGAGCAGTTCTTTTCTTATATAAGAAGTTGCATTTTCTTTAATATATTTCATTTAATAAAAAATATAGAAATTTTTGTATTAATTTGAAAAAGCTAACTCACTCATTTTAAAAATAATTCTGAAAGAAAATCCAATCTTCATCTTATGACCTCAATTAAATTTCTTTGCATAGATTTCTGTATTATTCATGAAGATTCAACTTTTGAAATTTTTTCTAAGTGGACAGTGCTTTAGGGATAGTGCTTTACTTCCCAAAGATTTCAATATGTTTTAAATATTTTTAAAGATGTATTTTATTTTTTTTAAGTTTTTTTTAATAAAGCTTTTTATTTGCAAAACATATGAGTGACCTTTCAACATTGACCTTTGCAAAAAAAACTTTTTTTTCCCAAGCTTTTCCTTTCCCTCCCGCTACCCCCCACCCCTAGATGACAGGTTAAAGATGTATTTTAAGAAAATATTTAATATGTGTTCTTATTAGAGGAGAAAATATTAGGCAGTAAAAGGGACATGAAAGTTCTATAGATAAAATATGAAGATTTGTCAATTTTTATTACCTATAAGAAAACTTAAAATTTCCACAATATAATTTTGTTTTATTTTAGAAGTATTATATTAAGTAAAAATTTCAATGTAGAGACATATTGGGTCAAAACATGTAAAAGTTTGGGAGATGTTGGAAGGCAGTGTGGATATTCCCACAGGGATTTTGAATTTTAATGTCTTAATTGGTTAGCATTTTATATTTGAGTATTAGCCACAATTCTGACACCTTTCCATTCTTATAACTTTACTATCTTCTATGTACTATGGGATACTGTGATACTGGCTTACTTGCTATTCCTTTCACCCAACACTCCATCTTTTCACTATGAGCATTTCATTGGTTCCTCTTCCCTTTCCAAAACTCCTCTTCCTCTTCATCTTGTTTTGTGCAAGGGGAGTGGGGTTGGGGGCAGGTGTGGGAGAGGCTTCCTGGTTTCCTCCAAGATCCAGTTAAAAATCCCATCTTTTATAAAAAGCTTTTCCTGATCTTCCATCCTATTGTCTTTCCTCTGTAATTATCTCTACTGTTATCTTTTCTATATCCTATTTGTATATAGTTGTTTGAACTTTGCTTCACCCATTGGAATGTGAGTTGCTTGACTACAGAGACCATCTTTTGTCCTCTCTTTGTATCCCCAGAATTTAGCACCAAGCCTGGTACATAGTAGGCACTTCAAAATATTTATTGACTTTATTCAAAACTATCAAAAATCAGAAAAAAAAAGTAATAAAAGTGAGATGCTTAGAAATAGTTTAGATATAAAAATATAACTTGAAAAAAGTAAAATGAGTTTTTTGCTTAATAAAGATTTTTTTGGCATTGTATTCCAATTATTCAAGTTGCGGTTAACCTAAAGAATAGAAGTATCATATTTATTATAATTGTATTCATTCAGTATCAGAAGCGTATTCTTGGCAGCAAACACATACAACTTTTTAGAATTCCAGTCACTTGGATTCTGTCTGTGTCTTCTGAAAAGGAAACACTATATGTTACCTGCTGCCGAAAATGTTGGCTTCTCTACAACATGCCCTTGGGCATGTTCTCGTTAAGTGGCTTGAAAATATGTGATTATGCTTCATGTGCTTGTCCAGATTCTGTATCCTTATAGAGACAGTGACATTTACAGTATCTGCAGGGTGGAGTGTTTCTTTGGCTAAAGCTTTTAGTGTTTATCATATACTCTGCTGAGAATTTTTAGGTGAAATTCTGTACTGATAATTTGCTTGAAACTCAAGGTGGTCATTTGCAATAGAAAATAGAATCAGGTTTCTTATTTAATTGAAAGAAGCTAAGATTAAATCTGTGATACCAAAAGAAAAAGTTTTTGTGTTTGTTTTATTTTGTTTTACATTGAGTAACCATTTGAGACATCTAAGTGGCACTGACCTTGGAGTGAGGAAGGCCCAAGTTTGAATCCTGACTAATAGTTACTAACAGAGTGAGTAACTTCTGCCAAATGGATCAGTCACTGAACTTCTTTCCCTGATTTAGTGTCCTCATCTGTATAATGATAACAATACTAACAAGTTCACATGGTTGTGAGGATTAAATGAGAATTAAGTAAAATGTTTTATAAATGGCAGCTATTTTGTTATAACAAAAATAATTAGAAACAGGACCTTCTCCCATCTTTAGAGTAGTCTGAGAGATAGTTCTAGAAGAGTGGATGGATCTTACCTTGGAGTTATGAATACCTTGGTTCAAATTCTGCCCGTGAGATGTACTTTCTGTGTGATTCTAATGTCTCCATTTTCTCAAGAAACTCTCTAAAAGTTGCAGAACCTATCTGCAATGGTAGAAGGTATTTCTTAAAATGGAATTGTTATACTGAGAAAAGTCACAGGGTCAGCCGCATCTCTCCTCACCACAAATTAAAAATGCCAAAGATGACCTCCTTTAAGCAGCCTATCATATATGTTAGACTTTGGGAAGGCTATAGAGCAAACCTAAGTAATATCAGAATTCCTAAATAGCATTCAGTGTTAGGCTACTTGTCAAGTCACTTAGAAGCCCCTAAATTCAAATTTTTCATCATAATTATATTCTACTTCTCAGATTTAAGGGATATAATTACTACATGTATAGTGAAAGCTCTTTATATTCCTTTAGAAAAGCATTTGGACCTGAGGGACAAATGTAATTGGTAAGTAATTAGTAAGTAAAGTAGGTAGGAGCTGTCCACTGAGAATTTATGAGTACATTGGACTGGATTCATAAATGTTTTATAAAATCCTAACAATTAGGACTACATACATTACCAGTACCTGGTGTGATAATAACTCCATTTCAGGTCAAATGGGCTCAGCAGTGTTTTCTGACTGCTGCTGTTTTTCCTTCCTTTCTGTCCACTAATCAGTTGTGAATAGATCTTAAAATGTGGAAAAGAAATGTCTAAGCAAGGAAAAACATAATATACCAGTAGCCTCTAAAATGATTATATACTCAGTATCTGGACACTTAGGCCAATTCTGTTCAATCAAAGTTATCTTAGTAATTCAAGGTAACAGGTAATTAAAACTAATTTAGCTTGGATAATTTGAGGAATTTGAAGAAAAATACATGATTAATATTTTTGGGAATGATTAATGAAGAATACACACACACATACACACACCCATACATACACACACATACATACACACACACACTTCATGTTTCTCTTCCTCATAAGGACAGCTTTCATCTCTAGGAAATTTTGAAGAACTCTGTGAACAATGGTCATTTATTATGATTCAAGTGAATTTCCTCCATGAAAAGAGGAAGAATGTTAAAATGGTGATGACTGGCAATGCAATTATAGTACTTACATGTAACTGTGTATTTCAAATATTTCCATCAGAATCCCAGCCATTGTACTCTATGAAATACTATATATTTTTCCTCTTCCAATATTTTTATAATGGCTAATTGAGGGGGAGTACTTTGGAAATGTGGGTATTTCCATCTCCACCTGACTTCTGCTTTCCTCAAAAAAGGAAAGGTTGTTATTGAGTAAAGATAAGAACTCTTGATAACAGGAATTTTTCATCAAAGCCATAAAGTGACTGGAAAAAGCAGTAATTTAATAAAGGATTAAGTGAGAATGTTTGAGAATATTTTAGATGAACCATTCTTTCTGTTTTGCATATATACAAGACTAAGATGGGAGTGGGGACCACATCATTTTTACTGGAGGCTAGAAGACCAAGTCACATTTCCTCATATTTATGCAAATAAGTTTAAAATAGTTAAATAAATTTAAATGATTTTATGCAAACTGGCTTTTAGCAGCTATTCAGCTGTTGGAGATACTTTTTGTCCTGCCTCTTCCTCTTTGTGAACAATTGGCAGCAATGTCTTATTAAATGATTTTTAGGTTGAGATCATACTTAAATTCTATTTACTATTGCACCTAGTAAACTTGGTTTAGGGGAGCTGGATTGGCTCTCAACAGCCCAAGTTGTTCCCCTATTCCAAGATCACCATAATTCTGTTTCTTAGCACCAAGCTTTTAACTGTGGCCTTGACCACCTCTCTCAGGCTCGAGTGGAGGACTAGAGGGCAGAGTACCAAACTTTTCCTGTTGCCTTCTTTAATAGAGGGCAGAAGTGGACCCTTGGCCCATTCTGCTCCGCACCTATTGTTCTACCTGGTTTTCTCCACATTGAACAAAATGGCCCTACACCAGGTGCCTTCTGGTCTCTCCCTCTCCTTTGCTTTCCTGTTAACTGTTTTGCTTCTCCCCATTAGAGTGTAAACTCTTTGAGGAGAGGAACTGTCCTTTTAAGTAATTATATAGGCCAGATTTAGCACAATACTTTACCCATAATAGATGCTTAATAAATGTTTATTGGATTATTGGTTTGGAAAAATCATACTGATTATCTATCATGGTCATGTTTGCTAATTAAGTACTTTGGTTTAATAGGCTTTGACTTCACTCTTCAGATTCTTATTTTCATTGAATTTGCTTAGTATGTTTACCATTTGGATGTTGTCTTAGACATAATTTCTCACAAATGAGAATGCCTAGGAAAAATATCTTGGCATAATTAGAAATTCTCAAAAGCACACATTAAATCTCTTTATCTCTATGGGCAACTCCCAAGAATCTATGACATTATGGACTTACTTTCAAATTGATAGTAGCCTTCTGGGAATAAATGGTTGAATTTGTCCTGTAGCTTCAATATTAGGTTTTCTTTTAACTTATCTAGGGCTTCCTTTAAAAGTACATATTGAGTGGACTTACTTGAAAAGTAAGCATGGTTTCAGTGATTCCTTTGAAATAGGTCATAAACATTGCATGTTTGGCCAGAAGTGTTTTTCCTTGCCTGTCTTACTTCCTTTAAATTGTATGAATATCTAAGATATTCAGTATCAGGTTCTATTGCATATTCACCCTGCAATAGAAATATTTTTATTCTGTTTTGGAAAGGGCATATCTTAGTGCCCCAGGATACTACAAAGTGAGGTTTGAGAGCTATGTCTCATATCCTCAGCACATCAATAGGGCAATAGCTTATGTTCAGTTTTCTCTTTGCCAAGAGAAAGATCAAGAAGGTCTCACCATGTGGGGATTAAAAAGAATCCATTGTCTAAATAATGGTTAGTATTCAGTAAGAATCCCCCAAAGTTGACCAGATGTGAGTGCTTTGATCCACAGAACTGCTTGCTAGTACAAAATTTGCTCTTGACTGGCATTCCCTTGCCTTTTTTGTGCTCAGAGACCTCTCAGCCATTGCCTAAGGCATATTTCTATTTGTGCAAAAACACCAAGTAAATAAAAAATTGTTTTTGCACACCACAACCCTGCATCATTATAAGTCCTTTGCAAGTAAATAAAAGATTAGCTCTATTACAAAGGTCAGGTAACTCTGGCTGGAAGCTTTTTAATTCGTGTTTATTGTCAGAAAGGAGTTAGAGTTCTGAGGGGAAAAACAGTAGGAGTGATAGGAATTTGTGGCAGGTATGTCAGAGTGTGAGTAGCACTTCCCAGCCAGCTGCAGTGACCCTTATCCTTAGAGACCTGGATGGATTCTGTTCTAAGTCAAATTAATGAGTGCCTCCAAAACAAATAAACGCTTTGCCTTCTGCTTTAATGTTTGGGGAAATATTCTGACTTACATCTGTAGATGCTAACTACTTTCCTAAGGGGAGAATGGGGATAGAGCTGAAGTGGCAGGAGGGTCAGTTTTCTTTGTGCACTTTTGGTGGATTTGAACTCCACCTGTGACCTAGAGGAAATGTGGCTAGGCCCCTTATCCCGTCTTCCTTTTCAATCTCTTACCTTTAAGCTAAGGAAGAAACTTGAAGTTTAACTGTCCATTACAATGAGTATGTGTGCTTTATTTTGCTTTGGGTCTGCCAAGAAGAAGGGAAAGAAGAGAACAGGGATTTTTTTAAAGATGTCTAACCCTTTGCTTTTTGCAAAAGAAAAATAACAAAGCAGTGTCACATTTTATTATTCCCAGAATTCACAAGTTAATAAGAGGATTTCTCTCCAACACAATGCATCAGTTGTTTAACTACTTTTTCCCTTCTTATTTAGATATAGTAACTCAATATTGAGGCAGTTAGACAGATAGAACAGTAGATACAACAGTGGGATTGGAATCATGCAGACTCATTTTCATGAATTATAATTTAACCTTAGACATTTACTAACTGTGTAACTTTGAGCAAGTCACTTTTTATCTAGGTTTTTTCATCTATAAAATGAGCTGGAAAGAGAAATGGCAAATCACTCTCCAGTATCTTTGCGAAGAAAAGCCCAAATAGGGTCATGAAAATTTTAAATATGACTGAAATGATTCAACAACACAACAAAAAGTTAATACTGTTTTCATTTGGCCTTTTAAAGATCTGTTTAAAAATGTAGGTTCAAATTCTTTACAAATTTAGTAAAGGACATGTCATTCATCAGCTTTTAATTTGTGATCTATCTCCATAACATATATTTGTGACTTGGCTGATCAACTAAATGGTACTTCTTATATAAAAAAAATTATTTCAAATATCCAATATTAATATTGTTAACTAGATCTGTGATACAAATGACACTATTGCCATCTTTCCCTGATTGAGGCAAATCCTCAAGAGCAGCTAGATGGTGAAGTAGGTAGAATACCAGCTCTGGAGTCAGGAGGACCTGAGTTCAAATCCAAACTTAGACACCTAATACTTCTTAAATATGTGATCTTGGGCAGGTCATTTAACCTCAATTGCCTCACAAAATAGCAATAACAAAAACCAAAAGAGAGACAAATCATTAATAAAAAATTTTCTTCCTATATTATTTCACTATCATTATGAATCATAACATATCAGAGTTAAAGTGGGCCTCAGTGGGCCACTTTGCCTAAACTATGACTAAAAAAAAGGGTTTCCACTAAGGACACACAATAACTACTCTGATTTTGGAAGTGTCTTGGGGCAGACACACCTTGTAGTTTAAAGATATACTTATTATATTGTTCATGAAGAATATTACTTTGTCAAAGGGTCCATTGACTCTTGTTATTTTGGGTGAGGGCATAAAAAATAATTGAAAATCACACTTTGTCATGGGCTATCAAACAACCCATAAAATCTTCCCAAATCCCTTCTACATTATATCTCTCCATATTTCCTAAGTGCTTTTTCAGTCTTTGTTTAAATGTTAGATGTCTACTACTACTATTCCACTTTTTTTTCCACTTCTAGCATTTAGGAAATACTTCCTTGCAATGAGAGTAAATTTAACTGTGCAGCTTTTACTCATCACTGATCCTTGTGCTGCTCTTTGAAGAGAGACAGACCAAGCTGAATGCCTATTTTACATGAAATCTCTTAAGGTGCCTGAAGGCAGCTGTAATATCCTCCCTGATTTTTCTCATTTCTAGACTTAATATCCCTCACTTCTTCGAATGATCCTCTTTTGTCATTAATTTGAAGTCCTTCACTTTACCAGTAGACTTCCTCTAAACATTCTATAGCTAATCAATGCCCTTATTAAACTTAGGACTGCTCAGAACTGAACACAAAGAATATAGGTATACACACACACACACATACACACACACACACACACACACACACACACACACACACACACACATATATATATTCCCTCCCCCCCCATACACACACAAACAAGAGAGGCAGTGTAGCACAATGGCTACAGAACTAGCCTTGAAGCCTGAGAAAACTGGATTTAAGTCCCCCTTCTGACTCCTACTTAGTCTGTGACCTAGACAATTCACCTGGACTTTTAGTTAGTGCCCTAGGCTTTCTATGCATTGTAAAACACAACTGTAATGATAGAGGAATCTTTCTCAGCCAGGAGCTCCCCATACCATTAAAAGCACAAGCTCCTTTCTTCCTTCTCTATCTATCTATCTATCTATCTATCTATCTATCTATCTATCTATCTATCTAT
>JAJPUD010004176.1:127551-171389 GCA_023553655.1 Myrmecobius fasciatus
TATCTATCTATCTATCTATCTATCTATCTATCTATCTATCTATCTATTTATCTATTTATCTATCTTTTTATCAATACCATTCAGCAACTTACATGTATTCTCTTCTAGCCCAAATCTGCCTATCTTTCTTACAAGACATTTTGACACTTTTATGAAATATTTTGCTAAGATATACTAGGTGGTACCATGGATAGAATGCTAGCCTTAAAGTCAGGAAGCCCTGAGTTCAAAGTTAGTAATTGTGTGCCCTGGGCAAGTCATTTAACCTGTCTACTTCAGTCTCCTCAACTGAATTAAGGATGACAATAACACAGGGTTGTTGTGAGGAACAAATGAGATATAATTTTTTAAGCACTTAGCACAATGTCTGGCTCATAATAGATGTTTTATAAATGTATATTTCTAGAGACAGAGCCTCAATGGTGCAATAAAGGCAGAGACTTGCCTGTTTTCTCCCAAATTTCTCTCCAAACAACTTTAAAATAATGCTTCAAATGGAATTATAGAGCAGCAAAAAGTCAAGGTGAAATGGTTTTCTAGCCCAGGACAACTTAAAAGGTTAGCAGGACAGAAATGTCTCTGTACAACAGTGTACAGGCCATGTTAAGACACCACAGCAATCCTTGAAGGCAGTTAAATAGAAGCAGCAGCTTTAGGAACTCTCAACACATAGATGTCAAAGGGATTGGACAACTGTCAGAAGGAGATTATTGGGAACCCTTTGCTGGCATTGGGTATAGTTTTAGGTCACAGTCCCAGAGATGGAAGAATCACTAACTCACTTGTGGCTACAGGAGTGCAAGGACCCTGGTCAAAGTTCCAAGGCAGAGAAGAGTACTTATGGTCATTCACAGATCAGAACATAGATTAAGATAACGGTGACCACTTCTCTTCTTAAATCATCCCACTTTGGAAGATACCAAAATCTATAGGTCCTCAGAGCTAGTTCAGAAAACAGGAACAAGAAAGCCTCAAAGCTTGGCATCCCAAGAGTTCCTTCTACTCCAGGAGTAGGGCCTGGCTTTAACATAAAGTTACAAGTTAAGAAATAGGCTGGAAAATGAGCAAACAACAAAAGAAGAACCTGACTATAGAGAGTTACTATGGTGACAAGGAAAATCGAGAAACAAATACAGAAGGTAATGAAGTGAAAACAGCTACATGCAAAGCTTAAAAGAAAAATATGAATTTGTCACAATCCCAAAAAAGTATTTCTGGCAGAATTCAAAAGGGATTTTAAAATAAAATAAGACATATATAGGAGAAAGAAGAAAAAGAAGTTAGTGATGTAAGAAAATTATGAAAAGTCAACATCTTGATAAAGGAGGGGACAAAAAACATCTCGAAGAATATAACACCTTAAAACCAGAATTGGACAAATGGTATAAGAGGCACAAAAATCCATACTCCTTAAAAAGTTGAATTGGCTAAATGGAAAAAGGAGATACAAAAGCTCACTGAAGAAAATAATATCTTAAAAATTAGAATTGGTCAAATGAAAGCTAATAATTTAATTAGACTTTGAGAAAAATAAAATTTCAAAAGAATGAAAAAAATACAAGAAAATGTGAAATATCTCACTGGAAAAAAACTGACAAAGAAATTATATTATAGAGAGATAATTTTAGAATTATTGGACTACCTGAAAGACATAACCACAAAAAGAAGCTTAGATAGTATATATCAAGAAATTATAAAGGAAAACTGCTCTGATATCTTAAAATCAGAGAGTAAAATAGAAATTGAAGGAATCCATTTTTCATCTGCTGAAAGAGATCCAAAAATGAAATCTCCCAGGAATATCATAGCCAAATTCCAAAGGTCTCAGGACATGGAGAAAATATAGCAAGGAGCCAGAAAGAAAAGATTCAAATATTGTGAAAACTACAGTTATGATAGCACAAGATTTAGTAGCTTCTACATTAAAGGAAAAAAATGGATTAGGATATGATATTCCAGAGGCAAAGGAGTTAGGATTACAACCAGAATCATTTGACCAGCAATAACTAAGTATAATTCTTTGTGGGAGGGAAAGGATATTTTGTGAAATAGAGACATTTGAACAATTCTTAATGAAAAAACAAACAACTGAATAGAAAATTTGACTTTTAAATACAAAACTCAGGAAAAGCATAAAAAGGTAAATAAGTAAGAGAAGTCATAGGGATTCAATCAAGTCAAACTGTTTACAATCCTACAAGAAAGGATAATATTTGTAACTCCTAAGAACTTTATCATTATTATTATTAGGAGAGTTAGAAGACATATGCATAAACAGAGGGCACAGGCCATGGAAACATGGATTAAAAATTAATTGGAAGCTAAATATTCTAATCCTAAAGAATGAATGGTTCAAACAAAAACTCATGAAAACAGTCAATAATTTCATTAAAGAGAGCAATGAGAGAACATTCCAAAATTTATGGAATATAGCCAAAGCAGCACTTTGGAGAAATTTTATATCTCTAAACACATATCAATAAAATATAGAAAGAACAGCTCAATTATTTAAGCATACAACCAAAAAAAGTAGAAGACACCAAATGAAAATCCTGAGGATTAAAGGAGGAATGAAATTGAAAGTAAAAAAAAAAACACAACTAATAAATAAAACTAGGAGTAGGTTTTATGAAAAAGTCAATAAAACAGATTGAATCATTGGTAATATGATCTTAAAAAGGAGAAAATCACATTTCTAGCATGAAAAATGAAAAAAAGGGAATTCACTAATAGTGAAATTAAGAGAATTAAAAAAAATCTATTTTGCCCAAATATATTCAAATGAATTTATTAATTTAAGTTGAAATGAATGAATATTTACAAAAACAATAAATTGGTAAAATTAGCAGAAGAGGAAATAGAATATTAAAAAATTCCATCTGGAAAAATAAAGAAATTAAACAAACAACAAACTCCTTCAAAAAAAATCCACAGGACCATATGGGTTTCCAAATGAATTCTATCAAATATTTAAAGAACAATGAATTCCAATACTATATAAAATCTTTGAGAAAATTGGTGGAGTTCTACCAAATTCCTACTATGACACAAATATAGTGCTGATATTTAAACTAGGAAGAATAAAAACAGGTAGGTAAAGTAAACCATAGGCCAATTTCTCTAATCAGTATGGATTTTAAAATTTTAAATAAAATACCATAAGGAAATTACATCAATATATCACAAAGACTATATACACTACGACCAGCTGAGATTTAATCCTGAAATGCAGGACTGGTTCAGTAGTAGGAAAACTATCAATAATGTGTCATAACAATAAAAAGCCCCAAAATTATGTGATTATCTCAATTGATGCAGAAAAAGCTTTTCACAAAATATAATACCCCTTAAAAAATCCTCTGGGAGGTTTAGGAATAAGCACTTTTTCTTTAAAATTATAAGTAGTATCTATCTAAAAACTATAAATAAAAATCTGTAATGAAAAAGTTCTCTGGGAGGTTTAGGAATAAACACTTTTTCGTTAAAATGATAAGTAGTATCTCTCTAAAACTGTCAATAAACATTATCTGTAATGGGATAAGTAGAAACTCTTACAATGAGATCAGGGAGTAGAGAAGGATTATCATTACCACTGCTGTGATTTGATATTGCAGTAGAAATGATAGTTATAGTAATTAGAGAAAAAAAGAAATTAAAATATTAAGACTAGGCAATGAGAAAACAAAATTGCAGGATATGATGGTATACTTAAAGAATCAACTAAAAAACTTTATTTTTAGAATTGGAATTGTAAGACTTGTAATATCTATTTCACAATATTGTTCTAAGTGTCAAATGAGATGATGTATGTAAAATACTAAAATGTTATATTTAGTTGCTTTTCTAGAGCATAGATACATTTTTTCCCATATATCTTTGTGGACTTCTAGCAACTCTCTGGAACTTAATGTTATCATTTTCCTGATTGTGATTAACTAAAGATAATATCTAAAATTTTGTTCTACTATTAGATCTGATGAAAGTAGATTGCTTGAAAAATTTATAAATTTGTTAATTTCCAAGGTAATTTGTTGTCTTACTCCCACTACTGTTACCATATGATGTAAAGATAATCTGTCTTATCTGGATATTATGTCAAGCATTTTTTATTATTTTCCTTTTGCTACTTTATAAGATGATACTTCTAGTAATAAGTACTTCCCATTCTCTGTAGTATTTTTTTTTTTTTTTTTTTTTTTTTGCTTTTTGCTGAGGCAATTGGGGTTAAGTGACTTGCCCAGGGTCACACAGCTAGGGAATGTTAAGTGTCTGAGACCAGATTTGAACTCAGGTCCTCCTGACTTCAGGGCTGGTGCTCTATCCACTGCGCCACCTAGCTGCCCCTCTGTAGTATTTTTAAATGTCTTATTGATATCTTTATTTCCCAACACATTCCCAAGTTCAACCACGTTACAGAAAAACAACTAAGTGAAAACTTCTGATAAATCATGCTATTTGATTTTTTTAAAATTTATTTTATCTTGGTAGCTTTTTACTTCTCTGCCATGAAAGAGGAAGCATGTTTCTTTATCTCTTCTCAGTGATTTTCCATTTACTCATTTCCAACTTCTTTAGTAACTTTTTAATTTATGTTGCTGCAGCCATTAAAACATTACACTATTATTTACTTACATTACTTTTATTTTCTTGGTTCTTTTTCAGTCTCTCTCATCCATTCATACAGAGTGAAAATAGAGAAATCAGTTCATACAGTCCTTATCCATTATTTTTTACTGCACTATGACATTTCATTATATTCCTATTCCATAAATTTCTTCTGTAGTGTTTTGCAAATAAATGCCATATAGATAAGAAAAATAAATGGTAATATCAGTTATTTACCTGGCATGCAGTTTTCATTCACCATCAATTATTTATATAACAGTTATTTGTATGCTTTTGGTTTAATGCTGAAATATAATTTCTCCTTTGAAGTGTCTGTTTATCAGTGTGGTTATTATAACTCAGCAGATATTTGGGACTTAAAAGGAAATTTTTTTATCAGTTATCATAATTGAAGGGTTTAAGGATTAAAATTATCTGACTTGAAGAAATCTTTTTTTTTTTTTTTGGAGCTCATGAAAACTTAATAGCACTAAACTTGGAGTCAGAAGGCCTGATTTTTGGTCTGGTTTTGATACCTGCTAGATAAAATATGCTAATTGGATCACTTAACCTCTTTGAGTCTTAGGTTTTTTTTAATATGTAAAATAGATATAATAATTTATATATTATCTCCACAGTTGGAAAAAATTTTGATAAAATGTACAAGCACATAATCATGAGTTAATATCACCTTCATAATTTCTAAGATGGATGAAATATAGTATAGCATTTATGAAACTTAATGCCTTTAGTTTTAATAGATCTTTATTTCTTTTAATTCTCCTTCCCTTCAAATTCTACCCAGTATTCTAAAAAATTAATATCTGAAGCCTGTCATAAGAAAATGACTACTACATATTGATCTGATTAAGTATTAAACTGAGAGTGGAAATTTATAGATGCAAGTTTATTCAGTATTTTAAACATAATTTGTGCGCTCTCAAGTAATGAGTCTGAAAACTTTTAATACCTTTTTGTTATAGATTAGTAACTTGGACATTCAAATATGTGACCAAAAACTTGTGTCCTAAATTTTTTTCTATAGACTAAGGATTCCTCTTTGATAACAGTTAATATTACTGAATTAAGAATAGCACTTAAAACTGATCATCTCTGTGGTTCAGAAAAAGATTAAGTAAAAACAAAGGAGAAATTAATGAATTAGCTTGTTTGCTAAGGCAAACAAAGTGATAGAAAATATTTCCTGAAATTAAGGTTTATATTGCTTTTAATAGATCTGTTGTTCTTCTTGTGAACCTAACTTAATAAAATGCAAAATGATAAGATGTAGTACTAGAATCTAAAGAGAATCCTGAAAAAAAGTGAAACCAAAAAAAATGCAATCTGAAATATAAAGGGATGGAATGTTTGAAATTCAGGATATCAGATTTTTAAAGTAAAATTCAGAAGACATTTGTGCTAATTTAGAAGGGAGTTGCATTGGGTGGTAGTACTTTCAAGGAATTAGCAGTTGACTTATAATCTATGTATTATAATGAGGAACATTTTTTTTTCATACAACTATGTGTTTTTGGCTTTAAAATTTTAACAGTAGATAGTTTAGAGGATTCAAGTTGGGAATGGAGGCCTAAATGAGATTATTATCATATCACCCTGAGATGGTAAAAGAGTTGGCTTTTTTTTTAAATTTAATTTTTAATTTATAGAATGAAACAAGCTTTCCCATAAAATAGCAAAATATAAAAGATAATTGCATATTAAATTATAAATCTATTATGTACAACTTGCTATTCCTTATAAATATACCATAAAGTTATCCTGGGATTTTCTTTCCCCTCTTTTTTTTCTGCCCCCCCCCAATTCTGCCTTAGAGATCACTACCACAGACAGTAGATGTGTGTATTTCTTTATTCTTTATATGCTTTTGTTTATCATTTCTTTCTTTGACTGCAGGTAGCAGCTTTCTACATATGGCCATTATTTTCATTTTGTGTATTTATAATAGTCAAAATTACTGTTTTCCAAAGTTGTTTTTAAAAACAATTTTGCTGTTACTGTATACAATGTTCTTTTGGTTCTGTTCATTTCCTTCTTCACCATTTTGTGCCTATCTAAGACCATTGATCTCACCATTTCTTATAGTCTAGTAGTATTCTGTGACAAACATATACCTCAACTTGGGTAGCCATTCCCCAAGTGATGGGGATCCCTGCAATTTCTAGTTCTTTTCCAACCCAAAGAAAGCTACTCTAAATATCTAATTCATATTCAAAATTATAATTACTATTTGTGAACTTCCCTCAATCTTATTTTTTACTATTTACTATTTTTACTATTTATTTATTATTTTACTATCTTAATTTTTACTATTACTATTTTCTCTTTTTTAACCCCATCCCTGTAACTTCTCCCTCTCACTCTCCTCCCCATTCCACCCACTCCTGCAAAAGTTTCCCTACCCTCCTAATCCACACACACTTCCAAATGTTCCTCTCTCATCCTCTCCCTCCATCTCAAATTCCAATGTATAGCTCTCTCTAAAAGTTCTTCCTTCACTCTGATCTCCAGAAGACTTCTGTATGCTTTTAAATTTCAGGTTGTTACCTTTTCAACAAGGAGAATGTCAGTTTCAAGATTACCAGCTCTCTACTCCCATCTGCTACCTCTGTGTTAGTTCTTCATTTCAAGTGCCATATTGCTCTCTTTTACCTTTTTCAACCCATTTTTATTTTTTAGAATCACGCTATCATACAATATGCAGCCCCAATCTTTCTTTCAAAATACCTTTGGAATAATGACTTTTAAGAATATTGACAACATTTTCATATATATATATATATATAATATGTAGAGTTTGACTTTAATGAGTGCCTTCTAATTAATCTTTAATGTCTTTTTTCTTATATTTCTTCTGAACCTTTCATATTTGGTCTTTTTATTACAAATAACTGGAAGCCTTTCAGTTTGTCAAATGTCCTTTTTTCATTTAGGATTATACTAAACTTTTCTGGGTAAGGTATTTTTGGATGAAATCCTAGATTTTTTACTCTTCAAAATATAACGTTCCAAGATCTATGGTGTTTTAGAATAGAAGTTGCTAGGTCTTGTGGAATGCTGAATGTATTTCCACAGTATTTTAATTGTTTCTGTGACTTGCAAAATTTCTCCTTAACTTGAATGTTTTGAAACTTGTTTATGACATTATTATAAGTTTTTCCCATGAGATCTATTCAGATGGTGAATGGTATTTTTTTCTATTTTTACTTTACCTTCTTATTTTAGAACTTCAAGACAATTTTCCTTAACAATTTCTCATAATATTGTATCCAGATTTTTTTTGATCATAACTCTCAAGTAGTTTGAAAATTCTTATATTGGCTCTTCTCAATCTGTTATGAGTTGTTTCAGATTCTCTTCTAGTTTTATTATTTCTTGGTCTAACTAAGCTCTAAGCACTGTACAACACCCACTTCATGGCCACTGGAACAAATTGTTCTCTTTCCCCTATTCCACCAGGGTAAGTTTTCACATGCTTTGAATAGACACCCTCCTAACTCACCTTAGGGTTTGAGATCCCTTGGTTACATCCCCTGCATCTCAAGTCATCACCAATCATCTTGACTCTGTTCTGCTACTGGACAGTGATGACTCTGGAAGAGAGAGTGAGGCCGACAATTTTATGTAATTCTGCCACAATTTATGTACAAATCAAAAGATGTCACCATACCATTTTACCATTCCTACCTATCTCAAAGTCCTGTGGTGACGCATGAATGATGAAGCACCAGGTTCAGATACACTGGGAGCTGTAGTCACAACCTTGTACACAGGAGGCCTAGACCATAGGGTCATCTCACTGGAAGCAGCAGTTAGATTTGGCAGCTCCCCAGGTATCTGAGTAGTCTTATAAGGATTTCACTGCTCACTTCCAATTGTGAAAAAGGGGGTAGGAAAGATGCCCTAAAAAGTCTGCTTACTGCAGCACTGCAGTTACTGCAACTCTGGCCTGATCATAAGGCAGGTGGGGATCCAAACTGCAGTCAAAACACTACAAAAAGATATAGAATCCACCCCAAATGCTCATTGGAACTGTTTGTGTCCAAGCTGTGATAGAGTATATTGTTCTGATCAGCCACACACTAATTTGACTCTAATATAGTGATGTTATTTTGGTTTTCTTTAAGATTGATTCATTTTGCCCAGTTGTAGTTTCCAAAGAGTTATTTTCTTCCTTCATATTTTGTATTTTTTCTAATTGGTTGACTTTCATTTCATAATTTTCTTGAATTGTTTTTATTTTGTTTCCTAGTTTTTTCTGTCTTATTTTATTTTTGAATTCCTTTTTAAGTTATTCCAAGAACTCTTTCTTTGGGCTTGTGACACACACTCATCTGCCTCCCTCAGGAATTGCCCTGAGGACTCACTGTTTATCTATTCAAGTTTTATCCTTAGAAAAAGTTTCAATTGGCTATCATTTATGCCTATCCCTCTTGGCTGGAAAGTGCAGAGCTAGGTATAGAACACAGGCTCAGAGCTAGAGAACTAGTTGGATTTGAATAGCTGGGTAGTGAAGTTATCCAAACTGAAGGGAGACAGGACTGGGCTGCAAGTCATTGGTTTTGCCCTTGGGGATTGGATTGACTTTAAAGATGCAACCAACAAAACTTGCCTCAGGGGTATTAGACAATAGAAGAAGAAGTGAGACAGACCCAAGGGAAAAGGAAAGCAGTATTTTGTTTGTTTGTTTGTTTGTTTTTTAAATTACATTACCCTCTCTTCTTCCAAAAAAGAAAGGCTGTGTTAATTAACCAAGACCAAAAATACAAGGTGTCAGGTGGAGTTAATGGCACTGGGAGGGAAATTTTTCACCTTTTTAGTTGATTAGCTTTGTTGAAACAAAGTGTGTAACTGCAAGAAATGTGAAATAAGTGCAGAAAGTGAGGATGGAGTCAAATCCCAGAGGACCTTGGAGGCCAAACTGTTCTGAATTTGTATTTCATTCCAAGAACAGTAGGGAGTTTTTGAGCAAGAGAGTAATACCGATGGATCTATGTCTTAAGAAAATTAGATAGAATGAAGTCCTTGAACTCAAGAAAATCTTGAGTTTGAACAGCTCCAGTCATCCTGGATAAGTCACCTAACCTCTCCAGTCTTGGTTTTTTTCATCTGTAAATTGAAATTGGAGTTGATAATTCCTAAAGTTCCTTACAGCTCTAAAGCTGTAATGATTGGTTGAGCCAATCATTTTGTCAGCTATATGAAGGGAGAGGGGATAACATGGAAGAAAAGAGATAATTAGTCATTTTTTGCTGATCTTGCAACAAAGATTCAAACCTTTGGCATTCACTGTCCACAGGACCTCAACAGCATAAAATAGTCCAGTTTCATATATAAAAAAACAAAGCCATACAAAGAGTAGTTACTTGATAAATTTTAATTGAATTGAATAAAAAAAAGGACAGACACAAATTCAGAAAAATGGGGAAAGCCACCCAAGAACCATAACGACACTGCTTTGCCAGGATAAGGTCCCACATAGTATCTAGGAAGGCTGGACTGCATCAACTTTGTTTCAACTATGGTATCCAACATATAGTAAAGAGATTACTTTCTAAGGGAACACACATTTACAAGACTAAAGACTGCACAAAATAGATTAACATAAACACATCACTTAGAGTCCTGTCTCATGTGGAAATATACCTATTATCTCTCTACTTGCAGACATATACATTACATTATAGGACAGAGATTTAGACCTGCAACAGGAATCTTAAAAGTTATTTAGGTCAACTCTCTCCTTCAAGATTTGAAGAAAATGAGTCTGAGAGAAGCGAAATGAGTTATATAAAGTAATAAAATAGTGCCTAGACCAGACAGATTTCAAACACAGGTCCTCTGATTCCAAATTCAGTTCTTATTTTATTTTACTATTCGTAGTGTGTGTGTATATATTTGTATAGATATGCATATACCATATGTACATATATCAATGTGTTATACATTATGTATACATATACACATACAATGTCTATACATATGGGTGAATGTGTACACACATAATATCTTGATGATGTGATAAATTAAAAAGAACACTGAGTTTGAGGTCAGAAGGCATGAGTGAAAAATTTCCTTCAAAAAATTTTAGAGACAAGCATCATAAGAGGTTTTCAGTTCAAGAGATTTTGTTGGTCACATAGTCCAGTTTCTCTATTTTAAAAAAAGAAGAAACTGCAGGCCAGCTAGGTGGTGCAGTGGACAGACCATCAGCCCTGAAGTCAATAGGATCTGAGTCCAAATCTGACCTCAGACACTTAATACTTCCTAGCTGCGTGACCCTGGGCAAGTCACTTAAGCCCAATTGCCTCAGGGAAAAAAAGAGGAAGCTGAAGGGCAGACTTGTTAAGCACTGAGACTGGATCCCAGATCCTCAAATTATTTAAACAGAGATAGTTTACTACATATAGGTCATTTCAGAAGAAATATACTGATTGTTTCTTACACTTGGCTCTAAGTAGCATCTCTCTGCATCACTCTGATGCTGCAGAATAAAGACCTTGATTACTCATTACTTTTGCCCTAATTATTCAATCATTTGACCCAAAATAAGATAGGTTAGAAAGGTAGTTTCCCTACTTTACAAGTAGAAAAACTAAATGAAGTAAGTTTGCAGAGCCAGGGCAAAAAACAAAAACAAAAACAAAAACAAAAAACAAAAAACAAAAAACAAACAAACAACAACAAAAAAAAACAGTGGAAAATGCAAGCTTCTTGAGGAAAGAAACTCCTCTTCTTTAACCTCCCCTTTCCTTTCTTCCTTCCCCTACTCTTTCCCTTTCTCCCTCCTTTTTTCCTTCCCTCCCTCCTTCTCTCCTTCCTTCCCTCCTTCCTTCCTACTTTCCTTACTTCTTTCCTTCTTTCCTTCACAGTGCTTCTCCCTTCCTCTTTTTTTTTTTTTTTTTGGTCTTTGAATACCCAGTACTTTTCAAGAAGTACTTACTTAATAAATATTTGCCAATTTTAATTGGTACTCAAGTCTCCAGATTTCTCCACCATATCATACTGCCACTCAGAATATGCATAGCATAAACACAGTCATTTGCTTTTTGGAAATCTACTTTGAGGCAATCTTTATTTATTTTTTAAATTTTTTTATTAAAGCTTTTTATTTGTATAACATATGTATGGGTAGTTCCCCAGCATTGATCTTTACAAAGCTTCCCATTACAAATTTTACCCCCAATTCCCTCCCCTCCCTTAGATGGCAGGAAGTCCACTACATGTTAATAATGTAATAATAGTTGACAAGTTGTGCAATAAAAATCCTATCTACAAGAAAAAATAAAGAAAATCAGAGAAAGGAAGCACAATGCAAGCAAACCTCAATAGAGAGCATGAAAATGTTATGTTGTGGTCCATATTTCATATCCCTCTCTCTGGGTGTATATGGTTTTCTTCAGTGAACAATTGGAACTGGTTTGAGACAATTCTTTGTTGCAGAGAGCCATGTCCATCAGAATTGATCATCATGTAATATTGTTGTTGCTGTGTATAATGATCTCCTGGTTCTGCTCGTTTCACTCAGCATCAGTTCATGCAAGTCTCTCCAGGCCTCTCTGAAATCATCCTGCTGGTCGTTTCTTACAGAGCAATAATATTCCATAATATTCATATACCATAATTTATTCAGCCACTCTCCGACTGATGGGCATCCATTCAGTTTCCAGTTTCTAGCCACTACAAAAAGGGCTGCCACAAACATTCTTGCACATGTGGGTCCCTTTCCCTCCTTAAGATCTCTTTGGGATATAGGCCCAGTAGAAATGTTGCTGGGTCAAAGGGTATGCACAGTTTGATAACTTTTTGAGCATAGCTCCAAATTGCTCTCCAGAATGGTTGGATCCGTTCACAGTTCCACCAACAATGTATCAGTGTCCCAACTTTCCCACATCTCCTCCAACATTCATCATTATCTTTTCCTGTCATTTTAGCCAATCTGACAGGAGTGTAGTGGTACCTCAGAGTTGTCTTAATTTGCATTTCTCTGATCAATAGTGATTTGGAGCACCTTTTCATATGACTAGAGATGGTTTTAATTTCATCATCTGAAAATTGTCTGTTCATATCCCTTGACCACTTATCTATTGAAGGGTGGCTTGAATTGCCCTGGGGCAATTCCATGAATTAATTTAAGGTGCTGGGCCAGTGGGGGCTAGGACTAAATCTGAATTACTCCTTAAAGAAGGCAAGTCTGCCAGAACACCTGCCCCCAATCAGGGCAGAGTGTCCCGAGTGCCTCAGATAAACTCCAGGTGTTTGGAGTTTGGAGTGTGGAGTTTCTGCCATGATGAGCTGAGCTGAGTCCCACCCTCACTTCCAGCCTACACCCGAGTCCACTGTTTATCCCTCTGTCCGAGTTAGACAAACCTGATGTGAAGTTCTTCAGAGATATCAGCAAGCAGTGTCCAAATATTTCTGGATTCGTTGACTTGAAGATCAGTTCAGAGGCTTATTTTATTGTTGGTTTGAGAGAAGGTCGGAGGAGGATGCAGAGAGTCACTTTTTCACTCCCCCATCTTGGCTCCGTCCCCGAGGCAATCTTTAAAAGCATGGTGTATCTAAATACTACCTATTTATTTTTTCTAGAATACAATTACCAATTTTTCTTTCTCTCTTTATCTAGTATGTTTCTGCCTCAAGATTGGTGTGATTTCAGGGACATGTAAATAGGGTTTACAACTTTAAAGAACTAAATCAATTAAACTGATTTCTTAAGCATCTATCAGGGAATAAAATATTCCTTGCCCCCAAGCAGCTTATCAATATTGTACTGGAGTGGACAACACAAGCCTGTATAATTAAACATATACACAAAATGCATTTTGTGATATTGGCACTATTATGTGGAAAGGTCAGGAAGAGTCTCATGCAGAAGGTTAATGCTTGAGACAAGCTTTGAAGGAAACTAGAGATGATGAGAAAGAAAATTGAGGAGGAAGTGTAATCCAATGAATCTAATTCAATAGCCAGTGCAAAGGAATGGAAATGCCAGATGAGATGGAGTGCCAGGTTTGAGAGGTAAAAGGAAGTTGAATAAACCAAAGCACAAGTTTAGAGTCAGATTGTGTCGAAATCTGAGTCAGACTGAAATGTCAAATAGAGGCATCTTTATTGAAGCTACAGGTAATGGAGAATTACTAGAATTTATTGAACAGGGAATTATCATAGTGCCTTGGAATTTTCACTTTGACAGCTGTGTGGAGAATGATTTGGGCTGAGAGAGTATGGGAACAGGGAGAAAAATTGGGGGAGGGTATTCTGGTATTTCAGGTGAGAGAAGATGAATGTGGGAAGTGGAGATGTTGTGGAGATAAAATGATATACAAGGATTCCATATAAAGATGAGAATAGTCAAGAGAATGAACAAAGTTGAAACCTGAATGGTCTTTTACCCTCAAAAGAAATAAAGGAAATTTGAAAGAGGGTTCTGTTTAAGAGGAAAGATAAATATCAGGTGATATTTATAAGATATATTATCATTTAATTTTTAAGACTTTCCTTTGAGTTTTTCAAATACTCTCCTTAACTGCGTTATTTTTGAAAACTATCCTGGTAAAATTCATGATTCACTTGTGTGAGCATCAAGAGATTTCACAGTATATACTGTCCACAGTTGAGATTTCTGCTAACAAAATGTGGGATTAAAGTAGTCTGTAGCCAGTAGTCAGTTGAGCACATGCCAAGCACAGTGCCAGACTGAGAGAATGCTGGCATTGATAGCACATTCTTCACTTTTCTAAAAAATTTGTATTGGAGGCAATTGAGTTATGCTTGCATTATTGCAAGCTTAATATTTGAAGAGTTTGTTTACTTTTCACATTGAAAAGTGACCATTTACTCTGTTCAATTTTGTAAGATTGCTGCCTTCTACCCCAATCAATTTAAAGCTTATCTTAAACTTAGAAAATAAAGACTTTTTTTTTTACTTCTGTGCCCTCATGTCAATATTTTAATCTACTTATGATTTTTATATGTATGTATAAATACAAATATTCATATATGTGCATATATGTATGTATATATATATATAAACACACAACGAGAGAGAGAGAGAAAACTTAATTGGAACTCCATTATAATTATTTATTTTCATCATCATTCATACTTTACACCTACATTGATTTAAAACTGATTTCATTCCATTGTAGAATTTAGAAAAATAATACCATTAATACTAGAAAAGAACTTGTTAGAAGTTTATTACATATCTTTTAAGATTTTTTGAGTATAAAATGAGATATTTGAAAAGTGTTTTGTCAACCTTAAAGCATTATATAAATGTTAGCTATTATTATGATATATTGTGATTATTACATAAATATACACAGCTATTAAATTTAGCATTGAATATTTATAAAACCAGAAAGCTTTAGGTGTTTTCCCAACAATAATAACAAGCACAGAAAACATCCATATTAACTTTTCAGCTTTGCACAATGTACATACATTTCATTTGAATTTCAAAATAACCCTATGAAGACAGTTCCCCATTATGTAAAGGAGGGGGAGGATCAGAGAGACATAAAGTAACTAGATATACCTTTGATAAGATCAGAGAAAAGAGTTCAATCCATATCTTGCTTAACTCCAGGTCCATTATTTGCCATACCAGACTGGTCACATATATTACAGATTTTAAATAATTTTAGAATTATTTATTTTAAAACAAAAATGATAGTGGTCAGACATTTTTTCCTTCATCAGCAAGAAATTTGGAGATTTTGGATTCCAGATTTAGAGCCAGGAGATAATCTAGAGTTCACCTACTACAACCCCCTCATTTCACAGATGAGGAAACTCAACTTGATGAGCTTCCATGATTCCCTAAGGTCACAGTTGATCTTTTTTTATTATTATTAAAGCTTTTATTTTCAAAACATATGCATGGATAATTTTTCAACATTGACTCTTGCAAACCTTGTGTTCCAATTTCCTCCTTTTTCCCCCACCCTATCCCCTAGATGGCAAGTAATCCATTGCCATCTGTAATGTAAAGTAATAAAAATTAAATGTGGTAAAGATTTATGTTAAATCCAATATATGCATATATATTTAAACAATTATCTTGCTGCACAAGAAAAATCCACAATTGTTTCTGAACCTAAGTCTTTTGACTCTAAATAAAGCAGTAATCTTTCTACATCATGAGCTGTAATCAAGACTGTCTTAAAGTAGCAGTAATAACAATGTTGCCGATGTTTATAGATCAAAGAAATCCTTCATTTAAACCTTGTCAAGAGCAGAAATAAAAGGAGCAAAAGATGCACAAGTAAAAGACAATGTCATAACTTGTCATAATTTCATAGTAGTAGTTGTTTCACAATTAAGACATATATGTAGATGTATAAATAGTGCATATACATACATATACACACAAATGTGTTTTTTTTTGTGTGTGTGTGTATGCATTGCACATGTATGGGCAGCTATGTGGTATAGTGGATAAAGAATTGGACTTAGAATAAAAAGCTTTAATTTAAAAAAAAGAATTGGACTTGTAATTAGAAAGATCTGTCTTTATGAGTTCAAATCTGGCTCGGACATTCACTAGCTGTGTGATCCTAAACAAGTTACTTAACCCTGCTTGCCTCAGTTTCCTCATCTGTAAAATGAGCTGGAGAAAAAATATCAAACCACTTTACCATCTTTGCCAAGAAAATCCCAAAGACTCAACAAGAAGAACAAAACCACTAATAATTTGTAATTCTCTCTTTTACACACACACATACACACACACACACACACACACACACACACACACACAAACTTTTCTTCCAAAAGAGGTAAAAAAAATTTTTTTTTTTGGTGATACCTGTAGTATGACACAAAAATCTTGGTCAGGTGGGGGAGAGGAAGAGGTATACTCTATATATCTGTCTCCTCGATAAACATTAAACCCTGAAATCAAGACCATGCTGAAAAAAGAAAGAAGTGCATTGCTAGATTTCTAAATGTTTTCATGACTTTAAATACAATATTTATGGCAGTTAGAAAAAATCAAGGAAGGAAAGGAAGAAATAACTATCTTTTAGTCCTTTTGCACACTCAACCATTGAGTAGCATGCAAAACATGAGTTTTCTGTAATTGAAATAATATTCCTCAAGGGCTGAAGAGATCACTGAAAATGCTATGAAGAGAGAGAGCATTAGCAGGAGACAGAATTCTAACTGCTATGGTTCACTTTTAAGTATGTTTTCTCTAGTGCCTTAAGCAGCATAAAATTTTGCTCTCCACATTTCTTCCCTGCCCCAAATGTCTCATCCCCTACCACACCCACATAGATATAAGGTTCTTTGAAGTTAAAGATCAGCCTTTGCATAGCAAAGCATGTTTGGGGCTGTCTATTCTTGATAGCACAGGAAAAGGTGAATTTAATGGTAATAAAACTTTATTCCTACTTCATTCAGTCTAGAGAAATTTCTCTTCATTTAATGTTGGCTGGGTGTAAATATCTCTTGTACTCTTCCTCAGTGTGCTTGTGTCTCACAGGAGTCTGCTTCAGAGCATTATACTGCCAACATTCTGCTTGCAAGAAGTAGATTTAGCTGAGAACCTTTATGAAAGAGAAGTATTGTTAAAATACAAAGGAAATACTGCAATCTGTTAGGCTTTTATTATGTCCACAAAGGATACTTGTGTTGTGAATTTTTTTCTGGGTTTGCATTATAATCTTTAGCAAGAACAGAATTTCTATAAAACTGTAGAATTGCCAAATAGGTGGCAGGTGGTCACAGAATATCAGAGATGAAAAGGATTGTAGAAGCCCTATAGTCCTTTCCTTTCCTGAATAGGAACCCCATTAACAACATATTCTAAAAGTGGTCATCCACTCTAGCCTTTGCTTGAAGACCCCTGCTATTAGTGAACTCACATCATTCTGAAGGAATTCATTCCACTTTTTGATACTGTTAAATTGTTCGGAAGTCTTTCCTTATTTCAACCCTCTGCTTTTCTCCATCTTCTAACTATTGGTCTAGTTCTGTCCTCTGGTGTCAAGAAAAGCAAGTGCTATTGATCTTCTACAAGACAACCATTCAGACAGATCTCTTTTCCCTCGAGTCTTCTTTCCAGGTTAATCACCCCCAATACCCCTTCAAATTCATTCTTACTGATAAATGGTCAAAGTATATGAACAGACAATTTTCAGATGAAGAAAACCATTTTTAGAAACCATTTCTAGTCATATGAAAAAAATGCTCTAAATCATTATTGATCAGAGAAATGAAAATTAAGACAATTCTGAGATATCACTATACCTCTCAGATTGGCTAAGATGACAGGAAAAGATAGTGATAAATGTTGGAGGTGGGAAAACTTGGACACTGATACATTGTTGGTAGAGTTGTGAACTGATCCAACCATTCTGGAGAGCAAGATGGAACTATGCCCAAAGAGTTATCAAACTATGGATCCCCTTTTGATCCAGCAGATCCCAAAGAAATCATGAAAGAGGGAAAAGGACCGACATGTGCTTTTGTAGTGGCAAAGAATTGAAAACTGAGTGGATGCCCATCAGTTGGGGAATGGCTGAATAAGCTTTGGTATATGAATGTTATGGAATATTATTGTTCTTTAAGAAATGATCAGCAGGGGCAGCTAGGTGGAGCAGTGGATAGAGCACCAGCCCTGAAATCAGGAGGACCTGAGTTCAAATCTGGTCTCAGACACTTAACATTCCCTAGCTGTGTGACTCTGGGCAAGTCACTTAACCTCAATTGCCTTAGCAAAAAGCAAAAAAAAAAAAAAAAAAAGAAAAAGAAAAGAAAAGAAATGATCAGCAGGATTTCAGGAAAGTCTGGAGAGACTTATATGAACTGATACTAAGTGAGTAGAACCAAGAGAACATTGTACACAGCAACAACAAGATTATGCAATGATCAACTCTGCCATCTGCAAATATAAAGAGAACTGTTGGGATTGAATGTGGATCACCTTTTTATTGCTGATGTTTGCTTGCTTTTTTGTTTCTAGTATCACAACATAGTGTTTTCTAGATCTCAACATGGTATTTTCACCTTTTTGGTTGTTATTTGCCTGCTTTTTTTCTTACTCTTTTCATTTTGATCTGGTTTTTCTTGTGCAATGCGATAAATGTGGAAGTATGTAAGGAAGAGTTGTACATGTCTAACATAGATTACTTGCTGTCAAGATTTTGCAAGGGTGAGTGTTGAAAACTATATTTGCATATATTTAGAAAATAAAAAGCTGTTATTCAAAAGTTGTTTCTTACAAGTTATAAATAAGTCCAATGCCCTTTCCCATTTTGGTCATCCTTTTATTGGATACTCTACTTCTTAAAATGAAACCAATTTGAAAGCCAAAATAAAGCACAATGCTTCAAATGTAGTGCGATTACTTCAAAGACAACAATGGAACTACCACATCTCTGTTTCTGACATTGTGCCTCTTAGTGTAGCCCAAGATTCCCTTTACTGTTCTGGTTTCCATGTTAAACTAATAGACTAATATTTAGATTATAATCTTCTACCAGCTCAAATATGCTGTTATAATATTACATTTTTCTCATTTCATACTTGTGATAAGGATTTTTAAAATAATAACATGGATAGAAAAATTCTGTTATGGCACAATTTACCATTATCAAAATGATAATGTGACTGTATATAAACTTATTAGGATATACTGATATCCTTGTGCTAAGATTCATTTGAAGATTGTTGATCCTCATAAGCTTTATTTGAGGTTAAATTGAATGTTGCTTTATTTACTATCCTGAGATCTAATGGAAAAACTTTTACTATCTTTTTTGCATTCTAGTGTGCAGTAAAGAAAAAAAAAAACAAAAGGTTAAGTTTTTTTTTAAAGTTTTCTTAAATAATGTAACCTAGTTATAGGATGTTTCTTGACCTTTCTATATCTCTCATATGGGATCCAAATTTATCCATTTTGCAAGAAAAACTACTGAGGCAGAGCTCCAAGTGAATAGAACTTTATTAAAGGTTATAGAACTTCACTAAAGAAGTGGATTTCAAACCTTTTTTTACTATCTGAAATGACCTCTGGTCCTTAGAACCTTACTTTTATAGGGCCTGATACCCAGATATTCAGAAGAAATAATGTAAAATGCTGGATCTCACTGGTTAATGCATGATGGACCTGTCATATCAAGCTAGTGAGCTTTATAACTGGTAAATAAGAGGTGAACAGTGAATTCATAGTTTTTACAATTTGAGGTCTGTTCACATTCAGAAAAAATTTGTTATGTAATTAATTCTTATTTAATCATCCTTATGGGATATATCAAATATGCATTAATGTTATTGTACATTAAAATTAATTGACTAAATTGATCACTGTTTATTATTATATTAAGTGTATCATTTAATAATTGCTAATAATCAATCCTTGAATTGATTAATACTGATTGGAGTAAAATAGGATTCTAATTAAAATTAAATTAAATTAAAATGATTTTTGTCACTTAGCTGCCACTGAAGTCACTTAGACCTAGATTTTATACTTTTATAAGAATCAGTTGTATACTTGAAAGAAAAATAAAGCAAAACATATAGCACTTTATATTTTGATTTCATCACATTTTCTACTCTTCCAAGGTTCTTGGCATAACTAGATTTATATGCCCTATACATTTTTTCTAAAATAAGTGATTGTCATGCAAGGATTGGAAATAGTTTTGAAAAATTGACCTGATCAGGACATGTTTTTGTCCTATTTCCTCTTAGTTTTCCTATAGGTTATTTTCCTTTGGTCCATCAAACAATCTTTGACCATCATGAAATTAGCACATCTAACTTCCATTTGAATAATCATCAGTATCCAACCATTTCTATAACTGTAAATCTAAATCTATTTGTCCATCTAACTATCTATATGTAAAATTTAGAAGATTCTGATAGAAAAAAAAATTAAAAGCTTTGATCCAACCTTCTGTTTTGGTTTTCTTCAAACTCAGAACCTTTTCAATACACAAAATAAAGCATTACTCCTAAAGCAGGCTGGGTTACCAAAACTTTGAAGTTCATATGGGAACACACTTAAACATATACTCAGTTTAACTAGCATTTATACCATGTCTACTCTGTACCAAAGCTAGGTGACAGAAGTCAGGAGGAGTTATTTTCCAAAGTTCTAATCAAGCTTCAGCCACTTACAAGATACTTACCAGAACTTTCTTAAACTTATTTGCAGTTTCCTCATCTATGAAATGAACTGGAGAAGGAAATGACAACAACTCTTCCAAGAAATTCCCAAATGGGCTCATGAAGAGTCAGACATAACTGAAATGATAGAAAAAACATTTACCAAGCTGGGTCCTAAGGATAAAGAAAAACATGAAATAGTCCTTGCCCTCGAAGTACTTTTTTATTTTTCTTAATGGAGTGAAACAACCTGCACCCAGATCAGCAGATAAAATATACACAAAAATCAATACAAAGTACTTTTGGGAGGATGAGAACACTAACAATGGCAAAAATAAAGATTTGTGTATTTTTGTGTAATAAAGAATCTAAGGTCTACAGGCTTCCATATATGGAAATGAATCAGTCCCAAAGTATTTGATTGACTCCTATAGAAAAGATTTTATTGCAGGCATTGTTTACCTATGTTCAAAGAAAAACAATACCTGGATCAGGGTCTATTATTCCTTATAAATGACATAGTCCCCTGCTATGCACGCTAGCACATCTTTTCTTTTTGGATACAACTTTGTGGAGTGTTGGTAAGTGAGAGGAATCTTTTATGAATAAATCCTGTTCCCTGAAACCTTTTTCCCTAATCTGCTTTTGTATCTTTTTATATAACTAATTCAAGTTTATTTGGCTTTAAAAAAAAAAGAAAAGAAAAATTGACCTGATCACAAAAATGTTGAACAGTCCATTTGTTGAATCCTTTAAATTATTTTTCAACCCCTATATATTTTGTGGAAAATCTGTGATTTGTGACTAAAAACCAAATTTCAATGAAGGAAGACAGACAAGTTAATGAGTTAGATTTGGGGCTGCATTTTCCCACCTTCCTATTCCTCAGTTGTTGTTTGTTTTGTTTTTAATTTTCATGTAGATTATTGAAAAATAAGGAAACTGGTATGTCCTTATTTATAAATATTCAACATTAATCATTTTTTATCAAATTATTGACTTTGGAAATTAATCTTCAAGCAGAAACATAATTAAATACTTAATTCTCCTTTTTTCTTCACTTTGCTTGCTGTTTAATCTTTACTTGAGATTTTGCCAGTTGAGTGAAACAAATTGAAAGAATCACGGAAGAACTTAGAAACCATACCCAGTATTCACAAATTTAGACTACCCCACCTACTCAGTATATAATAACTCTCCATTCTCTGACTTTCATATCATTTATGAAGTGTTCTAGATGAGTTAGAAACTTATATATATATATATATGTATATATATATACATATATATATATATATATTTGACTTTGGCATGTTACAAGTAGATCCTTTCCCCAAAAAAAAGACAGACACCTTCAACATCTCTTATATGACATTTCTCCTTTGACTACAAAAACACAAGAGGAAGGCAAAGTGGATTTTTTTAAAGAGATGTGGGTAGGAGCCAAGTGAGAACCAGTGCAGGTGGCAGTATATATTCTCTTAAAAGGTTACCTGCTCATCATCTACATTTTCACCCACAAATTTCTTTAAATTATCCTGACTGCAATTTTTCAGGTGTCTAAAACCTGAAATTTTATTAGCTATTATATGTGTGTGGAATATGGTTTTCACTTTGTCAGTGACTAACACATTTTATGCATAGTAGCAATATCTGAATATGAATTAGAAATAAAACAGATAAAAACATTTAAAAAAATCTAAAGCAGATTAGTTGAGTTTTAGGAAACAAAAATATTCTAGTCAATAGGCAACATATGGTCAGGTCTGCACACATAAAAATAATTTATTATTGTCATTTCTACTTAGCGCTGCCCCAGCAGCACCTGCCACCTACCTTATTGCAAAAGTTCTATGATGCTAAAAAGTCACCCAAAGAGGCAAATGCACACCTTTCTGTGATTGGGAAACAGTTTTCCATCATCTTATTTTTTTTATGAGATGTTCTCAAAGGCAGTAGATTTGGCCCAAAAAGGGATTTCCATCTGAATGGAAGACTGTTATGATCAGAACTTCCCAGATGAGCTAACATTTTACACTGAGTGAATAAAGAAACTTAATTTAGCTCATTATTCAAATATCAGTTTAGGAAAAGGAAGAGTTTGATGGAATTACAAGTGAGTGCTATAATATAATAATTATAATCTGTATTTGTAATTAGAAGTCCTAAATGTTAAAGCCAGCTCTTTCAAGTTACACATACACACATACACATTCTTAAAAATAGCTTGCTTTTTGTATTAGATTGTATTAAATCTGTAGGCTTTATTTAATGACTACTTTCCCTTGAAAATATTATTTATTTATATCACCTTCATTTCTGTAGGTGTCCCATTTATCCCTCCTACCCAGAAAACCATTCCCTCTAACAAAGAATAAGAGAGTGGGAAGGCAGTACAGCAAAAGTAAACATATAAATGAAATCTGACACTATATGCATTATCCTATGGCTTTTTTTCCTTTTACCTTGCTATCTTCCTCTGACTATAAACTTGGATCTTTTATACTATAGCAACCTATGATTGGGTTTTTTCCCTTTCTTTACTCATTTTTATTTTATTTTGGGGTATTATTATTATTATATTTTCATTATTTATATATTATTCATATACCTTGTATACACACACACACACACACACACACACACAATCTGGAAGGGTATAAAAATCTTCTGAACATGTAAAGAGATGAGAAAACTGGAAGACTGTGAGGAGGGATTTTTAGAGGGTAAGCTATTGGGATTTGGCAGAATGGGTTAAGTGGATGATGAAGGATTTTTGGATGGTTGTATGGATTGAGATTGGAAGACTGGGGGAAGATGAGGTGAGGGGATTTGGTTGGATAGGAAGTAGAAAGGTGGGAGGAGAAGATGAGATTATAGGGATAGAGTAAAAAGGAGAGGCTGAGAAGAAACAAGTGACATATATAAGATGGAGGGGAATATATATTAAATGCATATTTTAATATTTTATTATTATCAATATAATTAATTATTTTAATCTTGGCTTATGGGTTATGCTGTCCTAGACCTCAGGTCTTCCTTCATGTTCTTTTCTGAATTCTGTCAGAGACTCAACCTTAGGGTCTCCCCTCATCCCCCAAGCCACAGTTAGAGCCTCCCAGCCAACTGTCTTGAAAATGTTCTTATTCCCTGCACTCACTGTATGTGTGCTCATTCCTAGGCCATAACCACAGGCTGGGATCACTTCTGGTCATCATCAGTAGGCCTGGCCTCCTGAAACAGTAGGGGGTCCTTCAATCTTCCCTTCCTCGGGTATCTATTGTTCCTTAGCTAAAAGTTTATACTTTTCTACTGTTTTTTTCTACTGTTAAGGTTTTCAGGACCCCAGATTTCCATGTTCTTCCATGTTCCTCCATAAGTTTTACAATTCTATGTCCTTGAAGCAAACATTTACCAAGTTAAGTCTCGAGAGAACTATTCATCCTCTTACTATGTATTTTCAAGAATGCCCTAATGCATAGAACAAACATTTTAAGGGTGTTTTCTTATGCTCATTTAGAAGGGACCTTAATGACTATTTGGAAAATAATTCCCTTATTTTCTAGATAAGTCAAAGAGGCCTTAAAAGACAAACTGACTTACCTAAGATCAGACAATGTAAGCATCTGAATCCAGATTCTTTGGGTCAGAGCTCTGTCCACTTCATCTCCCTGAGTTATTACTCTAATAAGACTTTGAGCTCTTTACCACAGGGACCTTCAAACCACTAGATTTCTTTTCCTCTTTCCACTAGCTCTCTCATTGTGAGGCAGCCTTTTGATTAACAATTGGTCCTTCAGATAATGACCCTGACATCAGATAATGACCCTGCATCTGACAAATCAAGGGCAGGGAACACAAAGCTCTGTTTAACATTAAAAAGGGGGGAAAAAAACTTTTAAAAAAAAGCAATCTTAAATTGACCTTTTTAGTTTTTGGTCCTTTAGAAATTTGCTTAACAATGGAGAGGGAAGCTAAAGATCTTGAAGAGTTGCTCTATTCTTTGTCTAGAGTTCCTCTATTCAGGCTCTCTTACTTTTCTAAGAATAAAAAGAAGCCACTTGTAAAAATGGCAATAATGAGGTTGGAGAAGGGGCTTTAGAAATCCCATGGTGAGCAGAGGATTGGTATTTTCATGTGAAATGTGACAGGAACTAATTTTGGAAAACTGATTTTTGAAAGCACTAGACTTCTGAAAACTCAATATTCATGTGAATGACTTCGGACTTTGATACACACAGTAAAACTTTTTTAATTTAAAATCTTAAAGTAGATGATTAGTCTTGGAGTGAGTAGCTACTTGGGTACCCACATGGAGCCCACATGTTTCTTTACAGAGATTTTGATTGTGTATGTTATTGTTGATTAAGCCCATAAAAACCTGACCAGAGGGTGACTTATAAGGCAGACATTAACCAAGGTGTGTGTGTTTACGTGTGTGTGTATGTGTGGTTATACCATTCAAGAGAATTGTGAGCAATAAGAAATTTAAACTTGCAGGGTTTACAGATCTTCCAATAGCATGGGAAAATACAGAATGATAAATTTTGGAGTGTAAAGATGAGTAGTTTGCAAGAGCTAGGGCAATATTTCAATGTTTTTTTGTGAGAGATTTCATATTTAATATTTTTAACTTGAGAACTTGCACATATGTTTAAAAGCTTGCAAATAAAAAAATGACTTAGAATTGAAAGGACCCTGCTTATCTGACCACTTATCTAATTCATATTTATATGGTGTTTTGCAGTTCATTTCCTTTTAATTCAAGAACTGTTTATTCTGTGCAAGACTTTGTGCTAAGTACAAGGAATACAAAGAAGAGTCAGTTTAGAAAGTGGTGTGATGCAAGTAATAATATTATTTCCATTATATACATGAGAAAACTGAAGCTTAGATAAGTTAATTATCCATAATCATAAAGTCCCCTTGATTAAGGAGTAGCTTGGATTCTTGACAAGCTTAGAATTCTTCATCATGCTGCAGATGAGGAACCAGGTTGAAAATGGTGTGTTTTTTAACATTATACAACTCAGTTTGTGGCAGAATTTGAAGAAGGATATTTCTTGCTTCCTAAACTAGAATTTTTTCTATAATCCCATGATCTCTAATTCTTAATGTCCAGAGAAAGATCTCTAATGTTCCTTCTAGCTCTTAACCTATAAACCTATGATCAGTTACAACAGGATGCCTCTCTCTCAGGTTGATTTGAATGCAATTTATCTAAAATTTATTAAAATAATGATAAGGATAGCTCATATTTATATGGTACTTAAAGTTTGTATAATGTTTCTTCTACATTATGCCATTGGATACCAACTTCAACCTACTATAGAAGGTACTTATCACCATTTTACAGATAATAAAAGGCTTAAGTGAAATTGATCATGTGCCATGGAATTCATTTTCAGTTTTCTGATTTCCAAGACCAATACACTTTTCAGAACATCAACAATATCTTACCTTTCATCACATTATTTCTGAATAGTCATAAGAGTTTGACAATTTGAAGTATTCTTTTTTAAAAAAATTAATGAATATATTATTATCTAAAGATTGTTGATAGTCATAGAAATAATTGGGCCTGAATATCTTGATGTTTCTAATAAAATACTTTGGTTTTAATAGTGATTGCAAACTAAGAAATATTTGTCCTTTTTCTTTTTAAAAATTATTTATTTTTAATATTCTTTTTTTACATTGAATTCGATTATCTTCCTCTCTTTCACTCTTCAACTATACACTAAGAAGACAAAAAAAATCAGTTATATATATGAAACCATGCAAGATGTTATTTCCATATTAGCCATGTTATTTTTTTAAAAGCAAAAAAAATCATTTCAATTTGCATTCAATTTATCAGTTCTTGCTTTGGAGGTAGTAGTTTTTTATACATTTTCTGAAATCAACCCCCACCTCATCATTTCTTCTAGTACATTGGTACACCATCACATTCATACCATTATTTCTTCACCTATTCCCCAAATGATGAGCATCTTTTCAATTTCCCATTCCTTGCCACCACAAAAAACTGCTCTAAATATTTTTGTACACATAGATCCTTTTCCCTTTGCTTTTTTTAATGTAGACCCTGTAGTGATATTGCTACGTCAAAGAGTAAGCATAGTTTTGTAGCCCCCATTAAGTAGAGTTCACAGCTACCCAGTGTTTATTAGTGTTCACCTAACAAGTGTTTGTTAGTGCACCTATTTTCCCTCATCCCTTCCAACATTTGTCATTTCTGATAGCATGAGGTGGTATCTCAAAGTTGGTTTAAATTACATTTCTCTAATCAGTAGTACTTTAGGGCATTTTTATATGACTAGATATTTTTGATTTTTTCTTTTGAAAATTGCTATTCATATCTTTCTACCATTTATTAATTGGAGATGGCTTTGATTTTTATAACTTTAACTTACTTCTCTATATATTTGAAAAAATGAGGTCTTTTCAGAGAAACTAATTTTTTATATTCATTGTCTATAGTACATTTTTTATGGTATGTTATCTATGGTATATTTTTAATTATTTCTTTTAATAAGTTTTATTTTTGCTTTTGCTGGGATAATAATTGCTATATCTGCCTTTTTTACTTTTTTGAAGCATAATACATTCTGCACTAGCTCTTTATTTTAACTCTGTGTATCTTTCTGTTTTGTGTGTCTCATGCACAATATATTGTTGGATTCTGGTTCCTAATTCATACTATTATCTGTTTCTGTTTTGTGGATAAACTGATCCCATTCACATTCATAGTTATGATTATTGTGTATTTCCCTCTATTCTATTTTCTTTATTTTATCCTTCTCTCTATTTCTTTTTATCCTGTTCCTTCTCAAAAGTAAGTTCTTCTGACCACTGCCTCCAGTAATCCACCCTCCCTCTTTTCACTTCTCCCAATATCTCTCATTCACTTTCCTTCCTATTTCTATTTTGTGTAAAATAAATTTCTATACTCAACTGAGTGTGTCTGTATATATATTTTTTTCTTTCCTCTTTAAACCAATTCTGATGAGAATGAAGTTCAAGCATTGCCCTCCATTTACCTTCCTGCTCTCCCCTATAAAAGTTTTTTCTTGTTTGTATACTTCTTTCATGTAAGAAAATTTTCTTCTGTTCTACTTCTCCCTTCTTCCAGTACATTCCTCTTTCTTACCCTTTCATTTTTTTTCTGAGATCATCCCAATATAATCAACTAGGCTATGCCCTCAGGATATATGGATTTCTTCTAACTTCCCTAATAATGATAAGGTTCTTAGGAGTTGCATGTATCATTTTCTTATATAGGAATGTAAACAGTTTAACTTTATTGAGTTTCTTATGATTACTCTTTCATGTATGCCTTTTTATGTTTCTCTCCAGTCTTGTATTTGAATACCAGCTTTTATATTCAGCTGTAGTCTTGTCATCATTAAAGTTTGAAAGTTCTCTGTTTCATTAAATATCAGGTTTTTTCTCCTCTAAAGGATTATACTCAGTTTTGTTGTTAGGTAATTAATCCTAGCTCCTTTGCCTCCCAGAATATCGTATTGCAGAATGCATAGAAGGTGCTGAATCTTGTGTGATCCTGACTGTGGCTCCACAATATCTGAACTGTTTCTTGAAATATTTTCTCTTTGATCTGTAAATTCTGGAATTTGGCTATAATATTTTTGAAAGTTTACATTTTTGGAATTTTTTCAGGAGGAATAAGTTTGTCCCAAGAATAAAAGGAATAGTTAACAAAAAGAGAATGTTGCAAAAAGTCCAGTGCGTATGTCTTTGTCTCTGCATATGTCTGTTTGTGTATGTGTGTGAAAGAGAGAAAGCCAAAGAAACTGACATAGAGATAAAACAGAGACAGAAAGACAGGCAGAGAGACACAGAGTGAGAGATGCTTGGAAAAGAGGGATAAAGTTCAAATAGGTCAGAATGCTAATTCATGAATTTAAAATATTTTTCTGAACACAGATGAGTTGGCATATTAGAATAATTTTATGATGGATTCTAAAGTTGTATAATATCTCAGTTACATGTATAATCTCCTCCTTAGAATATTGATGATACCAGTGTTAGTCACTGAAAACTATTCTTAGCAAGGAAGCCCTGCACAAATTTTAAGATTAAAAAACAACTCTTCCTTGGCATTCAGGGACAGTTAACTTATTCTTTCATCTCTAATTTATTTGATTAATATTGTACCATCTGATGCTGTTATATTATTCAGAATAAGATAAATCTTCACCAGAATATTGAAGGAAGTATATTAGCAAAAGGAATTTGTATTTTCCTAAAAATTCAACAAACTTTTTAAAAATCCCCATTAATATTTGAGCAAGTTATAGACACGGAGGATTAAAAAATGAAATGACAGCCTCTGTCCTTAAGAAACTTATAGCTAGGGGGCAGCTAGGTAGCGCAGTGGATAGAGCACCAGCCCTGAAGTCAGGAGGACCTGAGTTCAAATCTGGTCTCAGACACGTAACAGCTGTGTGACCCTGGGCAAGTCACTTAACCCCAATTGCCTCAGCAAAAAGCAAAAAAAAACAAAAACAAAAAACTTATAGCTTGATGGTGCAGGGGATAGCGTTCCATCCAGAGTTGGAATCAAAAGAGCCTGAGTTCAAATCTGGCTCCAGATACTTGCCTCTTCCTAGTTGTGTGACTCTGGGCATGTCACTTAACCCCAATTGCCTCACCGAAAAAAAAATGACAAAAAAGAGAAATTTATAAGTAGTTAACCAAAAATGAATATTTAGTACCTACTATGTGCCAGATTTTGGGGCTAAAAGCACAAAGAATGAAAGTCTTTATATGAGATTACAGTCTAATAGGAAAGAAATATAATGGAGATAAAATATACATACAAAATATAAATTCAAAGAAAAGTGAAAAATTTGAGGGTAAACTCACCAGAGGCAAATTAGAAAACATCATGGAGAGGATATTTGATCTGAGTGTTGAAAGAAGGGTAGAATTTTAACAGAAATTAGGAGTAAAGGCAAATAAGTTGTTTGGATTTTTTTATTCTGTAGATTCTTCAGGGGGGAGTCATTGAAGTTTTTATGGAAGGAAATGAAATGATCAAAACTATGTATTGGAAGGATTTCTTTGGCAGTGTTTAATATATGGATTGAAGCTGGAAAGACTTTATCAGACTACTAGTGTAGTGTAAGAGTTTTGACTATGAAAATGGAAGAGTTAATGGGAACAAATGTGAAAGATAATTGCAATGTAAGCTTAACATAATGTGACTACTCTAATATGATGGTACTGAGGGAGAATCAAAAGATGTCTTCAGTTGTTAAATATGACTGAGTGACCATCCAGTCATTAGCTTTTTATCCACTTCAGCAAACAAATTTTTATGTATCTCTCTGTGACAAGCTTCTTTATACAAGACCATTATAAGGAAAGCAAGTGTTATACTGTTTTAGTTTCACCCCAACACAATACATTTTCTCCATCTAATTGTCTGCGTCTCTGTTTCTGGCTCTGGATTTTGGCTTATTGCTATCATATTAATGCAGCACTTTTAATGATCATACCCAAGCTTGGTGAGCAGAAGTTTTTCATTTCCTTATGATTTCATTATTTTACAAAATATTCCCTTAATTGGTCCCTAACATTTGTAGTTATTCTTTTTCTAGAGCCTGAAACAAAGGTTTTTTGGAATATTAAAAGTCAGATCATCATGATGAGCTAAAGCAGTTATCCCACTCTATTCTAATATTACAATGCATCAAGTACTAAATAAATTTTACCTGAAGAAAAATACTTCTCATATTGAAATACTTGTTTCCAAGGAGCTCAGAGTAATTCAGCTTCACCTCTTTTTCATTCATTTAACCTTTAGGAGTTGGGAAGAAACAAAAAATAGAAAAGAAAGAAAAATGTGTTTCAATCACAACCTCACTTTGGCTGTGCAATTTATGTTAGAGATTTAAAGTACAGTAGAAAGAGGTTCTAGCTTCAAATATTCTCACTGATGGGTTACTTTCAGTCTGGATTTGGGAAAGGCATTTAACTTCTCTGCATCTCAGGCTCCTCAACTGTAAAATGAGAGGATTGGTCTAAGGTTTCTCTGATAGCTCAGTTCTGTATAATCAGGTTTTCATCTCTTTCACCATTGTTTAAATTAGTACCTTCCTTCTTTGTTGAAAACAATGAAAACAACTTATTTCATAATTTAGATTAAAATACTTTGTTTATTATAGAGTTCCATGTGTTAGAGGTTTTAAAAAATCTGTGCTATGTTGTACATAGTCTTATTAGTGCTGAAGTGAAGTTACTCTTCTTTCCTAGTGGGAGTAACCATTTGATTCTGTAACTAATTTAAGGCAATTTTTCAATTAAAGGCTCAGCAAAAGCAATTGAACCCTAAATTGTTGCTTCTGCATTGATTGGAATAGATTCAGTCATTTGACTTAGAAAACCCAAGAATCGTTTGCCTTATTACACATGATTTTGCTTTATTCTGTTCTTTTAAGAAAAAATACATATATATATATATATGTGAATATATAAATTTGTAGTTAGTATATAAACATAGAGAAATATATTATCTTTATCTCTCTAACTAGATTGTCTAGAATTTTTTATCTTGAGGCAAGATATTTGTAGATGTGTGTATATATACATACATACATACACACACATACTCACACAGACATATATATGTACATATATTATATATCCACACATTCATCTCTATATACTCTATACATCATCTATATGTACATATGAATACAGAGTATGTATATATGTACATACTTGTATATATACATATATTTATATATATACACACATAAACATATGGAGAGAGAAAGAGAATGTTATTTTCTTTGAATAAAGATTAAACTTGGTGTGACAATAGATAAATGCAAGTAACCTCTTAACATTTCAGAATTATAAATTACAAACCATTTATATAAATGAAGGAAATTTCTATGCTTGAAATCCTTCCAGATTTACCTCAATACCCACATATGTATAGTATGAAAGATACTAATAAGATTTGGTGTGCTTTTAATTTACTAGAGCTTAAGCATTCAAATGAATTTTTGTTGTCATTTTCAGTCTTGTCTGACTCTTTGTGGCCCTAGTTGGGGTTTCCTGACAAAGATACAGGAGTGATTGGCTATTTCTTTCTTTCTTCAACTGAGAAAACTGAGTCAAACTGACTTGCCTAGGGTCACAAGGCTAGTAAGTGTTTGGGGCTGTATTTGATCTTAAGTCTTTCTGATTCCAGGCCCTGAACTTTTACAACTAACTGTGCCACCCACTTGCCTTTTAAAATGAATGGTAACTTCCAAAATGTTCACTTTGGAAAACCATATATTTATTCTAATGATGCTAATATTGATTAAGCTATTTCAGGAAAATCTATTTAGGAATTTTCTTTTGAGCTAGTTAAGATGAAACTCAGAAAACTATGTCTCTGATTATTTTAATTATTGCTTTGTTTCTTCCAGGAGTTCTAGTTGACTTTGTGGCCAAGTTTTGTTTTTCTTTGAAACTCTGCTTCTAAGTGTTTTGGAGTCCTTTTACCCCCTCCTGAGTTTGTGTCTTGAGTATCTCTATCTTTCTTTAATAATAGCTTTATATTTTCAAAATATATGCAAAGGTAGTTTTCAACATTCACCCCTGCAGAATCCTGTGTTTCAAATTTTTCTCCCTTCCTTTCTTCCTCCTGGGAAGGAAAAAAGAGCAAGCAAAAAAACAACAAAAAAGGTGAAAGCTCAGTCTCCAGAGTCCTCTTTCTGAATGCAGAAGGCTCTCTCCAACGTAAGTCTATTGGAACTGGCCTGAATCACTTCACTGTTGAAAAGAGCCATGTCCCTCAAAAATGATCATTGTATAATATCGTTGCTGTTGTGAACAGTGATCTCCTGGCTCTACTCACTTCACTCAGCATCAGTTCATGTAAGTCTTCCCAGGCCTTCTGAAATCTTCCTGCTGATCGTTTTTTTAGAACAATAATATTCATATCACTCATATACCATGACTTATTCAGCCATTCCCCAACTGATGGGGATCCACTCATTTCCAGTTCCTTGCTACTACAAAAAGGGCTGCCACAAATATTGTTGCACATGTGGGTCCCTTTCCCTTTTTTATGAATATCCCTATTTTGATAATATGATTTTGTCTTGGAATTCTTTTTTGCTTTGTGAGGATTTTTATTTATGGCCTTCTAGGAGGCATGTTATGAACTTGTTACTTCTGATTTATATTTTCTTGAATTTTGCTTCTGCTTTTTTGGATATTGAGTTTGGGGTTATAAAGGCTTTCAGGAGTAGCCCAGTTGAGGCAACATTTTAACTTTCAGCACATTCTAAGCAATTTGGTTTAGAATGAATGCATGTCCGCCTGCTGACCTCATGGTCTAAGCTTTTCAAGCTCTTAATCCTAGTTTGGGTCTGGGTGACAAAACTAATTCTCCCTTTTATTGAAGCAACAATAGACTACAGTTATCTGGCTTGAAGGTTTTGTAAGCTCTATAAATGTTTGCTCTCTCTTCTTCTGAGCTGGTTGCTCTGGTCACTCAGCTGCAGAAATCAACTATAGACATCTGTGGGTTGAATCCATAATCCTACTCCATTATCAGTGCCATATAACTGCTACTCAGTTTTGTTCCTGCTCCTGTCCCAACAAAGAAGCCCAGGCCAGAGCTCAGCTGGATACATTGACTGCTATTAGAAGTAAACATAGGACCTGGTGGTTCCCTCCTTAATGTCCAAAGCACACTACTGGGGTCAGAAGGACAAAGCTGCCGGCTAGCTTCCTTTCCTACTCCCTGGGATAGAACTATATTTCACTGTATTTTCTTCTTGGATTTCCCCACTCTGACTGCTGTTTTTCCCAAATCTTTGTTGGAATGGTTATGGAGATAACTGGGTTGCCCATCCCTAATCCATCATCTTGAATGGTCTCTACTTCTAATTACTTTAGTTATACTTTATTTTGATCTTGTCCAACATACACACACACTCCTCCAAATAAATAAATGAAAGTATTAATTAGTTTTATTAGTCATTATACCCACACACATTATCTTTCCAGGCTTCTTATATATTACTTCTCTCTGTACTCTACAGTTGAAACATATTGGTCTGACTGCACTTCCTTAAACATAATACTTCATTGAATGTCCCTCGTGAACAGAATACTCTTCTTCCTCATCTCATCTCCTTTTAGATTCCCTAGCTTTTCTTTTCTTTTTTTTCCTGAGGCAATTGGGGTTAAGTGACTTGCCCAGGGCACACAGCTAGGGAATGTTTAGTGTCTGAGACCAGATTTGAACTCAGGGCTGGTGCTCTATCCACTGCGCCACCTAGCTGCCCCCCCTAGCTTTTTTTTTTTTTATGACAAATCAAATTGTACCTTCTGCAGAAGATGTTCTTAGTCCACATTGTCACAGAAATACATGTGTTAATGCCTCCCCCTCTAAGGTTGCCTTTTATCTGTTCTGTGTCCTATAAACACCATTTTAATACAAATTTTCTCCATTGTTGATGATGATTATAATGATGATGATGATGATGACATTGATGATAACTAACAACATTTATATAGCACTATGTGCCAGGCTCTTTGCTAAGCACATTTGGTCTTCACAACAACCCTTATGTGTAAGTACTATTATTATTTCCACTTCATAGATGAGGAACCTAAAGCAAATAGGTTAAGTGACTTGCCCAAGGTCGCACAATACATGTCTGAGACCAGGCTCGATATTATCCACTGCACAATCTACCTGCCTCATTTCATAGAATGTAAGCCATATCTTCAGGGCTTAGCTAGATATCCAAGACACAATAGTAAACACTAAATAGATACTTCTGCTTGTTGATTGATTGAATAAATAACAGGTAAATAATTGTACTTAAACAGGTGAGAAAAAAGTACTTAATCCCTCCACTTCTAATCAGTAAGAATTGTTCATTGTATATTGGGAAAGAAAACTGGGAGGCTGATCTGGCCAGCCCATCATGATGTGTCATTTTCCTAATGTATATGTGTAGAAAAGTGCTGCTAATCTTTAATGTTGTCCTTCAGGTTGTCTGCTTCAGGACACAGAAGTGTGGATACGGACTCTGCCATGAAACCGAACTTGAAACAATGGAAACAACTAATGCTCTTTGGGATATTTGCTTGGGGTCTCCTGTTTTTAGTAATCTTCATCTATTTCACAGATAGCAACACTGTGGAACCAGTTCCAAGTTCTTTCTCATTTGTTGAAACTAAAAGGATCCTGCCTATTCAAGGGAAACAGAGATCAATCATGGGTGCCGTGCACGACCCATCCTTTTCTGAAACTGTTGATGGGAATGAAGTGCTTCTCAATGGGAACCTTTTGGATTCATTTAACTTAGGTTCCAATAGCTTTCAGAAATGGACTGAAATAAAAAATGGTTTGGAGAATGAAGAGCTTTTTCCTTCTCAGATGAGAAAAAAATCCCCTCGCCTTTTCTACCAAGTAGATGATGACTATTTTTTTAGTATGGGCCAACCTATATCACACAACCATGGCCAGCAGATGGTGAAGTTCGTGCCTCTCAGTGAGGAGGATCAGCAAGAAGGCATCAGACAAAATCGAAAGAAAATTATCTCTAGGCACAGGAGAAGCCAGTTGCCACACTGGGACAGACTCTATTCCACCATGTCCAGGTCCTTTCTGTACCGGCTTTGGAAAGGAAATGTCTCTTCAAAAATGCTAAATCCACGTTTACAAAAAGCAATGAAAGATTATCTCACCACCAACAAGCACAGGGTGAGATTTAGGGGGAAAAGGAACTCCAAGCTGACAAGAGAACAGCTGCTGTGTAAGCTCAGGGATCAGGTGACGGTGAAGACCCTGGATGGAAAGGAGGCCCCCTTTTCAGACCTTGGCTGGGAGAAGTATGTCCCTCAGGTGCCCCTGAGCAAACTCAATCCTCAAGGTTTTGGGAGCTGTGCGGTAGTCATGTCTGCAGGTGCAATCCTGAACTCCTCACTGGGGGAAGAAATAGGTGAGCTCAAAAAATTTTTCACTGACCATTTTTTCCCAGCAATAAGTGGGTCATTATTAAACCACTGTTTGAGACATTTTAGATAAGGAGATTACTGATCATAATGTTGTTAATGGATATTTCTTTAAGTTCTTTTTCCTTATTGAGACAGTGATTGATTGATCTGTGAGCTTAGCAGGTTATGGGATCACAGATCTAGACCTGAAAGGGACTTCAAAGACATAATAATAATTATTTATCATTTAGCTAAATATTACAAAATAGCATTTATATAGAATTTTAATATTCACAAGGTAATTTGCTTATACTGTCTCACATGGGCTTTACCTGTGAGATCGGTTCTAATTCTGTCCTCATTTTAAGGATGAGGAAACTGAGGCCCATCAAGGTTAATGAATTTATTCATGGTTATACAGCAGTTTAGTGTAAGAGACAAAATTTTGAACTCAACTATTTTAAGGTCAATGATTTTAAAGGTGTCCAATGACTTTCCCAAAGCACAGAGTTAATAAGTATCAGAAGTGAGCTCTGGACATACCGCTCTACCCACCAGATTGAAAAGGGAAAAGTATTCTAAGAATTAAGAATATAGCTTACGTAGGAAATATAAATAGGTACCTTCAGACCCTGAAGAAAATAAGACGTGTTCCCTCTTCTCTTTCATTGCCCCAACTTCAGGATTCAGAGTGGAGTAAGAAAAGGGATGGAAAGAAGCTATTTGTTTCCTGATCTTAAAAAGTTCTCTTCACACTGTTGACCACAGGATTAATTTCCCTTAAAAACAATGCTATGCATTGTGGTTAGATTCTCAGACTAACCCTCAAAAATTTATTTAACCCATGAAACATTTGAATCATAAGAGCAGCAGATGAGCAGACAAGAGTAGAAAGACTCCAGAGGGTAATGACATATAAAGCACATTCATTATAAGTGCTACATGGGTTAAATAGACTTTTGTGGGCTAGTTGGGGCCAGGAATTTAATAGTCATTATTTATAGCATTGTTTCCATGGGGAAAATGAATTCACAATTTCAAACAACTGACTTTTGAATGATTTTTGCAACACAATCCTTTTATAAATTGTATTGAATATTCGCAGACAGGCACACACATTATATCCAGATTTTTCCCTTCAAATTCTAATAGGTAAATTAGATTATATGCCTGCCATTTAACCTGTTTTATTTCTTTCATTCAACAAATATTTATTTAGTATGTACTGAATGCTAGCCACTGTGAGAAATATCAAGTTTAAATAAGACATTGGACCTTAGATTCTAGTAGGGAAGAGAGACACCAAAAAGATTATAAGAATGTGAAATATTGCATGATGAACATAATACAGGGGATAAAAATAAGTTAATGTGTAATACAGGGGATAAAAATAAGTTAAAGCAGGAAGATGGAGAGATGGAGGGGAAGCATCATGAAAAGGAATATTACTTGATTTAGACTTTAAGGGATGGGTAGGAATTCAATGGCCTATGAAAAGAAAAGAAATTATATGATAGGTATAAGGAACAATGTGAGCATGGATGCAAAGATGGAAAGATCAGAGAGTGTATCTTAAGGTAGAAGTTGGGGATGGTAAGTATGGTGAGTAATCTTGTTTGGCTAGAACATAGAGTGTGTGAAGGTAACCTCATACTGAAAAAAAACTGCAGCTCCAGATTGTGGAAAGATTTAGAAGTCAGGTACAAAGAGACAATAGGAAATTACTGAAGATTTTTTGAGCAGAGAGTGACTTGGCTAGATTCAGATATAAGGAATATTAGTCAGAAAGCAGATGGGTGAAAGTAGAGATAGGAAAAACCTATTAAGAGTAATAGGGACAAGTGTATTAGTGGAAATAGAAGTGGACAACTAAGATTGGTGTTACAGAGTGGAATCAATGGTCTTTTGTAACTGATGCAATGTGGGACATTTCTGGGTCCTGTCATCATACAGAGAACTCTTCTCACAACCAGTCTTTAAATAGAATATTAAGATTTTTCTCTGTGTGAGTTGAGCAGCATAGCTGTTTATTCTGAGTTCCCTAAGATACACACCAAAAGGGACACAGTACAAGATGATTTCCTAATGATTCTTATTTCTTACAAAGATTTGCTGCAGACTCCAAGTCTGGGTATACATACTATAACTTAGAGAAACTATGCCTTAATGTATTAAGGGTATAGCCCTAGCACCAACAGCCTTAAGGTTTGCAGAGCACTATAAATATGTTATCTCATTTGATCTTCAAAACAAGCCTGTGAGATAGGTACTATTATTATCATCCTCATTTTACAGATGAGGAAACTGAGGCTGAGAGTAACTTGCCTTGGTAATCATACAGATAAAAAGTACCCAAAGGGGAATTTGAACTTGGATGTTCTTGTCTTTAAATCTGACACATCATCCACCACCCTGCCCAGTTGCCTTTCAGGTAATCATAATCATGATTTAGGGCAATCAGAGAATTCTCCTTTTAGCCTGTCTTGTTCTGAAATACCTACATTTAGTGCATTCAGCAGTGTAGTAAAACCCATTCATATATTGCAATTGAACCAAATGACACATTCATTTGAAAGTGTCAGGTTCAAATAAAGAAAGAAGTGAGTGCCTGTTTCCTATCTTTCTGATTTGACCAGAAGGTCAGGTCTAAAGAATGACACCCCTGAATTCCTATGCTAGAATTCGATAGGTTAAAAAGAAAGGTTTCTTCCATGTTCTGGCATATCCTTCTAGCTAAAATTAGATCATGGTAGCTCCAGTTATTTTTTTTCTTTAAGAAAATAACCAGTAATTTGGAATTTTGAGGGACTAAAATCAACCCCATCATTCTTTCTCTCATTTGAGGATTAACTATAATGAGAAAATAGAAATTTGGGTGTTATACTCTAAAGTCAACTGTTCTTATTTGAAATTCTTTGCAATTTTTTTCAGACTTAATTTTGCATTTTACATCTGACCTCTGAGTCAGGAAATCATATCTTATGGTATGCCACTGGAGAATTTGTAAGGCCATCTAAGCAAAGTTATATTTTAGACAAGAAGGAACTGAAGAACCAGAGATTTGAAATTTTGATCTTGAGACATAAATATTGATAAGCAACATAGACTTTAGAAAGAAAACTAACTTCAGATATAACTTAGGCCCATAAATATTGATAAGCAACATAGACTTTTAGAAAGAAAACTAACTTCAGATATAACTTAGGTCCATGTCTCACAGCTAGTCTGTATGTCCCTACCTATCCTGATACTGTAGGGCCTAAATGTAAGCCACTCTTTTAAGACTTTAAGTTGTAAAGAAGTGACTGAAGTATACTGATAGGATATTCCATATTTAGGAGTTTACTAGATGAGTGAAATTATATGTCTAATATTAATCTCATAAAAATTATTAAAACAAAACCAAGTCTCCAATCCCTACCTTTTGACTCCATTTATTTTCATTATGTTCCACTGCATCTCTACAGTCTATTCTCTAGTCAGAATTTGGAAGGGAGAAAATTGAGTGGATCATGGAGGGACAAAAACATGTTGAATTTTATCTCACTTTGGTACATTGGCCTTAGAGCCTGTAAATAAATTTTAACCCTAACTCTGGCAGTAATTAATAGTATAAATATGAGCAAGCCAGTTTAATTTGTGGGGTCTTTGTTTTGTCTTCTATAAAATAGGAATAGTCATACATAAAGGATTTTTTGAGGAAAGTGCTTTGTGATTTTTAAAATGCCGTACAAGTAGCCTATTATTACTTTTGTTGTTCTCTCATTCCAGTTGTTTCTGACCCTTTGTGACTGTGGTTGGGGTTTTCTTGGCAAAGATGATGAAGTAGTTTGCCATTTTCTTCTCCACTTCATTTTACAGATAAGGAAACTGAGGCAAAGTTAAATGACTTGCCCAGAGTCACAGTAAGTGTGAGAAGCCAGATTTGAACTCAGGAATATGAGTCTTCCTTCAAGCCCAGCACTCTACCTACTGTACCATCTAGCTTCTAGTGCTCTTATTACTACTTTTAATGATTGAATTGTAACATTCTACGTGTTATTCTTTTGAAATTCTGTTACATATGTGTATATATATATATATATATGTTTTAGAATTTTCTTGTTTCCTCTAGTTTCCCTCAAATAAATCTAAAAATTTTGTATACTACTCAGTTTTCTCCTTTCCAATTCCCTTTCATATATGTATATAATATATGCGCATATTTATTAGCAACTTAATTAAATTTATAGATACAGGAAGGCCTTTGTTTCTGTTAGTCAACATCTGTTCATCTGTATTAGATACTAGAATTTCCTTCTCTTCCTCACCCCAAACACTGATGGAATTTAATAAAGGCCATAAAACTCAGTATTTATGTAGTTCTTTCCTCCAAAGAACTCAGTCCCTTGGACTATATAGTCGAAATCAATTTTATAACCTCCCTCCAGGAACTAGGTAGGGCTGAGGGAATCAGATTTGATGTTCTCTGTTCAAAAGCTAAGGATGGAGGCTGGGTAATTGAGAAACAGAAGTTCCCCAAGGTCATGGTCATATAATATATTGATGGCAGAACTAGTACCAGCATCTGCCAGTCCAGTCTATAGAGAAGCTTCTAATATACTGAAACCATACTAAGGGAATTTTAAAAGGGGAAAAAAAAAAAAAGACTAAAAGTCCCATTATCTCCTAAGATGAAACTCATTTTTAAATGAAGTTCTTTATTGGTTGCCCTTTAGCTCCCTCTTGTGTTTTTTACTCTAGGGATAAAACCCAAAAGTTTTTCTGTTTTTTTGGTTTTTTTCCCTTCCAAACTGAGTCATACATTATAATTGTTTTTGAAAGGAAAATAGTGTAGTTGTTACAAACACGATCAACTTGAAGAATAAGTTATTTTAAAAGCAAACAGAACTGTTTTGGCAACATGGAAATTCTTTCCTGGTGTCATAACATGTTATTTTCCTCCATAACATATAAACAGTAATCATTCATTAGCCTTAGCACCTTACCTAGTCCAGAAGAAGGGAATTATAAAGAAATGAAGTATATTATTGTCCAGTCTTTAAGTTTAAATGGAAAAAATATTTTTAATTTTTAAATTTAATTTTTAAAAATAAAATTCAAATTGGCATCTGTGGGACTGGTACAAGAGGGTTTTCACAATTAGGGAATGGTTTGATATCAAAATATAAAGGCATATAAATCAAACTATTGTGGAAGAATTGGGAGAAAGTAGAAAAAACCATGGATTAGGAAAAAGAAAATCAGTCCTTTTCTCCTGGCTCTGCATCCTGCTAGCTTGATTCATCTTAAATAAATCCCTTACCTCTCTGAATTTCTGATCTTTTCTCTGTCATATGGAAATTGCTACACTTGTCCTACTTTCCCTCCCAGAGAAATTATGAATTTTAAAGGTTAATTAATAGATTGAGATTTCTTTGTAAAGCACAAAGTGATTTGAATTGCTAAAAATGTAGATCACTAGAGCAAGTTCCATATCAGCAGAGCTTTCTACATTGAAGAAATGTCAGTATCATTCAGTTTTTGTTGGGATGATGGTGTAGCCTATAACCAAAAAGAAGAGAAATAGTATGGTACAGCAGAATGAGTCCTGAATTTTGAGTCCCAAAATCTGAAATTTCAAATTTTACTACCATCTCTTATTGTTTGTATAACCCTGAGGGAATCACTTAATGTCTCAATCCCAGTTTCCTCAACTGCACAAAAAATTGGTTAAACTACATGGCCTCCAAAGTCCCTTTCAACTTGAAATCTATAATACTAAGTTGTTGCACACAATGGATAGCAGAAAAATGAAATCTAATTTTGCATGCATTATTAGCTGATAAGTGAGATTTCTTTCTAACTTTTCTCTAAACTTCTATAGTCTAGCTCCTCCTAGGCCCTTTTCCTGTAATTTCCCCCATTCTCCTCATTATTGTTGAATTCCTTATTTTATTATTTCAAGGAACTACTATTTTGTCAGTGCAGGTAAGCTAAGTCAAACATCTTTGGTATAGCTGGAAATTTCAACACCTTCTGGCCAAAACTTATGGTGACTCTTACTATCCTTTGGCAACAGCCTCCATTTTTTAAGATCAGATCCATACTTACCTGTCCTTTCTTACCTGCCCTTTAAAGCTCAATTCAAATGCTATTTTTTTGCAAAAAGCCACCTTTAATCTTTCAGAGACTTTCCACTCATAGGACATTTTGTTTTTTACCTCTCGAATGTGGTCAATATTTTAAATTCTTTTCTTTTTTCTTAAGTTTTAAAATTTTATTCTGAAATGTATTTTCCTTCCTTCAATTTGCCATGCAAAAACCAAGACAACCCTAAAACATTCATACCCCAGCAAAATAATTTCTCACATTTGTCATCTCCCAAAAATATCTCATCACATGCATTTATAGCATTATGTGGTATATCATCATTAACTGTATTTCTGTTTTAACCCCCCTATTAGAGTATAGACCCCATGAAGGCAGGGCCCATGTCTTACAGAAGTTTCACATCTCTCCCAATATTTAATTGATGACAGTCACTTAAATTTATGTAGAATAAGACTTACATAGAATCAGAATGTAAAGTTGGAATGATCAAAGAACATTTTGTACAAATTCTCATTTTACAGATAAGGAAACTGAGGCTCAGAGATGGTTTTTTTTTTAAGTGTGTGATTTGTCCACATGGTCACATATATGGTAAGTAGCAAATCCAGGTTCTTGTTTTGTTTCTCATTCTCCTCAAAATTTATTGTTTCCTATTGTCTTTTGCCATCAAAGACACCAAAATATATGATTCCCCACTTTGACTATTTAAAAACTTTCCTTTGTATGCATATAATTAGAACATGAAAAAATATAGAATATTGGATGTGGACTTGGGAATAAAAGGGAGTCTCAAGATGTTACTGCTTTTTAAAAAGATTGAATTCCTAAGTACAGTGCACTTGCCCCATCAATTCAAGTAGTTATGTGCCAGGACTGAAATATTGCCTCTTCCAAAAAACAGATTTTATATCCTTCCCTTCTTCCCAGTGATGTTTACTATTTATTCTCATAGCATCTGTCTTCAAATTTGTTTGAACAGATAGCATCTTTCTTCAAACCAATATTGGGAAGAAAGTTTTCAATATTTGTTGTTGTTCTGTTGTTTCAGTCATGTCCAATTTTTTGTGACCCCAATTGGAGTTTTCTTGGCAAAAATATTAAAAGATTTTGCTCTAGTAATTGACACAACTATAAAGTATGAAGGTAATACTTTCAGATTTCTCTCTTCCACACACTCCTTCTAATCAGATAGTTTTCCCCCTTTCTTTTTTATCTTCCCCTGATTCCAACCCCAGACAGCTATGAGTAGTTAAAAAATAAATCCCCACCTACAGGAGCCTGTTATTTCTTATTATTCACTGGTTTTATCACTAACTGGCCATGTGACTTTGACCCTCTTGGCATTCTGAATTTGTGGAAATAAGGTTTTACACTAGATAATCATAGACCCATGCTCAGAGTGATCTTAGAAATAATCTGGACTTAATGTTCCATTATACTTAAGATTCTGTGACTCTATGTGGCAGCAAAATAACTGATCAAATTGAGTCAGTTTGGTGTGGAAATCCATAAAAAATACTGGTTATCATTTTTATTTAGATTAAATGATAGGATGATTGACTAAAGTTTTATTTTAAATATTGCTTTCTTGGACAAAGTTAAATCTTCTAACATTTCTCTGATAGGAAATACAGAAAGCTTAGGGTTTTATTTGTTTGGTTTTGGAAAAATAAAAATAACCTTCTTAGAAATTTATTGCTAAATAAATTGGGTAGAACTTAAGTCAGGTTTTTTGGAATTATTTGGAATTAAGTACAAAAATTGAGAAAAGATGCCCTCCATGGTGAGTAGCTTCTTAGGCCAGCATCAACTATTCTAATCCATAACATGGGTGAATTGTAGAGTCTAACCATTCTTAACTTAAGCCATTCACTGGAAAACATCATCCATTCAATGCAGCAGAATTCAACAAACATTTAAGCATCTACTATGCCAGATAGGTCTAGGAATATGGAAGCAAGGAAGGAAGGAAGGAAGGAAGGAAGGAAGGAAGGAAGGAAGGAAGGAAGGAA
>JAJPUD010004176.1:176829-209033 GCA_023553655.1 Myrmecobius fasciatus
TATTATGTTCCTCTAACTTGTTTACAAAATCACTCTTTATATCCAGATCATGAACCCATTTAGATCTTATCTTGGTATGTGGTGTTAGATGTGGGTCAAGCCCTAATTTCTTCCACACTAGTTTCCAGTAAAACTGTAAAATTAAAATAATCATCTTGCATATTTCAAAAAAAGTTCTTCATCCAAATGATTTATAACAAAATTATTTTAGAACTATAGCAGGTATTGTGCCTTCCAAGTTGTATTAGAAAAATCAAGATATAGAGTTGTTGAGTAATATATTGAGTCAGAGGAAAAGGTAAAAGGGTAAAGGTTCACTGAACTGAAGTTCCCACATAGCCAACCCAAGCAACTCCAAGCAAAAAGACTTTCCAGTTCTAGCTCTGTCACTAGCTACTAGTGTCAATTTTGAGCAAATCAGTTAATCTCTCTGTGCTTCTGTTTCTTAATGTATAAAATTACTTGGACAATATGACTGACCTCTAAGGCCTCTTCCATCTTGGAATATCTGAATTTAAGGACAATCCTAAATTTTCTGAGAAGTTGCAGTGAGGTAGATCTCATACAACATTGGCAAATGTCATTAAAGAAATGGCAGAAAAGATGGGAGTATGGAAATCCAACTTCCTCATCAAAATTGGCTTGGTTCATTAGAACTTAGCCCACGAGAAAGAACAAAAAACACGGTTATTCATACTATTTTTAATCTACCTGGATTAAATCTCATAAGATTTTTATTCATTTTCATTTGAAGACATTAATATCTGAGAAATTGCTTCTGCAGAGGCTATTTTATTGTATTTTGTGTTTCTAGATTCTGACCAACCCAAACCATCACTTCATTGAGAGTTCATTATATAAGGATGTCATTTTAGTGGCTTGGGACCCTGCTCCTTACTCAGCAAATCTTCACTTGGTAAGACCAACCATGGTTTTTTCTCTTGGCCTAGCAAACAAGTCTGATTTTTTAAATCAAATTTCTTTTCATTCACTGAGACAAATATAGCCTCTTATTAATAGTGAACATGAACATTTTTTAGCTTGAGGAGCAAAATTGTACTGATCATGTAACTATGCTGATACAATATACACAATTATTATTAGTCTATTAGTGAAATGTTAATCTTTTCTTATTTCCACCTTCCTTTCAACTGTAAAATGTCAGGATGTTCTTCTAAGTAGTCCTAAATACCTTGGGACTTGGGTTAATTTAAGTAAGATTTTCTCATTTTTAAGGGTTTATATTCCACTGACCTAGATCTATCAGACCTATTTAAAGGACCTCTGAACAATGGAAATAATCAGCAAGGAAATGAAGATGCTTTTATCACTCAAATTTCATTATTATCTTAATGTACCATTCATAATTATTTATAATACTCCTAATTATTTTTATGTTATTTGATAGAATGATAAAATGGTCTGAATTTTGAGTTAGAAGATCTGGCATGTCCTAACTCAGCAACAACTCATGTAAACTTCTGAACCTCTGTTTTCTTAGCTATCAGGAAGGCACAGTGCTTGTACTATCTGTATCATTTAGCTGAGGATTAAATGATATGTATTAAGTAAAACTTTAAGTTGAAAAACATTGTATCTATGTAATATTATCTCTTAAGTCTCAGACTTATAGGATCAAAATAATCAATCAATGAGCAAATATTTGTTAACTGCTTAAGGCATTGTACTAAGCACTGAGGGTACTAAAATGAAAGTGAGAGAGTTCCTCTCCTCAAGGAACCTACATTTTAATGGACATAACAGGAAATAAGGTAATATCTGTAAAGCCCAACTCTGTGCTATATATATTATATCATAGTTGTTCTGTGTACTACATAAATTATGCTATTATAAACATAAATAATAGCAGTAATAATAATAATATATTAACTATGAAAATACAACTAAGTTATTTGTGTGTTATCAAGATAGATGATGTTGTGACTGTGAAGAGCTGACATAGATACTGGAGATTTTTTATTAGAGATATTATACTAGGGTTGTATCTTTTTTCTCGACTGTCTCAACTTTTTTGATTTTAATGAACAAAGGGTTCACCCTCCTACCATAACACCGTTCCTTCCTCTTTTTTTGTGGGGATTATAAATTACACTTAATTCCAACAGTTTGATACTCTGGAATAATCCGATCTAGTCCCAGAGAGGCTGTAGGCAAATTGAAAGGTGTATCATTCATGTAATCCTTTGTTCAAATTCTGAAGCAAAGAATAAGAAGATGAAATGAGTTGAGTGAGATTCCTTTCCCCTTTTCTAACTTCAGCTCTCTTTCTAATATCTTAGAAATTTTTCCTCCCTGGTAAACTGAACAGATCCCAGAAAGCTGTATTAAGGACTCTTATTTTTTTCTTTGGTCTGCTTTCCTAGATTGCCCCAGGAATATGTATTAGATATTCACTACACAGCTGTTTATGAAATTGTTGCTGCTTTTTCTATACTACTTATACAAGGGATATTAATCCTACTGCTATTGATATCCTTGATCTTTTTTCCCCCACAGTGGTATAAGAAGCCAGATTATAATCTCTTCACACCTTATATTCAGCATCGGAGAAAGAACCCAAATCAACCCTTTTATATTCTTCATCCTAAATTTATTTGGCAACTCTGGGACATAATCCAAGAGAACACTAAAGAGAAGATTCAGCCAAATCCTCCATCTTCTGGTTTTATAGGTAGGTGTATGCATATAAAGAGTGTCTGGAAAAAAGGGCAGAGTTAGGCTGAAAGTTTTACTGATGTTCCTGAAGGATATATTCTCATGGAAGAATGATGAAAACCAGTTATATGCTGTAGAGATTTAAACATTGCTTATTAAATTCTTCTGTCTGTCATGGTGTTTGTAGTATCTTTGGTTGTTACTACTGTTATGTTAATATACATTAAATGAATATTAGCTTCACATTCAGCAAAAATGTTTGCATGTAAAACCATGTTGATATGGTTTTTTTTAAAAAAAATGAGTGCCAATGGAATATTTCTTTGAATTTAGAGCTCAGCAGACTATAGAAGTCAATTGGTCCTACCTCATCATTTTACAGATTAAAAAATTGCACAGAGAGATGAAGTGGTAGAACAGCACCTTTAAACCTATTTCATTCAACTTCTTTATCAGTGACTTGGATAAAAGTATGCTTTCACATTTGAAGTTGACATGACCCTGGGATGTGTAGCTAAGACTTTGAATGACCCAATCAGAATCCAAGAAGACATCAACAAGCCAGAGCAATGAATGAGATGTAATACGATGAAATTTAATAGCAATAAATATAAAATCCCACACTTAGGCTAAAGAACAACTGTAATTTTAGAATGGGATAAGGAGAGATTTGACTAAAGAAATGACAGAAAGTATCCAAGGATGTCATTGAACTACAATTTCCATATGAATCAGTGGTATGATATTGAAAAAAAAATTATTTTAGGTTCCATTGAGAGTCAAAATATCCACAACTAATGAGCTGATAAAAACACTGTACTTGTCCCTTGGCAGACAACATCTAGAGTTGTTCTATGTTCTGTTCTAGGGATCAGAATTTAGGAAGGACATTGATAAATTGGAAAGCATTTAGTAGAAGAAGGGTTCTTAAGCTAGGATCTATGAACTGGTATTTTAAAATTTTATTTAAATTGAGGGGAATTACCCCTCAAGAAGGCCTTTAAGTAAAGATCTTTTCAGGCATGCTCTAGGACTAATTCTTTTTCTTGTAAGGGCTTGGGCACAATCCGTTTTAGTTTAGTCAAATGTCATTCAATAAATATTTATTCAATACTTATTATGTGCAAGACCCCAGCATACAAAGACAAAAAAGAATCCATCCTAATCCTTCTGGAATTTACTGAGGGGACTCTGCAGGTGCATAGATATTAGTTTGGGAGGATGAGAAAGTAACTAAAACTATAAAGATCAGGAAAGGTGTTGTGTAAGGAGAAAGGAAAGAGATTTAGAGAGATGATTTTGGTATGTCTTGGATAATAGTGTACAAAGCTTGCTGAGTTGAGGTGTAGGGCTTTGGAATGCATAGTCTTTGATGTACAATTCAGGAAGAGTTAGGCTATGAGTCTGCTTAATATTGTTCTAAACATCACTATTCCCTTTAGAAATTGAAGTTTTTGACATTCTTTATTTTTCAGTTACTCATGTGATATCTCAAGTTCTTCATTTTTTGTTTATTTGGAGAGAAAATACCATTCATATAGGAGAGACCATATACTATAGTTTGCCAGGAAAGAATATTCAGAATGGGATAATGCATAAGTAACATTATAGAATGTGACAGAAGTTTAATAAAGTCTTTAGAAGATGGCCTTTTTATCAATTTATATGGCTAATATTGGATTAGAATAAAACACTTTAAAATGTAAAGGGAGACTGTCAGATATCCTTGTTTTATATTCACAGATTCAATAGCTCTAGGTCTAGAAAAGACTTTCTCAGTATGTGAAAATTGAAAGAAAATATTCTGTAATTTCAAAAGTACCACTGTCATTGCTGTCTTCAGTCCATTAATTCTGGAACCACCTAAAAGCATACAGAGCAATGTATTAAACACTTGGGGATACATATTAAAAATTAAATAAGGTGCCTCCCTTCAGAAATGCTTTATGAAATAGTAGATTTCTCTTTCAGGAAAGAGATGAAAAAATAAAGCACCCCACTTCTCTGCTATTTCCTGATCTCCATTGCTAGCAAGATTATGGTGAGAATTCACAAAATTATTAAAATCATAGGATTTATAGATGGAATGTACTATGAAGAACAGTTACTCCAATCTTGTTTATATGAAATGTGCCTACTGTTAATTATATTTAAATGTTATTGAATTAATTATAAAACATAAATAATTCAAGTAAATTGCATTTAATAAAAACTCTACCTTGATTGTTACTCCTTTTTGATCCCTAAAATCATATTCCTAGTTCAGCATATTCCTAGACATACAAAAAGAACTTTAAAAACCACTTATGGTTTTGGCTATTGATCTTGTTTTGGCTAAATATGAATGCATTTCATTCTATCGCCTACTAACTCAGGCCAGAGGAGAGGAAGGGGAGCAGAACATGTGCTTGAAGAAATTATTTCAAATCAACCTTGCTGCTGTTTTAGCTTGTCAGTTCTTCTCTTGTCCTTATATTCTCTTAAAATAATTGGTATTAAATAGATACATAGTATATTTTGAAAGGAAAAAAAATCAAACTATTCCCCCTAGATAGTGACAGAAAGTTCATAAAATCTTTAGAGTTGAGGGGGACCTTAGAGGTAATTTAATGCAACCTCCTGATTCTACAGATGAAAGAACAGGCCCAACAAGTTTTTTGCCTAAGGCCATGTAGGCAGCAAGTTTATTTCTTGACATATTTGGAAAGGGCATTTAAAAATGATGATTAAGTAGAGGATCAAGTCAACATATAACATCTCTTCCCATATCTCCTTACCATTTTCTCTTGCTATTGTTTTTAAATTATTGCTAAATTTTGTTAGGTCCCCTAATTCCTTTTTGAGTTTTATTTTTATAACTTTTTAAATATTCTGTTATCTTAATTTGACAAGTACCAACAAACATGAATATTTCCACATACAAAGAGGAACATAAGACAATTTTAAGGGAAAACCACAAATCTTCATTAAGTATATGTTGTTTTATTGTTAAATGGATTTAACACATTAAATCTTAATTCAATTCTATTTTTCCATGTATTCCTCTGAACTTCATTACGTCCTCTTGTATTTCATTCTTCAGATTACTTTTTTTCATCTTTTCTTTCATTTGGGTATTGCTATCCTACCCCATTCTTCCTTTTCTTATTTTTAAAAACCTCCTTTGTTAAAATTGAACATAGTGAAGCAAAACAAATCCATAGATTGGCCACAATCTACAATGTATGTTTCATTCTATACTTCTAATCCATTCTCTTTCCCAAGAGGTGAAAGTCTGCTTTACCATTGGTCTTCTAGAGTTATGTTTGGTTATTGCATTGATCAGAATTATTAAGTATTTCAAAATTGTTTTCTCTGAAATGTAGTTATTATTTATATTGTTCTCTTGGTTCTGCACACTTCCCTCTGCATTAGTTTGTGTAAGTCCTTATGAGTTTTTTTGAAACTATCCCTTTCATTATTTCTTATGAAGCAAAATAATGTTCCATTACATTCATTGATTGTAATTTGTTTAACTGTTTCTTTTTTGTTACTTTCTAATTCTGATTGTTTAAGCTGTTTATTTTTTGTTACTTTCTAATTCTTTGTTATAATAAAATGTTATGAATATTTCTATATAACAGGTTCTTTCCTTCTTTTGTTGATTTCATTAGGACATATATCTAAGGTAATAATATTCCTGAGTCAAAGGGTATAATAGTTCAGTGATTTGGGGGGTAGAATTACAAATTACTTCCCAGAAATTTTTGGTCAAATCCAAGTTCCACAGGGTATTCATGTACATGTTTTCTCTCAGCCCAGGGTTTCCCCCATCCCCTCAAATTTCCAAACTAATTGGCATGAAGTAGGAATTCAGATCTATTTTAATTAAAAATTTTCTTGTGATTTGTGATTTAGGGCATTTGTTCATAACATAATTTTTATTATGTTCTTTTCTATTGAAAAATATCCACTACTATAAGGAAGGGAGGGAGGTGCATTTTCTCCTATATTTTTTGTGACCATTGTCTTCATGAGTGGAAACAATGAAACTCTAAAGTGATTCCTTTAGCCTCCTTTTTGGTTAAATAATAGAACATTATAACCAATATTTATGTAATAAATCATACAACTAAGAAGCTCTGCCCTTCAATGACCGCATTCATTCTTTTCCTTTCCCTGTGCACTCTTAAAATAAGAGTCAATTTTTTTGAACTCAAAATTTCCCTTTATACTGACCCTTCTAAAATAGAAAGTATAGTCAAATCTATTGCTTTCCAAATCAATACTGAATCAGCTTTCTTTTTTTCTTGGCAATTATTTGGTAAAATTATAGTTCATTCCTTCTGAATATCCTTTTCAGCTGTTATTTCAGTCTCTATTTCCCCTTTGCTCTTCCTCAAAAATATGCTTAAAAATAGATGGAACTCATTGTTCAATTTATCTGATGTCCTCTAGAAAAAAAAATCTATCTTTATCTACATCTCAGTTTATTTGACATCAAAAATGAAAATAAATCAATATGTGCCTTTCTTGTGTTACAAAAAGGAATCCTACAAATGCCCCTTCCATGTTCTGGGATCATGCTGAAAGAGATATTGACTTTTTGTCATTCAACCTCATCATTTTCAGACACTCAGTGCCAAAGTCAGTTACTGAACAAAAGAAACAACCAAACAGTTCTTTAGACAGATTAGTGTGCTTCAGAGACTTTTACCTCTAAAGTTTTTGCTTTAGCTAGTGGCTCAGGAAGATTTTTATCCTTAGAAATGAGGATCATAGTAATTTTATTCTGGCTTTGCTTCTCATAATTAATACAAAGTTCAGGCTTATAGAAAGTCCATGTGAGCAAATCTTCCTAATTGTATGTGCATGCCTGTATGAGATAACTTATGAAATGTGAGTATATTTATCTTTTCTAATATAGTACAAGGAGAAGAACACACTTCAGACTTCCACATGTCTTTGGCTCAAATTAGGTTTTTGTTCATTCATCTGTGTCTCTATTATATAGGCAGTTTTTGACTTACAAAATAAATTCTCTCCTGAAAGTTATTTCACATAGCAGTTTGGAATTTGGAAAACAATTTCCTATCAAAGCTATGCTATAAGTTATGACTAGATTAATAACTCCATAAAACAATATATTATATAATGATTTTAATATAATAATAATTGGAGTTCTTCTGGGACTTTGAGCCATGGAATCATGAGTTGGAGGAGGGAGGTGGCTTCTGGAAGAGAAAATGTCTTCCCAGCATCCTTGGGAAAGGGGCAGTTCTCCACAAAATGAGAAAGAGAGAAGAGATACAGATAGCATTCTCAAGTCTCTTTTTATATACCTTCTCTGACAAATTCTTGCAGTCCCTTCTCAACTGACCTACCTATCAGTTGTCCCCAGATACCTATCTTCATGTATCTTAAGCATCTCCAATTCATTCCTCTCTCTCTCTTCCATTTTGAGCAAGGCAATGTCCTACATATACAATAGCACTCATGAATTTGGAATTCAAAACTATTTACATTGGAATTGATTCATCTTAGATGATAAATAACCAAAGGAAAAAAAACAGTGAGATTTTAATTTCTTTTGTATAATGCCAAGCATAATGCTTCATGGACAAAAAGTACTTTTCTTTGAAAGGATGAGAAGATGCTTTTGATGTTTTTTTAGCAGCATTTTCACTTGAGACTATTTTGTCACATTGGAATGAGACCAGGAAAGAAATAGTTTGCATGATTTTCATGGGGGCATCTAAAAGCAATAAAATAATTTAAAATGACTTCTTATTTGAGCTTATTATGTAAGAGTTGTTTCTTTGCTTTGTGTACCTCTTAGTCCACTTTTTGGAATGTTTGGTTTTATTGAGGGTGAGTTCTTTTCTCTTGTCATCTTTATTTCATTCTATTGTCCTTTGACTTTTTGACAGCATAAAGTAAGCCATATTATGTCTTTGGTTGAGGATAGACTATATTTTATTTATTTATTTATTTTCATTAATACTTTTTATTTGCAAAACATATGTATGGGTAATTCCTAAACATTAACCCTTACAAAGCTTTCTGTTACAAATTTTCCCCCCTACTCCCCACCCCTCCCCTACATAGCAGGATATCCATTACATGATAATTATGTTAGAATACTTAAATCGAATATATGTATAGTTATTGCCACACATCATTTTTTTTTTGTTCTGGAGAAATCGTATCTATAAGAGAGAATAATCCGATAAAGGAAATACAATGCAAGCAAACATCAATAGAGAACATGAAAATGTTATGTTGTGGTCCACATTTCACATCCCTCTCTCTGGGTGCATATGGCCTTCTTCACTGAACAATTGGAATTGGTTTGAAGCATTTCATTGTTGAAGAGAGTCATGTCCATTAGAACTGATCTTCATATAGTACTGTTGTTGCCATGTACAATGATCTCCTGGTTCTGCTCATCTCACTCAGCATCAGTTCATGCAAGTCTCTCCAGGCCTCTCTGAAATCGTCCTGTTGGTCGTTTCTTACAGAGCAATAATATTCCATAACATTCATATACCATAATTTATTCAGCCACTCTCCAATTGATGGGCATCCTTTCAGTTTCCAGTTTCTATCCACCACAAAAAGAGCTGCCACAAACATTCTTGCACATGTGGGGCCTTTTCCTTCTCTTATGATTTCTTTGGGATATAAGCCCAATAGAAACACTGCTGGGTCAAAGGGTATGCACAGTTTGATAACTTTTTGAGCATAGCTCCAAATTGCTCTCCAGAATGGTTGGATCCGTTCACAGTTCCACCAACAATGTATTAGTGTCCCAGTCTTCCCACATCCCTTCCAACATTTATCGTTATCTTTTCCTGTCATTTTAGCCAATCTGACAGGTGTGTAGTGGTACCTCAGAGTTGTCTTAATTTGCATTTCTCTGATCAATAGTGATTTGGAGCACCTTTTCATATGATTATAAATAGTTTGACCATTTATCAATTGGAGAATGGCTTGAATTTTTATAAATATGAGACAATTCTCTATATATCTTAGAGATGAGACCTTTATCATAACCCTTAAATATAAAGATGATTTCCCAATTTGATGCTTCCCTCCTAATCTTGTCTGCATTAGTTTTGTTAGTACAGAAACTTTTTAACTTAATATAATCAAAATTATCTATCTGGTGTTCAATTAAGAGTTCCAGATCTTCTTTGGACATAAATTTATTCCATCTCCACAGGTCTGAGAGGTAAACTATCCTATGTTCCTCTAATTTGGTTATAATATTACTCTTTATATCTAAATCATGAACCCATTTAGATCTTATCTTGGTGTGCGGTGTTAGGTGTGGGTCCAGCCTTAATTTCTTCCACACTAGTTTCCAATGATCCCAGCAGTTTTTGCCAAATAGTGAGTACTTATCCCAAAAGCTGGGGTCTTTGGGTTTATCAAACACTAAATTGCTAACGTTATTACCTAGCTTGTCCTGATAGAAGATAGACTATATTTTAAAGCACCCCTTTTCTGATTTGATTTTGATACTCAAACCTTTCTTAAGAGGAAGACTAAGATGACCTATGGCCCAAAAATATGACTGACTCAGCTTGTCACCAACCATACTCCTTTAGCAAATGATATGAATCAAACCAACCCCATTATCCAGTCTTAGCTCTTTCCTATAAGTCAATAAATCACTTACTATTTATTAAGCATTTACTATGTATTAAGCAATATGCTAAGTGCTGGAAATATAAAAAATGCTATCAAGGAGCTTATTTTTAATGGGGGAGAGAACATATATATATACATAGGCAAAATATAAACCAAGTAGATTGAAGCTATCTTTAGTGGTGAAAGCATTAGCAACTAGGGGAAAGGTGTCCTATAGAAGATAGAATTAAATTGAGTTTTGAAGAAAAATAATGATTCTAAGAGATAGAAATAAGATGGGAGAATATTCTGGGAATGGGGGATAGTTACTGCAAAGGCAGGGAGATGTTTATGAAAAGTTTGATGAGAATAGATCTTGTTCTTAGGTGGTTTCATATAATAGTTCTGGTATGAAATCTCTGATTTTCCCAATTGTTAGTGCTCAGTTTCTCCTTAAATTACATGATTTTTATTGTTCATTAATTATGTTATTGATCTGTTTATACATATGTGTGTGTTTTGTGTATGGATAGGTAGGTCGGTAGATAGTTCACTCATGAGAATGTGAGACCCTTGTGAATAAGAACTGGTATATATTCATTTTGCCTTGCTTGTAATTGATTGTTGAATATTGAACATTAATGCTATTTAATAGTCAGAAGAAAACATACTTAAAATGTAAGCCATAAGATTTTTTTCCACTTTATTCACATTATGAATTTTAATTTCCATATATCACTTGAAACTCCAAACATTAAAACATTATAAGCCACTTAACATTTATATTTGTGGTTTTACAAAATACATCATAGTTACAATGACTTCGGTAAAAGTATTTTGTATTTCAAGAGAAGTGATGGATCTTGCATATGAATTATAATTAAAAATACAATATTAAATTACCTGAAACTTCCTTTCAAAACACTTTGCTATATTAATGTATGATTCTAACAAATGTTGGTAGAGTTTTTAAAAACGATTCTACTAACATTAGTTTTTGATGAACCAAGTTAAAGTTGAATAATGAATCATCTTTTTATTATACATGCTTTTATACACATAACATTTCTTATTACTTTTCCCTTGAAGAAATTCTAAGATATGATTCACCTCCTCTCCATTCTAAGTTTTGCAATGTTGTATGAAACAGATAAGAGTAAATAGTTCTTCCAAGATATGATAGGATCGTAAGATTTATAGCTGAAAGTAACCATAAAGGTCACTTGGTCTAACCTTCTCTTTTTTATGGATGTGGAAACCAAAATCCAGAGGTTAGTTACTTGTCCAAGGTGATACAGATGATAAATGGTGGAACCAGGAGACAACTAAATCTAGAGCTCTTTCAATACATTTCATTTATTAGGTTTGAGTTTTCTTTGAGCTTCAAACACATCAAAGATAGAGAAATAGAAGATACTTTAGTGGACATCTCATTCAACTCATTCATCTCATTAATGAAGAACCTTAGATGTAGAGATGTTCAATTATTTGCCCAAGGTCACACAAATGATATAGTAAGTTACAGAATTATGAATTAAATCTGAATCTTCTGTCACTAATGCCAGAAATCTTTCTATTACCCCATTCTTCCTCATGCTGTAACAATTCTATTTATTCACAGAAATATTTTCTGGTATTCTTTTACATGGTTTCTATTAATTTCCAATTTGTCCTACATGGGACATGAATTTGTTTCCTTCTTGGAATTTAATTAGATTGTGAGCTTCTTGATATCTTTTTGCTTTTCTTTGTATCTCCACAATTCTCCATGTGTCTAGCAAATGGTAGTAAACTTGATTTGAGAACATTTCTTGATATTTCTATTATGTTTTAATTTACATGTATAATATGTTTCATTAAAATATACCAATCATAGAAAATGATAACACATATATATATTCAATACTTTTTTCCATAATAGCTTCATAGAACACTTTAAATAATGTGCTTGTAGAAAGTAAGATAACTTACAATTGGAACAGATCTTTAAACTCACAGTTAAATCTACTGGAACTGGTTAAGGTATTACAGACTATGGAAATAATTTGATTCTTTACAATCCCAGTGAAATGGAGAATTGTTCTTCTTATAGTAAAGCCTCCAATTCAAACTACACTGTTCAGAATTCTTAATCACTTTAACATGGACTAAAAGGTTGCTCAAAGCCCATTTTCTTGGGCTTTGAGGGAGGCTTCTCCAAACAATTTAAATTTATAAGCAAGATGGAAAAAGAAATTCTTTAGGCCCTTCTAGAATATTTTATTTTCACCCATTTTTAGAGGCACTCATTTACATATATTGAATTGATATCTGATTAGTACCATTCTAGTTGAACATTTTAAGTAGATCTCAAAGGGGCTCTTTTTGGCTTCCTTAAAGCAATTCTGTAATTCAGTTATTATTACCCATCTATTAGTCTGAATTAAATTTAGTGATATTTAGACAATTCAGGTTAAACAGTTTGCTGTAAATGCCATTACAACTGATCTGAAAATATTTTTATCAGCCTGAATTATTCAGATAATCTCTCAATTTTCCACTTCACTTTTTACAAGTAAATGTGTTGTTCTAGAAATGTATTATATTTTAGTGTGTGACTTTCTTTTACTACATATAAATTCATGGTACATTTATTTATTGTGTATATACACATATATAACTATATAAATATTGCATCTATACTTCTACATAACCACATACATACTTATATTTGTAATCTTGTATGTATATATTAAAATGTGTACACATACAACAGAAAATCTAACCAGTTTATCCCATAGAAATTGTGTGTGAGTATGTCTATTTGGAAATTTTAAGCAATAAAGAAAAAATTAATAAGACAAAAAGGAAATATTTGTAATGTCAGAAATGAGCAAAGATATCTCAGTCTTATAAATAAACTTTCAAATGTTTTCTCCTCTTTTATAAAAGCATCTTTTATACTCATTCTGAAACATTTTATTATAAATAGTCTGGATGCTTTAAAAAAAATTAGTCTGTTAAGAACAAGCATAAAGCACTATTCACAAGATGCATTTTGGCAAATGAAATCCTCTTGAGTCATTAAAATTGCCCAGAAGAAATTAACACATTTCTTTCTTTCAATAGAATCTTTAGTATGGATTCATTCATACAAATTGGCTGCATTAGAAACTTAACATTAATTTAACTCTGTTTAAAGGTTTTCAACAGCTTGCCAAATCCCCAAAGCATGACTCTATCCATTTGAGTGATTTGAAACCATACCCCAAAACTTCTAAATTGTTATATCTGCCAAAAGCCCTATTCAGCATTTAAAATGTTTAGGCTTTTATCAGTGTTGAAAACTTTAGGAAATGAAACTTGATTACTTAGTAAACAAAACATTTTTATAGAAGTTCCTTGAAGACTATTTTTCTCCTTAATTGAATAGCACAGTACAAAATGGTATCCATTTTCTGAATCATGTAGGAGCTACTGGCAAAGAGAGAGGAAAACGTAATTTGCATAATCAGATTTTTTTTTAGCATGAATAGAGGTTGAACTGTTGTCCATATCAAGAACCTTCTGCTGAACAGATATGAGAGAAATTATTTCAAAATAGTCATTCTTTCCATTTTGTCTTTTTTATGTTTATAAATTACCTTATTGCTAATTCCTATGCATCCTATGAGGAGTGAGATAGTTATCCCTTCCATATGGCAACTTTTCCCCATAAAAGTTTTAATATATCATGGGTTGGCATAAGAAATTACTAACAACCTGCTGGTGACTATTCTTTCACTGCTCCTTCCTCCTTCCACTAGGAGTATAACTCTTTTCATTTACCCCTTATCCTTCAATGCTTTTAATTATCATATTTCTTTTGTAGTTTTAAAATTCCTTTTTCACATAGTATTTTTACTTAACATTTACCTACATATAGCCTATGACCAAATACTAAACCAAAATTTTACAATAAGGTATAGTAAATATGACATAAAAGAAAAACATTAGACTTCTTATATGTATGAAGGGAGAAGCTACAAAATTTTACAAACATTTTTCAGATGGGAACCCTAACCCCCATTGATACCTGTACATAATATTTACAGATGAGTAAATTTTAATGTTCTTTTGAGGTTCTTAATTTCCATAATGCTGAGAGTGTAATGATAAAGACAAGGTTGTGTGTTTTTCATCAATTTGCTTTTGTTATTTTTTTTCTCTAAAGTATATTTTTTAAAACCAGTATTCACCAGAAATGCCATCTCTGACATTAACTTAAAGCTATATACTTTCTAATTTCTCCTCCATTTCCCACTACACTGCATATATCAAATCTCAGTAGTAAAGTTTAGTTTTTAGATAGCACATTAGTTTCATTTTCATCTCTGGGTTTTCAAGTGATTGTAAGTTTTTGTAATTTCTTTCCATAAATGTAAATTCAACCAATAGTTACTACAGGACCTATCCAAACCAAATTTATTTTCTCCATGTAACATGGGATGTCTTCAAATTTCTATCCCCATATCCCAAAATTAATTCAAGATTTTAGTTACAGAACTGAAAGAAATGTCAAAAAACTTATTCTCCATTTCAAATCAGTACATATAGATAATGAAAATATAACAGTGACACAACCAACATTTAACATTTCTTTTTTCAATAGAATATTTAATATAGATTCATTCATACAAATTGGCTGCATTAGAAACAACTTTAATTTTATTCTGTTTCAAGATGAGTCTTCCTGACCTAAGGTCTAACACTCTATCCACCCAAGCACTTAGCTGCCCAGACTAAGTCTACACAATCAATTTTGTGTTTAATGACCACTACATGTCTGTAACTAGTCCAAAGTTCATTCTAAGTGAGATTTTCAAGCTTCCTTTTCTCCTAGGCATAATATCTAGCAATCTGTAAGTAAATCTCTAAGAGAATCAGCTGCCTTGAATTATACATAGAATGTTTCAAAATTCCTTGAATTTACTATAATGCTTATATTAAGTGAGCTGCAGAGTGGAATAGTGAATAGATAGCTGACCTTAGAATAAGGAAGACCTAAGTTTAAATCCCTCTTTTGGCACATGGGCCATGTGATCCTGGGCAAGCCATTTAATGTCTCATTATCCCACAGCAGCTCTCTAAGGTTATAAGTTGCACTCTAGTTGTTACTAGTAAAGGGGCTTTCCTCACTCAGTTTCTTAATGATAAAATCACAGGTCTAATAAACAAAACAATTCCCTTTTATTAAGCAAAAGACAAGGTGATATTTCACTATCCAGAAAAAATTGCTTAGGGTTATCAATAAGATAATTAATCTAACTCTTCTCCCCTCATTTTTTAATGACTGGTTCATTAAAGGGCTCACTTGGAAGAGGTATAATGGCCAGTTTGTGCACGTCAGTAACACTTCTTGTGTTGATCATCAAATAGCCATATTCTATTAAGCTGAATTCTAACACAAAAATTTCAGGAATCCCCCTGCTTCTTTGGGCCATTGCCAGTTGTCTTGACCTTCGTCACTAGACACTAGACTCCACTAACTCTTGAGGAGAGAGAGCAAGGCTGATCACTTTGCACAGCTCTGTCTCACTCACATCCAGTATGTGCGCAAGTCAAGATATCATCCTCATGATGCCACTGGCATTCTTCAGGAACAAAGGACAAGCAATAACAACAAACAATAACTTACAGACAATGTTTCCCCTATTTTACAGAGTACACTCTTCACCAATGGACAAAAATACCTATTTTTTTTCAGTGATCTTTTAACAAAAAAAATAAAATAAAAAATCCAAAACATACAAGCTATTCCAGTCAAGGAAACAACATGGAGGTTATTTATACTGTTAATATTAACTGAGCCTATTTGAATCGGACAAAATGAAGGTGGGAAACAGCTTATTTAGTCAAAGGAGTCTCCTTTGTCTTCTCTGGTGGGTGTTTTGAGGGAGGAACCACACTGGACTCTGGGCTCAGGAGGCACAGCTATTTTTCATTGACTTCAGGAAGATCTTGAATGGTACATGACACTTCCCTACTTTTCCTTTGACCAAGCTGAATCACTGTTACCTTGGAAGGGCACAGTGAAGCATCAGGGGCAGATGAAGCAGGTTGGCAATGGAAGAGGATGAGGAAACACTTGTAAAACTGAAAGGAGAAGAAAAAACAGTGAGATAGAAACATAATTCAGTACACATTCCTACTTGCCACACTCTGTGATAAGTTCTGTGGATAAGAGCAAAAACAAAACAATACCTGCTTCAAAGACCTTGTGTTCTATTTGGGAAAACAGTGTATTTATGCACAAAACTAAAGCAAAGAAATTTCCAGCAGGGTAGGCAGTAAGTAGCTACTGGGGCTGGGAAGGGGCTAAGGAATCAGAATAGACTTCCTAAAGGAAGAGTCACTTGAACTGAGATTGAGGGATTGTATGAGACAGAGATGAGAGAGGTACATTGAAGGCAAAGGGCTTGGGGATAAGACATGAAATTTCATGGCTAGGAAACAAGTGGGACAATACAGAAAGGTAGATTGGAATTAGACTGTCAAACTCTTTGTTAAAGAATGGGAATTTGTATCTTGTCCTGGAAACAAATAGGGATTTACTAGACCTTCTTGAGCAAGGCAGTGACATGGTTAGAGTTGTGCTTTAGTAATATTAATTTGCCAAATATGTAGAAGATGGATTAGAGGGAAGAAAATGAATCCAGAGTGATCAGTGAGAAGGTTATTTCAATAGTCTTCACAAGACATGATGAGGGCCTGAACTCAAATGGTGATCATGTGAGTGACAGGAAGATAAATGTGAACTCTCCTGTGGAGCTAGAATCAATAACAGTGTCTCAATCTTAGCCATAACACCATTTGTCTTGGGTTTAAGATTCCCATTCATTAGCATAATCTCTCTTCCTAGTATTTAATACGGTAATCAGCAGCAGTTTTGTTTAAATCCCATACTAGAAGTAATCAATTGTGATAATAGGTTGAGATAGTAGTGAGTGTTATATAGTGGAAAGACCAATGGCCCTGGTTTCAGAGGACCTGGATTTAAAACCTGCCTCTTCCTACCTGTGTAATCTTAATTTCTCTAATCTTTAATTACCTTATCCATACAATGAGAGGATTGGATTAGATGAAGTATGAGGTGCCTTCCAGTTCTTTATGATCTTATTTATTATTATATATTATGACCTCTTTATGATTCTAAAGTCACTTTACCTCTATAGTCTTAGTTAAATGGGGTGGTTGAAGCAGATGACTTCTGAGATAATTTTAAATCTCTGATTCTAGGAGGAAATCTTTTTGGCCTAAGTTTCCTCATCTATAAAATGAAGAGACAGAGCAAATAGTCTCTTAGGTTATTTCCAGCTCTCACCTTCTGATCTGCTGGAATAAGTTTCTTGCCAGTCATAAAATCCTTATCCATCCAATCCTTCTTCAGTCAAAATGGATCTGATTTTTTTTTTCTTTCCCTTTCAGGAATACTTATCATGATGTCGCTGTGCAGAGAAGTGCATGTGTATGAGTATATTCCTTCTGTACGACAAACTGATCTCTGCCACTATCATGAACTATACTATGATGCAGCCTGCACTCTGGGGGCCTATCATCCCCTACTTTATGAGAAGCTCCTGGTGCAGAGGATAAACAAAGGCATCCGGGATGACCTGTACCGAAAGGGGAAAGCAATCCTGCCAGGGTTTCGAGCTATCAGCTGCCCTGAATCTGATCAGTTTCCAAATCCTTAAAAAAAAAGGAGGAAGGAAGGAAGGAAGGAATGAAGGAAGGAAGAAAAAGAAAGGAAGGAAGGAAGGAAGGAAGGAAAGAAGGAAAAAAGAAAGAAAGGAAAAAGGAAAGAAAAAAGAAAGGAAGAAAGAAAAGAAAGGAAGGAAGAAAGAAAAGGAAGGAAGAAGAAAGAAGAAAGAAAGGAAGAAGAAAGAATGAAAGAGAAAAAAGAAGAATGAAGGAAGGGAAGGAGAGAAGGAAGAAAAAAATGAAAAAAAAAGATTTGCCAGAAATAATGTGCAATAAAGTACTACTGTTGTACTCTACACAACAAAAGAATACTTGAAGATATATTTTAGACCAACATAGTCTTGAGTCTTTAAACTGTAATTTAGAAGTAGGCATGAGAAATCTTCCCTTCCTAAGCCATTGAATATTTATTACTGCTTTGCAAATAGTTAAAGGAATATATTAACAGTAGAGCTTAGCTCAAGAAAGATACAAAATGGTATAGCTAGAAAGAAAAATCAATGTATCTCTGTGGATGTAACACATCAAAAATGTTTATGGTTTCCCCAACCACATGTGCTAATTTCAGGTTTATTTCAATCATATTTTCAAAAATATAACTGATATTGGGAATGGTTATACACAGATTTTTTATATCAGTGAAGTTATTTCCTTCAGCCATATAGATGGCAACCTTTCATGCCTTCTTATCCTAGGTTGTTCTTATCCATTTAAAAAAAATCCATAGAGGCTATACCCAAATCTCTAGAGACCTTTACTGTAATTTTTTCTTTTTGTTTTGTTTTTTATATTTTATGAACAACAGCTAATTCCTAACATATCCATCTGTTGTCTCTCATTTTTGTCCTCCAGGTGGCTCACCATTTTTCCCAGTTCTGGGTAATCTTATATGTTATTTATTTAACACAAATCATCATTAGGAACATTCTGTAACCTGCTTTTGCATGCCATGTTTTACAGTTGTCTTTTGGCTTATTGGTACTTTTCATTTTATATGACATGAAATGTATTCCTTGGTGATTATTACTGAGATAATATTGATATTGGTCTTTAAGAAATAAGCCTTTGCAAGTGGCAAGCAGTTTGGGATCAATTAGAGAATGTCCAGTTTCTCAAAGGCAAACCAGCTTAATCTCTTTCATATATATATATATATTCATGTTCATCTTAAAAAACAAAAGTTTACTATCACCACCCATAAATAATCACAAAAATCTTACGCATATAAATCTCAAGAAAACACAACACAACTAATCCATATACACTTTCCCTTCTCCCCCTCTACCCTTCCCCCCCCAAAAAAAATCCTGGCTCTTGTTATCAATTATTGAATTCTCATTTAAATGGGATTTTTTTTTAACTGGCAGAACTAGGCATGTGTTGTCAGGCCTTCACGTGCCTCTGCTAATCTCTAGTCTCTTTTATCACCCAAAATTTTTGCTGTATGGGCTACATAATTTAATTTCTAAAACCAAGTAAAATAAACTAGAAATCTGAAAGAAGACAGGTCTCCAAAGCAGCTTCTTCTATACAAGGAAGGGTTAGTATCCACTTTACTGCAGGGAATTTGTTTTATTGCAATATTTTCTTAAAGAAATAAGAAAATATCAAAGAATAAAATGTAAAAAAAAAACCCAGTCATTGATTTACACAAGGAAATTACTTCATTCACACATATGTCTTAATTGCTATAACCAAGGTTCTGCTTTATAACCTATTTGTAATTAGTTTTCCATGATGCCAATTATATTCAGGCAAGTGAGTGAAGAAGGCAATATTTATTTTATTTCTTCACTAGGACTGATAACATCTGGGTCTGACCTATTGATAGCATTTAATGAATGGAGTGTAAAGCAATTTTCCTATTTGCACATAAAGAATACTTCCCACCTCAATACTTAATCTTCTCATCAGATTTTTGTAGGCTATTTTATGCTCCTAGTCAGCCTACTATGATATGTGTTGACTTTCAAATGATTTTCCTTGCAGGTAAATGTTAGGGAAGCCAAACAGTTTCAGTGAACAAATTTATTTCAATAGCATTACAAAACTATAGAGTCAAATCTGAAACAATATGTTCTTCCACAACTAGGCAAATTGTTAAATATGAAGAGGAAAATTTCCATTCAATATGTTAGTAATTTTTTTTTTGTTTTGGGGATTACCCCTGCTTTCAAATGTAATCACCATTAAAGGACATAAAGTATTGTATAGTTATAGGAGTTCTGGTCCTGGAGTGAGGAGAGATTTGTTTATAAATCCAATATTTAATAGTTGGTTGACCTAAGACAGTCTCACATTATTCATCCTTTAAATGGGAGTAGTAATGAAACAAGTAACTACCTCAGAGTACACTTAAATGACTTAATTTTAAAGGTTCTGCAAAAAAAGTGTTTGACAATGTTATGTTTTATCATAGCATAGAAAAAGATATTTTCCACCTATGAAATAATCACATCAGCATTAGAAGGCAAATAGAAAGTCATTTGGGTAGCATACCTTAATTAGCTTTATCTGTTTGATAACCTAATATATCTGAAAGTCATCACTCAGATTTCACCTTACCAGTGATAGTACTAGTTTTGTTAAAAACATTCTCTTGACCAAGTGTATGAGTTTCAAATGAGTTGGTAGAAAGTGTTCAGTCCTTTAATTGAACTGATTTGTCAGTAGTATAGCATGACTAAATTCAGCAAGAACAATCATTAACTAATAACACCTGTCTGCTTAGTTAAACTATTCAGCAGAAAGCTGATTGAGTAGCAGACTACCCCTGTTATTTATTAATTACTTTTTTTTTTTTTTTGCTGAGGCAATTGGAGTTAAGTGACTTGCCCAGGTTCACACAGCTAGGACATGTTAAGTATCTGAGGTGAGATTTGAAGTCAGGTCTTCCTGACTTCAGGGCTGGTGCTCTATCCATTTTACCATCTAGCTGTCCTTCATTAATTACTTTTGATAGAATTTAAACCAATAAATTTTGGTTTAAGGAGAGTTTTGGCTTAAAACCACTGAGCTTGAGGGAAAATTTCCATATCTAGTATAATAGATTTTTTTTTTTTAAGATTTGATTTGAGCTTAAGTACAGTGGGTTTATTTTGCATAGATATACAACTATGGTGGGTTTTTTTTTTTTTTTTGGTTGGTTTGTTCTTCCGAGGTATTTAGCATTTTTAGATGTTCCTTTTTGTTAAATTAATCTCTTCAGTTTTTCCCTCTAGCAGTATGTTGCTCCTGGATTCTTTTGGACATAGGGGTTTTTGTTTGTTTGTTTTGTTTTGATTTGATTTTGCCTGGAGCCATCATTTTGCTAGTCTGGAAAACTCCTAGTGTAGAAATCTTCCTTCAATAATGCAGATTAACAGCCCTGTAACTTAAAGGTTTTAGAGAGTCACCTCTGGGCTTACCTATGTCACACAGCCAGTATAAGTCAGAGACAGGATTTGAGTCCAAGTTTTTACTAGCCTCTAATCACTATGCTACATTGCCTTAGCACGGTGCCTAGCATGTAATAGGTGCTTAATAAATGTGTATTGACTTCTCTTGGGCATCATTATTACCTAGGCCAAACTCTTCATTGATGAGAAGAATTTGATGATTTAGACTAAATTCATATTTATGAACCCCAAAGAGAATTCATAGGTATTACTTAATCTTAACACTTTGATTAAAGATTAAATTACTTTCAAAATCAAGATTTTCAGGACACTTGGTTTTAAAAACAGTTGGGAACCAATCTTTGTTGACAATTTCTAAAATATACTATATATGTCTGTACAAACTTGGCTGAATATGCTCAAATTTGAACTACTGAATGATTCAGATTTCTAATGTGTAGCTAAGTATTTCTCTATTAAACTTAATGGGTAACTCTGGTATTACCCAGAGTGGTACTGTGTTTGCAGTGTGTTGAAGAAATCCATGGTAATTTTAATGAAAAGTTATATGTCTTTCTATTCAAGGGGGGAGGGCAAAAGTGTATCACATTCATTTAATTTTTCTCTGGCACTGGCTCTCATGTTCCTTTCCAGTTCAAGGAAGAAAGCTGACCCAGATCCCATAAAACTTTAGTATTTTGCACTTTGTTTCCATTAAACAACATACGCTAGTCACACTAGCCAGAATAAGAGGAGAAATTATAAAATTGTTAACAGTCTGTCTCTGGTTTGTTTAATAGAAACAACATTGTCTTTTCCCAGTATATGCCTTTTCCATCGTATAGGGTAAAATAAATAAATATATACATCTTTCTTACAATATTATTCTTATCATAAAACTTGAATGAAAACCATGTCCTAAGCCATATCAAGTAGACATTAAATGTTAATATCAGAAATGGGTGAAAAACAGGCAAGTCAAAATGTGACCATGTATAATATGCTTTAATATATCTAAATTATCTTTGTAGTTCAGAGGTTCTTAAACTTTTCTCATGTCATAGACCCCTTTGGCAGCATGATGAAAAACCAACAATTCCCTTCCCAAAATAACGTTTTTAAATACATGGAATAAAATAAATTGCATAGCAGGAAAAAGGAAACCAGAGGTCAATGAAAATAAAGATGTATTTTTCCCCAATCAAGTTTAAAAAGAATAATTAGATAAAAGGCCAATTAGAATTTTAAGATACAATTCAGTTGAGCAGTGTTTGTTAATTTATTAATTTTATCAGTTTGTCAAAACATAGAAGTCTCGCTCTAAAGGGCAGCTGAGTGGTATAATGGATAGAGTACCAGGCAACAGCCAGAAAGACTCATCTTCCTGAATTCAAATCTAGCCTCAGACACTTGTTAGCTGTGTGATTTTGGTCCTCCTTGCCTCAGGTTTTTCTTGTGTAAAATGAGCTGGAGTAGGAAATAGCAAACTGCTGCAGTGTCTTTGCCAAGAAAACTCCAAATGGAGTCATAAAGATTCAGACAAAACTGAACTACTGTCCTGATACTCAACAATCTAATATTTGGAAAAAAAATACTCATTATGTTTAACATTTGCTTACCATTTAATCTCTCCTTTCATGGAAATTATATCCAGAAGGAAGGAAGTATTCTATAAAAATACAAAAATGTAGAATATAATGTAATAAGAAGAAAGTGCTAATATTAAGGAAGGAAAGATCAGAAGGTAATACCTTCAATAAATAACACTTTCCCCTTTTGCCAAGAAGAAGGGCATTACTCATATTGCTCTTACCACTCAAAAAACTATAAATGTAGATTGTCCCAATGATTGTAGCCAAATCATCTAGCCAGATTTTCTGGATTACAGCCCTTCCAGGAAAAAAAAAAAAAACTCAAAGCTCTCATGGAATTAAGTTAACAAGCCCTTGTTGTTTTTTGAAATGTAATCAGTATTTCAACAAAATCCAATTTCCCCACTGGCATACTGCTTTTGTTCAATGCCATTCAAGTTAAGAAAAGGGAAAAAAAAAGAAGACCAACACAGCGGGAAAGTATTTTACTACCACATTTCCTTCCTCTACTTCCTCTTTTGGTTCAATATTATGTGTGACTGGATGGCAAAAATAAATGTTTAATCTGAAATGAAGAAATAATCTTTTAAATGCCTAATTAAAGAAAGTTCATTCTTATTGAGGAGGTTATATAGTAGTTCTAAGCATTAAAACAAGCACTTGAATGATACAGAATTTTAAACATTATTTTTCCCCCTTGAATAACATTAAGCAAAAGCTAATGAGCTCAATTTAGATCTTATTTGATGTATGTGATATGTAATGTAGTTCCTTCAAAAACTCATTATTTTTTAAAAATCCATATGAATTTCATATACTACAAATGTACAAAGTCCACTTGTTCATATACAAGGTAAATTCCTGATGCTTCCATTTTGATTTTGGGAAGGAAATTATGATACTAAAATGAGCATAGAGATAGGTAAATGTGTATTCTTATATGTTGATCTGAACCTGTGATTTTAATTGCTTGGGACACTTAGAGAATATGGTCTCTCAGCTACTTAATGTCAGAGGTAGAATATAAACACAGATCTCCTTCACTTTAAGACCAGCTGCTTTGACAAGCTGCCTCCCACCTTTGATCTATTAGAGTTCAGAGAGCTTGATTAAATGAAATTTTTATTTTCTGATATTTCTGGATGGTTTCCTGTGGTTGCATGATGAATTGAGGCAGCTATATTGAATAAATAATGTATTAGAATTAGTACATATTTTCTATATGTTTCCATTGTAAAGTCATGCAGGTTTTCTAATATTGCCACTTGGGTATTAGCCTATAAGTAAATGAAGGTATTTTTTTGTAAATTCAAGAAGATAAAGTCTCAATTATTTTGGAAATTGTGTCAAACCTTTTAATAAAAAAAATTGACACATTTCTTTCTAGGCTTTGGTTGGTGGGATCAAAATATCACCTTGGATATTTCTGTCATTCTATAAAAATGTGAATGAGATATAGTTGTATAACTGTATACACACATATCTACACACATGCATTTTATGTTTCTTCCTTTTCTTTTCCATAATTCTACTTCTGAAATCCTTTTAAGAATTTCCATTTATACAGATTTCAAATCAAATCAAAATGATCAAATGATAATTGCCATTCCTTTGTTGATGTTTTTTAAGGATGAGAGGGAGAAGTGATATGAATTTTGATGATGGTAGAGCAGTCTTGATAGCATTTTGATAGCAGCTTTAAAGTACATTACTGGTGTTTAAATCCTAACCAGTATTATTTGTGTTTGAATGCCTTGTCAGATATCAGGATATCCTATTTTAATCCTTGAAAAAAAGTTTATTTGTAACTCATGCCTTTTTGTAGGCTTATGGGTGGTTAATGTACATTGATTACTTGGAAAAAATAGTTATCTTTACTGATGTCAGTTCAAACAAAAAAAGGTTCCTGATGGGTTAGATGTGTAAAAACCTTACACCCATTACTACATCTCATGTCTTGTTTTGTTCTAAATGGCACATAGTTATTAAATTCTTCAAATAGAAGCCAGTGTACTTTTTTAACAGCTTTGAGGGTTTTTTTGTATGATGATTTTTTAAATGAAATGTGTACTCTTCAAACTAATTAAAACTTGAGGTTTTCCAGGAGTCACATTTTAACAGTGTTTGTATACATTTTAACTCTTTGATATTTTCTATTTTGGTTTTGTATATTTTTAAGTATGCACAGTGTACAGATTTTTTTCTTGTAAATAAAACATGTTTTCATTTGTCTAGGCGTACAGATCTCTTTTTCAATTTATGGTGCCGTAGATTTAAGAGGTTTTTTTTTTTTTAAATCAACTTACCTCCCCCATATATTCTGATTAGAGATAATGGTGACAGGCAAAAAAAAATTAAAGATGAATTCTTGAAAAATCCTTGGCAGTTGTACTTTCAAGGAATAGAAAGAGAATAGTGAAGGTAGAGAGGTACTGGACTGAGTACAGTTTTCAACATTTTTGGAAATGGCATTTGTAGAGATTTGCTTTATTTGACTATACATGTTTGTCAAAGAGATTTTATTTTTCTTGCTTTCTCAATGAGGAAAATGGAGTAAGGGGAATGATTAAATTTGAAAATCAAATTGAATTTAAGAAAAAAAAGAGAAAAAAGCTTAGATGGCTTCATTCAAGGAATTTTGGGGGAGATATTGGAACTTTAAGTGGCCTATGAAGAAAGATTTAGATGAATGTAAACTATCATCCTAAAAGTCATATAATAAAAGACCTGAAACAATATAGAAATGGCCCATAGCTGAAACTAAAAATAGGATTTTTTTTTTAGTTTTTGAAGAGGGTAATTAATATGTACAGAGAGCCCAAAAAGGCAAAATTAAGCAGGAAAAACCTTGGGGGAAATGGGAAGGCACAATGGTGGAAAATGTTGTAACACATTTTTTGCTACCCAAGTACCTAAACTAAGTTATTTACTAATAGACTCTATTCCACACCAAATTATGAGCTTATTCTACTTGATTTTTTGTTAAGGTTTTGCAATGGAAATAAATTATAACAGGGAAGACCACTGACATTTAAATGACCTAGAAACATTCAGAAATCAAATTAGCCTTGCTATTTTTAACACTTACTTTGAGTGAGGAAAATCCATTAATTAAACTCATATGGAAAAGAAATTTTGTCATTCATGTTTTTCAGGTTAATATGTGAAATCCTTCAGGGGAATCCTTGAGAATTTTTGATATGATAACTTATGTAAACAGTTGGGGAATTCTGAGGATATAAATCATTCTTGACAGTTGTGCTGAATTAAAGAACATTTCTTCAGCAACCTTCAAATTATCCTCATTTTTCTTTTCCCTCCAAGATGACTGCACTCTTCAAAATAATTAAAAAGAAGGCCCAGCTCCACTCCCTAGGAGTGGAAGATGCCATAAGGGTCACTAGAGGTGTTTAAAAGGCCTGCAGGAACCACCATTAGGCAGAAAGAGAGATGGATAGGGGAAAGGGAAAAAAACCTGAAGAAAAAAAAGGAAACTTTTTTTAAAAATGAAAATTAGCAGAGGAAATAAGATATCCATGATACTGCTAGACCTCTTCCACTTTTATTTATAAATGAATCCCAATGCAGGTACATCAAAACCTGATAAAGACACTAAATTCAAGGAACTCTCAAGATTAATATTTCTGGAATGAATGTATAGATTAAGTAGGGCTAATGATAGTGTTTCAATGAAGATTTTAAAATCATTGGTTATTGTTTTCCTGGAAAACATTACTGTCAATGAAAGGACCTAAATTCATTTATATAAATCCTTTGAATTCTCCCAATGCTAGAATTCAGCCTAGATGTTAAAGCATGGTTACAGCAAGACTATTTAAGTTCAAAGGACTGAGAGCTGAAAAACATGTTCGAGATAATATAATTCAACTGCCTCATTTTAGAGATGAAACTGAGATCCAAAGAGGAAAAGAAGCAATTTTTTTCAATTCTTATGTATTATTGTAATATAAGACATGAGCGCTGCGCACGCACGCGTGCGCGCACACACACACACACACACACACACACACACACACACACAAATTACCAGGTATGAATTCACAGTGACTATAAGCCACAGGATCATAGACCTAGAGATGGGAAGGATTTTAGAGGTAGTATTTTTTTTTTGTGACAATTGGGGTTAAGTGACTTGCCCAGGGTCACACAGCTAAGAAGAAGGTGGCAGTTTTATTTTACAGAAGAAACTAAGGAAAAGGTATGTTCAGTGACTAAAGTCATTTACTTGGTAAATGGAAAAGTCAGATCTGTCCTTTTCTTATAGAAATATTCTTCCTCCTTTAACTGAATGAAGTTCTCCTTCAATAACACTGTTATCTTTCTAGGTTTTTTCCTCCTCCTGCTATGAAAGCTGTAAATACCAAGATTCATTACTTATTTAATTTGACAAGACAGATCCCAAGTTCATGGAGATCTGGTCAAATTTGATATCTGTCACTTTCAACAGAATGGCTGCACCTCTTTCTTTTGATGAGTCCCTCAACATTTTTACTGTTGTCCTAATAATTACAGCTTTCAATTCAGATTTCCCTTACTTTACTGGGGAGGACAATGCGTCCTGTGGTATGACCTTTATTTCTTTATCTTGCAATTAACTCATGGGCATTTTTTTCCCTATCTCTCTACTCTCACAAGGATCTCAAGGTTTTATGGAACTAGAATCATAGATCACAGATTTAAAACTAGAGTTCATCTCTCTCAATTCCATTATTTTAATGATGAGGAAAGAGACTCAAATAAGTTAAGAGATGTACCAAAGGTTGTACAAGGAGGTGATAGAATTAGAATTTAAATCCAAGTGCTCCATCTCCAAATTTGAGTGCTTCCCACAATAAGACATTATGAATTATGGAAAATAGTTCCTCTTTAAAAATGTCAGGGGAGATAATAATTGGTCATATTTATACTTCAATATTTTAAAGATATACATTTTTATGACAGATAATCCCTCCAATAAAGATTAAAATCCCACTATTAATAATATCTTTGGGATCCTCAGAACTTTAGTCAAAAAAAAAACTTTGCCATGGGATCATAGATTTAGAGCTTAAAGAGATGAAACTGAAGCCTAGAGTAAGTGAAGTGGTTTACCTTAGGTGATGAACGTCAGGTAGGGCACAAAAAAGGTACCTTTTTTTCAACCTTGCAAGAAGGATCTCTCAATTTGTCTTTTTTTTAAAAAATGAATCTCTTTACCATTATTTAAAGTTTTTCATATATAAATATGTGTGAAAAAACTAAATATATGAAAATATGTATATATTTTCATATATTTTTAAAATGTTGTATATATATATATGTATATATATATACATATATATAGATTATTTTCAGTTCCAAATTCTTTTCCTCCCTCCATCCCCTTCCACATTCATTTAGAAGGTAAGAAATGCTATTCCCCCCCTCCCCCCAATTATACATACAATGTTATGGAAAACAAAGAAAGAAGAAAAAATGAAAAAAAAAACCAAGAGGAAAAAAGGAACAAAGGAAGGAAAGAAAAGAGAGGGAGGAAGTCAGGAGAAAAGGAGGGAGAGAGGAACAGAGGAAGGAAGGAAGGAAGGAAAATAAAGCAAAAATGTGATTCATTCTGCATCCTGAGATCATCAGTTCTCTATCAGTATATGGATAGTAATTTACATCATGAGTCCTTTGGGTTATTAAATATTTGACAATTGATTACCTGTTGGTTGCTGTTACTATATAGATTGTTTGGGTCCTTCTCACTTCATAAAAGTTCATATAACTCTTTGTAGGTTGTTTTCTGAAATTATCCCCTTCATCATATCTTACAGCAAAATAGTACTATCATATTCATATACCATACTTTATTTAAACATTCTTCAATTAGTGGCTATTACCTCAATTTCTAATTTTTGTCACCACAAAAATACTTGTATAAATATTTTTCTACATATGGGTTCTTTTCTTTATTTCTTTTCTCTCTTTAAGGTATTATTGTAACAAAAATATACACAATTTTATTCCATTATTCCAAATTGTTCTCTAGAACAAATTGATTATGGTTGAACCATTTCATAGCTCCACCAACAGTGTATTAGAGTACCTATTTCATTACATCCCTTCTAGTATTTGTGATTTTTCTTTTGTTATCTTAGCCAATCTCATGGGTGGAAGATATTTAGAGTTGTTTTAATTTTTATTTCTCTACCAGTGATTTTGGAACATTTTTTCTTGTGACTATTAATAGTTTTGCTTTCTTCCAATAAAAACTTCTTGTTCGTATCCTTTGGCCATTAATCAACTATGGAATCATTTTTATTTTTATAAATTTGGTTCAGTTTTTTTTATGTTTAAAGAATGAATCTCTAATTGGAAAAAATTTGCTATGAAAAATTTCTGTTACCTGAATTCCTAATTGTGATTATATATCGATTTTGTTTATGCAAAAACTTTTAAATTTTTTGTAGTCAAAATTGTATATTTTATCTCCTATGAACCTATTTCTTCCTCTCCATTTATGTGATAGATAACTTCTTTCATGCTCCCTTAATTTGTTTTTTATATTACCTTTTTTGTGTCTATATCATGTACCCATTTCCAGCTTCTTTTGTTAGATAGTATGAAATGTCAGCCTATGCCTAGTTTCTGCCAGACTGCTTTCTGATTTTCCCAACAGATCTTGTCAAATATTGTATACTTAATCTGTTCCAGTAATCAACCACTATTTTTTATTCAATACCAAATAATTTTGATGATTACCTTCTCTCAAATTATTTACAATCTCTCAGTTAATAGAAACACTTCTTACCATCTGACCTATCTTGAAAAGCTTTAGGTAGAAACTAACAGATTTTCTGGGAATTTGAGAATCCAGAATCATCTCCAAAATGTGATTTTTTTTAAAAAAGAGATAGTGGTGTGTGAGTGTGCATTTGTGTGTGTGTGTGTGTGTATGTGTGTATTTAGATTAAAAGAAACCCTGGTCTTCAGACACCAGTACCTTTTTTTATCCAGAAACAGTAAAATTCATCTTAAATATATGTTTGTTCAAATCTATTTTGACACCCCAGATTCTTATCTATGAGAAACTGGCCTGGACTAATGTCATCTTTAATCATTACAGCCAAGTGAATATCAGACTTTTCATGCTGGCAGAGAAAAAGTAGATGTGACAGTCTGATCAACTCTGAGCTTTCTGTTAGAAATAACATTTCATAAGCTGTTTTCCAAGATATTGCCCTAACTATATTGTATCATACTGAAGAAACAAACAGTAGTTAACTTGAAGAATGAGGCTCTAGCTGAGAGGTTGATCACAAAAATATCAAGCTATAAAGAGTAACCCATGACTTCAGAAAATCTATTTTCAGTAGTCAAAGTTGTCTTGCTATTAATTAGAGGTTCATAGAAGGAAGAGTTTTCAACCACCATTTGACTCTTAAACAATAAATAACAACATTGGCATGAAGAGATTAAAGGACTCCTAACAAGCTCACGCTTTCATCAAAGAAATCTGTGTAAGTCTGAAAGAATACAATTGGGGGAGGGAAGGAAGAGGATCCAAAATGGTGTGTGCTTTCTTTGTGGTTTGCATTTTTCAAGTAATGGCAAGATAGCATAGTTTCTTTATGCCAGAGCATAAATGTACAGCCATAGAAGAGTTTTTTGGGTCCTATAAAATTAATCAGAAAGATCAAAGACTATTCCTTATCCTTACCAATTCTAAATAAAATAAAATGAGTTATGCAAATGAAAAAATACTGGGGAAAATGTCCAAGAGAATGTCAGCAACTTATATTCTTTTTTCTCTTTTGGGGGGAGAGAAGAGACAATTAAGTGATTTGTTAAGGGTCACATAGCTAGTACATATCTGGGGTCAGATTTGAACTCAGGGTCTCCTGACTCCAGCATCAAGTCTCTATTCTGGGTTATCTGGCTGCCCTAATTTATTTTCTTACTTTCTTGTCTATTGAAAAATTTTATGAGACATATTTAAGGCATTTCAGTGAGCGCATTATTGGGAAACATAGAAGATATCCTGTTGTGATCACATCTTTACCATCACTCAATTGATTAGAAGATGTAAAGAAAACTAAGTCCTATTGTATTTATTGTTGATCAATTATAACAACATTTTTGATGCAGTAGCGCAAAAGAGTTTCAAAAGTTCTCTTTTTTTTAAGCTTTTTATTTGTATAACATATGTATGGGTAGTTCCCCAACCTTGATCTTTACAAAGCTTTCCAATACAAATTTTACCCCCAGTCCCCTTCCCTCCCCTAGATGGCAGGAAGTCCACTACATGTTAATAATGTTGAAATGCTTGAGAAGTTATGCAAGAAAAATCCTATCTACAAGAAAAAAAAAAGAATCAGAGAAAGGCAACACAATGCAAGCAAATGTCAATAGAGATCATGAAAATGTTACGTTGTGGCCCATATTTCATGTCCCTCTTTCTGGGTGTATATGGTTTTCTTCAGTGAACAACTGGAACTGGTTTGAGGCAATTCTTTATTGCAGAGAGCCATGTCCATCAGAATTGATCATCATGTAATACTGTTGTTGCTGTGCCTGATGATCTCCTGGTTCTGCTCGTTTCACTCAGCATCAGTTCATGCAAGTCTCTCCAGGCCTCTCTGAAATCGTCCTGCTGGTCGTTTCTTACAGAACGATAATATTCCATAACATTCATATACCATAATTTATTCAGCCACTCTCCAATTGATGGGCATCCCTTCAGTTTCCAGTTTCTAGCCACTACAAAAAGGGCTGCCACAAACATTCTTGCACATGTGGGTCCCTTTCCCTCCTCTAAGATCTCTTTGGGGTATAGGCCCAGTAGAAACACTGCTGGGTCAAAGGGTATGCACAGTTTGACAACTTTTTGAGCATAGCTCCAAATTGCTCTCCAGAATGGTTGGATCCGTTCACAGTTCCACCAACAATGCATTAGTGTCCCAGCCCTCCCACATCCCCTCCAACATTCATCGTTATCTTTTCCTGTCATTTTAGCCAATCTGACAGGTGTGTAGTGGTATCTCAGAGTTGTCTTAATTTGCATTTCTCTGATCAATAGTGATTTGGAGCAACTTTTCATATGACTAGAGATGGTTTTAATTTCATCATCTGAAAATTGTCTGTTCATAGCCCTTGACCATTTATCTATTGAAGAGTGGCTTGAATTCTTATATATATGAGACAATTCTCTATATATTTTAGAAATGAGGCCTTTATCAGA
>JAJPUD010004177.1:4078-37762 GCA_023553655.1 Myrmecobius fasciatus
GTGTGTGTGTGTGTGTGTGTGTGTGTGTGTGTACACACACACACACACACACACATGTATATATCTTTCAAATGCAATATAACTTTATGGATATGATCAAGGTGTGAATTTATTTTGCTGGACTATGTTTGTTTAAATTTTTAAAATTATTTTATTGAAAGGTAATAGGAGGGAGGAATAGTAAATTCTTGTGAAATAAATTTCACAAAATAAACAAAGCATATCTCAAAGAAAGTGAAGAGTGAGCAATGGATCAGGATAGAGGAAGCCTGGGTCTCCTCTGGCCTTCTTATCCCCATCACTAGCTCTACCCTCAATCACTTATATTTGGTGTGATATTGGGCAGCTTCCTTAGATGAGAAGTAAGAAATTTAGACAAGGGGCAGCTAGATGGTGTGATGAATAAAGCACCAGCACTGAAGTCAAGAGGACCTGAATTCAAATCTGGTCTCAGACACCTAGCTGTGTGGCCCTAGACAAGTCACTTATCCCCAATTGCCTCATGAAAAAAAATTAAAATAAGAAAATTGGGCAAAATAATTTCCAAGATACCTTCTTATTTTGATAATCTCTATTCTAAAGTCCTTCCCAGGTCAATATCTTATGTTCTAAGGGCCCTCAAAGCTTTGACATTCTGTATTCTAAGGTCCTTCCAAACTCTAATATTTTCTGTTTGAAGGGCCTTCCCAGCTCTGATATTCCGTGTTGTAAGACCTCTTCCAGCACTGAGATCCTATGTTCTAATGCTCCCTCCCAGTTCTGATATTCTATGTTTTAAGGACTTTCTCTCCTAGCTCTGACATTCTATTCTATATGCTAAGGTTCTTCCCAGCCTTTATGTTCTATGATTTAGATGCCCTTTGTGTCCATTGCCTGACTTCTTTTGGGCTCAGTCAAAGCCTCCTTTCCATGGCAAATTGAGAAAACATTGGTGCTGTAAGAAATCAAATCAAGGAGACATGCCCTATGGTTTTTCATTTTTTGCATCTCTTCTGATGCTTTATATTTATTCTCATAATATAGGTAGGTTGTAAGCTAGATTGTAAGCTCCCTGAGGGCAGGGACTGTTTGGATTTTGCCTTTGTGTTCCTAGAACTTGGTACGATGCCTGACACATGAGAAATGACCCACAAATATTTCTTGATGCCCAAGATCAGACAGGTTTTATGTCTCCCCAGGGCAGATAAACACGGGGTGGGCACACAGCTGGGGCTTTGTAAAATGCCCAGACAGAGTCAGGGTTGCAGCAAATCCATCAAAAGGGGAGTACAGTTATAGTTATTTGAAGAAATGGATGTCCTCCCATCTTCCAGTCCATTAACATTTATTAAGATTTATCTTGTGTAAAAGCACTGGGAATATAAAACAAAAATAAATAATGTCTTCCCTCCGAAAGCTTACATTCATGTAGACATGATACAATATCTTATGTACATTTATAAGTAAATACAAAATGCAAATGTAAAATACAATGTAATACAAGGTTATTAATTTCAAGAAGCAGAGCAGCCCTAGAGAGGTCACATATAGGAGGAGGCAAATGAAATGGGCTTTGAAAAATCTAGGCTTCTGCAAAGTGGAGAGTGCAATCCGGGTTATGAGAGGCTGCCTGCACAAAGGCATGAAGGCAGGGGACAGGTAGCTGTCCAGTTTGATGAGAAGAAAGTGTGAGTGAGAGCATCCAGAGGGTACTACAGTGCACAGACTTGAGTTAGGAAGATTTGAGTTCAAATACAGATCTAGACACTTCTAGTTGGATGATCTTAATTTCTATCTGCCTCAATTTCCTTACCTGTAAAATGGGGATAATAATAGCACATACCTCCCAAAGTTATGCAAAATAAATGAGATAACAATTGTGAAATACTTACTTAGTGCCTGGCACATAGTAGGCACTCTATAAATGCTATCATCATCATCATCACTGCTGCTCAATTTCATCGTTGCTGTTGACCATGATCTTGAGCTCACCTTGTCTGGCAGGAGCTCTCCAGCGGGGCCACGTAGAGGTTCCAGATTCCCAGGGCAGCCGGCATGGTGAAGAGCACTGCCAGCCAACAGCAGGATACGATGAGGGACATGAACAAGCCAAAATCGTGAACAGCCGGGATCTACAATGAGGGGGGACCAGTTAGATCTCAGTCCTAAGGAGGCTACCTTGTCACCCAAACCTGCCCCTAGATAGAGGGTAGGCAGTCAATGGGCAGAATCCTCTGGTATAGAACATCTTCTGCTCCCCTCCCTTCACCAGATGGGGTCTCAGATTCTCGGCACTGGGAGGACAAGAAGTCCAACCCAAACTGATAAAGTCAAGCAGTCACCTCTAAGAAAAGGGAAACCCCAACCTGCAGGGCAGCCAATTCCTGTTTCAAATGCCTTTAATCATTAGGAAGGGTTTTTCTCTCTAACAGTAAGTGTAATCTGTCTTTCTACACTTTCCATCCATTCCTCCTCTTTCTGTTCTCCAAAGTTAATCAAAATGAAGCTAATCCCCCATTCTCACAAGAGCCATTCAGATAATTAAAGAAAATGATAGTGTTTCTTCTAAGTCTTCTCTTTTCTGGACCAAATATGAATAACTTCTTCAAAAGATCCTCATAGGGTCAGTGCTGGTGACCTTCTCCAGGACCTCTTCAGCTTATCCATATGATTTATAAAATGGGGCTTCCCAAACTGAATCCAAAGTTCCAGACGTATTCTGTCCAGGTTAAAGTACAGCAAGACTATCACCTCCCTACATCCTGAATGCTCTGTCTTTCTGGATCATATTAATTAAGAGTGACTTGGCTATGTCCTAACAACAGCTGGCATATGGAGCTGAATGTTCATGCCAGTGTAGCCCAGATAGCCCTGGCCGTAGCAGAAATGTGATAAAATGATCTAGCAAGATAAAAGTAGGGAAAGAAGGCAAGGTAAATTTCATAGAAACTGGAGGCAAGGTGGGGAATAGAATGTTCAAAGACTAAACAGTGGGAACATTAATTCCTATAGCTAGTGGGGAGGTCAGGGTGGATATGGAGAAGAGGGAAGATCAATCTAGGAGGCCATGGATGAGATACCCCATAAATGTATGGATGTCCAGGATTTAGCAGATCCTAAGAGTAGAGATGGCTTTCAGGATACAGGGAGGGTCTGTGCTAGGGTCAGGCTACGGCAGAGTCCAGGAGTCTCTATCCGGGCAGGAGCATAGACCACTCACCTGGGAGAAGATGTTGGCTGCATAGGCAGCAGCAGTGGTCAAGGAAGTGAAGAAAGTAGCTTTGCCTGCCGTCTGGATGGTGTGGATCATACGCAGCTGTGGATCCTCCAGATGGGTAGCCTGGCGGTAGGTGTTTATGAATACAAAAACATCATCCACACCTATAGGAGGCAGCCCAGGCAAGGAAGGAGTTAGAGGCATTTTAAAAAATATATATTTATTTTTAATAGATATTGCTTTATGAATCTTGTTGGGAGAGAAAAATCAGAGCAAAAGGGAAAAACCATAGAAGAGGGGAAAAACAAACAAACAAAAAAGAAGTGAATGTAGCATGTGTTAATTTCCATTCAATCTCCATAATTCTTTTTCCGGATGCAGCTGGCATTTTTGGTCCAAAGTCTATTTGGATTGCTTTGGATCATCAAACTACTAAGAAGAACCAAGTCTTTCATCGTACATTCTTGCTGTTATTGTATACAATGTATTCCTGGTTCTGCTTGTTTCGCTCAGCATCAGTAAATATTTCCAGGCCTTTCTAAAATCATTTTGTTCATCATATTTTATAGATAATATTCCATTATCTTCATATACCACAACTTATCTAGTCATTCCCCATTTGATGGGCATTTACTCGTTTTCCAATTCTTTGCCACCACAAAAAGAGCTGCTATATATATTTTTGCACATGTGGGTCCTTTTCCCTCCTTTATGATTTCTTTGGGATCCAGACTCAGTAATGATACTGCTGGGTCAAAGGGTATGCACAGTTTTATAGTCCTTTGAGATAGTTCCAGATTGCTCTCCAGAATGGTTGGATCATTTCACAACTCCACCAAAAAGGCACTAGTGTCCCAGTTTTCCCACATCCTCTACAACATTTATCATTATCTTTTCCCGTCATCTTAGTCAATCTCTGAGGTATGAGATGGTATCTTAGAGTTGTTTCAGTTTGCATTTTTCTAATTAATAGTGATTTAAAGCATTTTTTAATATGATGGTTTTAATTTCATCATCTGAAAAGTCTGTTCATATCTTTTGACCATTTATCAACTGAGGAATGACTTGTATTCTTATAAATTTGACACAGTTCTTTATGTATTTTAGAAATGAGACCTTTATCAGAAACATTTGATTCTTTCCCAGCTTTGTACTTCCCTTTTAATCTTGTTTCTCTTGGTTTTGTTTGTGCAAAACCTTTTTAACTTAATGTAATCAAAGCTGTCCATTTTGCTTTTCATTATGTTCTCTAGTTCTTAGTTCATAAATTGTTCCTTTCTCCAAGGATCTGATAAGTAAATTATCCCTTGCTCTTCTAATTTGTTTATGGTATCATTCTTTATGCCCAAATCATGTACCCATTTTGACATTAGTTTGATATGGGGTGTGAGATTTAGGTCTATGTCAAGTTTCTGACATATAATTTTCCAGTTTTCCCAGCAATATTTGTCAAATAGTGAGTTCTTATTCCAGAAGCTGGAGTTTGGAGGTTTTTCAAATAATAGATTACTATAGGCCTTGATTATTGTATCATGTGCATCTAATCTATTCCACTGATTCACCTTTGCATTTCTTAGCAGTATCAAATAATATTGATGACTACTGCTTTACAATGTAGTTTTTTAGGGTTGGTACTGCTAAACCACCATTCTTTGTATTTTTTTCATTAATTCCCTTGATATTGACCTTTTGTTCTTCCAGATGAATTTTGATATTATTTTTTCTAGTTCAATAAAATAATTTTGGCAGTTTGATTGGTATGACACTGAACAAGTAGAAAAATTTAGGCAGAACTGTCATTTTTATAATATCAGTTTGGCCTACCCATGAGCAACTGATATTTCTCCAGTTGTTTAGATCTGACTTTATTTCTGTGAGAAGTGTTCTGTAATTGTGTTCATATAGTTCTTGGGTTTGTCTTGGCAGGTAGACACCCAACTATTTTATTTTGTCTACAGTTATTTTAAATGGAATTTTTCTTTCTATGGGCTTTGTCAGCAATATATAGAAATGCTGATGATTCGTGTGGGTTTATTTTATATCCTGCAACTTTGCTAAAGCTGTGAATTATTTCGAGTAGTTTTTTAAATGATTTTCTAGGATTCTCTAAGTATAGCTTCATGTCATCTACAAAAAGTGATAGTTTTATTTCTTCATTGCCTATTCTAATTCCTTTAATTTCTTTTTCTTTTCTTATTGCTAAAGACAACATTTCTAGTACAATGTTGAATAATAGTGGTGATAATGGGCATCCTCGTTTCACCCCTGATCTTATTGGAAATGCATCCAGCTTCTCTTCATTACAAGTAATGCTTATTGTTGGTTTTAGATGGATAGAGCTTATTATTTTAAGGAAACCTCTCTTTCTCCCAATGGATTCTAGGGGTTTTATTAGGAATGGTTGCTATATGTTGTCAAAAGCCTTTTCGGCATCCATTGAGATTATCATGTGATTTCTGTGAATTTTGTTATTGGTATGGTTGATTATGGTAATAGTTTTCCTGATATTGAACCAGTCCTGCATTCCTGGTATAAATCCTATTGGTCATAATGTATTATCCTGCTGATAAGTTGTTGCAATCTCTTTGCTAATATTTTATTTAAAATTTTTGAATTAATATTCATTAGGGAAATTGATCTGTAATTTTCTTTCTCTATTTTGGCTCTTTCTGGTTTAGGTAATCAATACCATATTTGTGTCACAGAAGAAATTTGGCAGGTCTCCTTCTTTACCTATTTTTCCAAATAGTTTACATAGCACTGGAATTAGTTGTTCTTTAAATGTTTGGTAGAATTCACTTATGAATCCATCTGGCCCCAAAGATTTTTTCTTAAGAAGTTCATTAATGCCTTGTTCAATTTCTTTTTCTAAAATGGGATTCCATCCACACCTATAGGTGGCAGCCTAGGCAAGGCAGGGGTTAGAGGCATTTTGGAAGAAAGGACATCCCATTTGCCTCAGTTGACAGAGTTGAGAAGCCTGGGAACATTAGATCATCTTAACACCCTGATCTGACTTGGGCTCTTAGGACTGTTCCCTACCATTGAAACCATAATCACCTAATGCACCCAGCATGTTCCAGCTTCTCTCTCTGATAAAGATGCAAGGAGATAACACCACCAGACCCTCCATTTCCCACCCAGAAGTTCACAAAAAGAAGTGCAATGGGTGTGAAGTAATCCACAATAGCCTGAGCCAACTCACCGATACCCACGATGACAAAGGCAGCCACCCCATTGAGGATGCCCAGGTATTGGATTCCAAAAACAACATGGTAGAGGAACAAGGCAACCAGGCAGCTCAGGCCAATGCTGGCGATTCCAAAGAAAGACAGGAACACTGCATGACAAGGCAGAGAGGAACAGGTCGGGTGAGACTTCTGAGGAAAAGAAAGGAAGATTAACCGCTGGGCAGGTACTCAACCCACTATGTTTCCATGGGTACCAAAGACAAGATGTTAACTTACAGAGAGCTGATCCCAACTAAATTAGAATCAGAAAACATCTGAGCATGAGGGAAATTTAACCAACCATTGATTATTTCTCCAGTAAAGTTGTAACCCAAATAATCCCATACCCATCTTAGTTACACTATATAAGTCAATGCATTATTATTATTATTATTATTATTATATTTTTCATCATTCCTAATGGGAAACAGATAGAAACAGCCCTGAGAACAAGTCCCTATCTTGCTCTTATTTTGGTTTTTAATTTAATGTTCTATGGACTATATTGCATAGGTTGACAAGATTGCTTTCTGTAACTATATATGAGTACTAGGAATGTAAACTCATCTCTATTCATGGCTTTCAGATATCCAATAATTCCTAAATTATCTCTCCTTGATTTCTTTTACTTCCTTGAATGTATTCTTTCCTCAAAACATAGCTAGGGCCAATGTTCTTGACCACTCCTCTTCCCCTTGGATCTGAGACCTGGCACTGGGTTGTGGGTGGTAGACTATTTGGCACATGTTCCCACACCCAGCTTGCTCAGAAATCCATGGAGATCTCTTTTCTGGTCCTCTCTCAGTCCCTGAGTGATAGAATGTTTCACAACATAGTACTCTGTCAAAACCCATCTCCAGTGTCTGTAGCCTCTCTGTTTGTCTCCCTAAACTAAATTAATTTGAAAAAAATAATTTGCTGTGACTTCTTGGCTTTCCCAATCAGAATTCAATCTGGTACATTCTCTAGATCTTTGTTGAAGATGGGGAGAACTAGATTCTAATGCTTCCTCTCATCCTGTCATCTTGGCTTTGTTCTGCAAGCTCATTTCTATAGGCTTCCTGAATTTATCCTTGATAGCAGACAGGATGATCAAGATAACATGCACTCATGCTTTTCCCCAAAGGTCCTGATTTGTTCTTCTAGGCCTCTGTATTTTTAAAACTTCTCATTAGAAGTAGCTTGGAAATTATGAGAATTTGGTATGGCACACTTATTAAAAATGCTCCTCTTAAGTTTTTATGGATCAATGTTCTATTTGGGCAATTGGGGGCAACATATCAGTCCGTGATAATGGCACAATCCAGTTTATTGGTTGAGTTCTGTTTAGTGGCTGAATTAAAGCTATTTATACTTCAAAGCTTTGTCATCTGTTTGTCTGTGAAAGATATTGAGCTTTTATTTTATAATTCTGGGTACCTGCTCATGCCTTGCCAGGTTTTTGTTAAGTGCTAAATTTTTACAGCCTTTGTGCTGCGTTATACTTTCTATTGTTTCCTTGCATCAATTGCATCAATCTACATTGATCAGTATGCCTGATCAGTATGCATCTTAGGGATAATCCTTCTGTAATTTCTACTGCCAGTGGACTGTTCCTGAATTGCTATCATAAGCTTCTCTATTTCCACAAACAAATCCACGTGACTCAGTCATTTGTTCCACGCGTCTTTGGTGACACATTGTTGGCTGAGTTCATGCAGATGTTGCCCATGGAGGGCCTGTTGATTCCACTCTTGGATCTTAGCCATTTCACAGTCTCCATCTGGAGGTGAGCTGCTCTCAGTTACATCTGACAAATCCAATGGGGTGTACCTTTTGTCAGCCTTCAGGACTGCCTGGTGAACAGATAGCTATTTGTTCCACAAGAGTTTCTGTAGGCTTGTTCTTTCAAAAACCCTATTTATCATGTGCTCTGAGTGAACATCAATCCTCTTTCTCCTTTTTTGGCAAGAAACTGTTTATCCTTCTATAGTTGTCTTAGGGTAATGGGTTCTGTGTTTTGCTAATACTGGATGGGTTTTTGTTAGGATACTTTTATCATTAGCATTATTATCACCATTGCCATATTATAATTTGATGCACATCCATAACTGCACTGTTATAGAGAACTTATGATGAGGAATGTAGATGAACTCTTCTTCACCGTTACAGAGAGGACTAGGGCACTAAAAGATCAAGTAAGTATCAAAGACTGGACTTGAGCCCAGGTCCTGTTTTTTGTTGTTGTTGTTGTTGTTGTTGTCGTTGGGTTTTTTTTGTTGTTGTCGTTTTTTTGCTTTTTGCTTTTTGCTGAGGCAGTTGAGGTCAAGTGGCTTGCCCAAGATCACACAGCTAGGAAGTGTTAAGTATCTGAGATCACATTGGAACTCAGGTCTTCCTGACTTCAGGGCTGGTGCTCTACCCACTACGCCACCTAGTGTAGGTCCTGTTTTTGATAGGGTTGGATCTCTACACACTATGCCATTTTGCCACTTATCTATAGTGTCATCAGTAATTTTACATATTGTTATGTTATATCATCATAATGTAATAATAATAATTCTCTTTTTTATAACAGTATAATTTAGGAGGTAGCTAGGTGGCACAGTGAATAGAACACTATGATAGAAGTGGATAGACAGAAACAGAGTCAGGAAGACCTGAATTCAAATTGAGCCTCAGATACTTACAATTTGTGGGATCCTGTGCAAGTCACCTGACATCTGTTTGCCTGAGTTTCTTATTTGTAAAATGGGTATAAGGTAGCACCTACCTCCCAGGGTGGTCGTGGTGATCAAATGAGATAATAATTGTGACGTGCTTAACACAGTGCCTGGCACACAATAAGCACTAAACAAGTGTTAACTATTATTATTATTAATTATTTTTATTATTATCATCATCAACCTCATCATCATAGGTTTAAAGGCAATGCTCTACAAACTTTAGTACTCTACAATGGGAAAGTATTCAATATCACAAAACACTTTCTTCTCAGGTAGGGAATGCAAATATTACTAAATTTACTTTAAAAAAAAAAAGGAAATGAATTAAATGAGAGTAAATGGCTTGCTCCTGGTTGCAGATCCAGTAAATGTCAGTGTTGGATTCAAATCTAGATCTTCCTATGACTTTACTGCATGCTACACTGCTTCTCAATTGAGATATCCAATAAGTTTTGGGGTGATAACATCTGATTTGGACTGTAGTTCAATTGCAGATAGGAACCTGGAGAGCGTACGAAGGTAGAAAATTGTCCAGATAATCCACACAATGAATAATCCAAAAGTAGACAATGAACAGTTCCTGGAAAGTGGTATGTGGATAGAATAAGCAAATGGTCTATCAGATCACAAATGGCACAGTGGATAGAAAGCTGAGACTGGAGTCTAGAAGACCCGAATTCAAATGTGGCCTCAGATACTAGCTGTGTGATCCTGGGCATGTCATTTTACCTAAGTGCCCTTAGACATCATTAAGTTGGAGAATTTGCCAGAGCTGGAAGGTTTCATTTTTTAAGACATAGAATGTCAGGGATCTTAGAACTAGAAGTTTAAATCTGGAAAGGAACTCAGAACATAGAATGACAGAGCTAGAAGGATCTCTGTAGTCATAGAGTGTAGGAGCTGGAAGGGCCTTTATTTAAAACATAAAATGTCAGAATTTTAGGGCTGGAAAGGACTTTAGAACCACCTCACTTTACAGAGGCTCTGGGGTTTGGGAAGGAGTGAGGGGAAAAGGAGAAATCTCTAAAATAATTCCTATTTCTCAAGTACTTCAAGATTTGTGAAGCATTTTCTTGGACCTTCACGAGATAGGTAATGACAGCCTGATTATCTATATTTTACAGATGAGGAACTCGGGCAATCTGACCAGTGGTCACACAGCAGGGAAGAGGCCAAAAAAATCTGGGATTTTGAACCTCAATTTGCTCCAAGTCAAATTTTCTTTTTGTTATAACATGCTGGTTCTCTTAACATTTTTGAGAAGTCATGGGGAACAATCATATTCTTCTCTGTTGGAATCCCCATTAGAGACAGAATCTACATACAGTTTTTTATTTATTTTTATTTAATTATTTATTTATCATTCATAATAATAATGATTTAAATACATCACCTAGTTTAACCCTCAAACATGTATAATAGATGTTATTATTATTCTCATTTGACAAATGATAAAATTTAGGCACTAATAAATGGTAATTTGCCCAGAATCACAGAGCTGGTATGTGTCAAAGGTGAGACTGGAACTCAGAATTTCCTGACTTCCATCCCAATATTCTACCACTATTCCATGTTGCCAGCCCAATTATTTGATCCATTTCAGTTGTACCAATGAAAGGAGGTTTAATCCAGAAGTAAAGTAAACTTTGTAGACCAGATGGGATGTCACCTGGGACCAGATGGTGGAAGGTGAAAGGGAGGTGGGTAAAAGTAAATCATATCTGAACGTGGTTCTCTTCAACAATGAGATGATTCAAACCAGTTCCAGTTGATGAAGAGAGCTATCTACACCCAGAGAGAGGCTGTGGGAACTGAGTGTGGATCACAACATAGCATTCTCACTCTGTTGTTGTTTGCTTGCATTTTGTTTTCTTTCTCAGTTTTTTTTCCTTCTTGATCCAATTTTTCTTGTGCAGCAAAATAACTGTATAACTATGTATACATATATTGGATTTAATATATAATTTAACATATTTAACATGTATTGAACTACCTGCAAACTGGGGAGAAGGTGGGGGGAAGGAGGAGATAATTAGGAACAGGAGGTTTTTACAAGGGTCAATGTTGAAAAATTACCCATGGATATGTTTTGTGAATAAAAAGCTTTAATAAAAAAAGAAAGAAAGAAAAATTACCCATATATATGTTTTATAAATAAAAAGCTTTAATAAAAGGAAAAAAAGGAAAAAAATCATACCTGAGCAGGAGGTAAGGATATAGACCAGGGCAGCAATGCAGCTGCTGCTGATGAAAGCCAGGAGCATGTCATTGTTGAAGGTCCTTCGTACCTCATAGTCAAAAAGATCTGTGCCTCCATACAGGACTTGGACTTTGCTGGAGGGAGAAAAGAAGGTGTTGAGAAAGCAGAACCTGGAACCAACCACCATTATACGGAAGAGCTTACCCAGTTATCCTCCATCACAGAGAACCAGGGAACTGCTCCCCTTTCTTGCTAGCCATAGCCATCCCACATCTTCTTCCCTTTTTTCTAGCTCCCCATTCCCATCTCTTTCTAGTTATGGAATTTTAATCAAATCAACTGCCATTGTTCCTGGAAAGGATGTGCCCATCTAATCCCTAATCCCTAATAACTTTCAGACTAAAATGCCCCTCCTTGGTCACCGTCCCCTATCCATGTTGCCTCTCCTTTTACAATTTAATCTCCTTGAGAAGAAAAACTGTTTCTACTTTTTTATTTGTATCTTTAGAGCTTAGGACAGTGCTCAGAACATAGCAAGTACTCAATAAATGTATTTCCCTTCCTTCTGTTCTCCCTTCCTTCCTTTTTTCATTTCTTTCCCTCTTTCCTTTTATCTTTCCTTCCCTCCTTCCTATTTTCTCTCCTTCCTTTCATCCTTTCTTCCCTTCCTTCCTTCTAAACATCTTCCTTCTTTCCTTCCTTTCATTTATGAGATGAACCATTGCAATGCATTTAGGTTGGGCACTCATCTCTCCCTTATGTATCTTTCCCTTATGATTTAACCACAGCAAACTTTTCCTCCCAACTGAATTCTCTCTATGGGACATTTACTTCTGATTCTCACACCCTAGCTAGCTTGAAGTCCTATGAACAACAACAATGACTACAAGTTCAGTGCATTTTGAGTCAGATAGCAAACTTTGTGGATTTGTTTAGGCTGTTCCCCTTATCTGGGAAAAACTCTCTCCTTTCACATCTTTCTGCCTAATTAGCAGTCTTCATTTTCTTCAGGTCCAATTCAGGGGCTGTCTCTTCCAGGAAGCCTTCCCTGATCACCTTCATTAGAAGCCATCTCTTCTTCCTTGAATTTTTCAGACCTCTTTATCTGAGCTCACCTTTACCCTCTTCATGCATTGCTCATGTTGCAATTAATTGCATATGGCTTGTTTCCTCAAATTACAGTGTAAGCTCACTGAGAGCAGGGACTTCGTCATATTCATTTTTATATCTCCATAGTACCTAACACAGAGCCTTATACTTAATAGATGCTTAACCAGTATTTGGTGAATGAATGAAGCTTTGAATCACTCAGATCACTGCTTCCTTATGTTAACATGAAATGTGAAGAATTGATTATAATTTTCCATCATCCAGAAAAAATGGGGTATATAGACATTTCAAATATAGGAGTGAAGATACCCCAGAAAACCATAGATAGGAGCTCTCTGAGACCAATGGGCCTTGTGCCTCATTCTAGAGTTATGGTGGGTGTGGGTAGTTATACCTTTTGGACCTTTTGGGAGGGGAGCAGAACATCTTTGTCCCATGATAAAATCTCTTATGTACCATCCTGGTCATTCACTCATTCAATCAACCAATAAACATTTATTGGGGCAGCTAAGTGGTACAGTGGATAGAGCACCAGTCCTAAAGTCAGGATGACCTGAGTTCAAATCTGACCTCAGACACTTAACACTTCCTAGCTGTGTGACCCTGGGCAAGTCACTTGACCCCAATTGCCTCAGAAAAAAAAATTTAAATAAAAATAAACATGTATTAACTGTCTACAATGTGCAAGAGAACATAGGGAAAAATCCCAAAAAAAATCCTTGCTCTCTGGGGGTTTTTATTCTCTGGGATTCTGGATTTAGAGCTGCAGGTACTTTAAAGATCAGTTAGTCCAACCCTCTCCCTTTATATATGAGTAAACAGAGTCCCAGAGAAGGAAAATGAAGGCTTCCCATGAGCATTAAATTGCACAGCTGGATTTAGAACCCAGGACTGTTCACTCTAATGCAAACACTCTTCCTCCTGTCCCTCCTATCTCTCAATAACAGGATAGATTGAGGAGTATTAAGACTAGTTTAAGTGAAGATGGTGAGAGTAAAGAAGAGGAAGTAAGGGAGGTAAAGGACCATAAGTCCTATGGAAAGGACCCCAAAGGTCATCCAGTTCCCACCTCTTTTATTTTAGAGATGAGCAGACAGAGGACCAGAGAGATCAAGATGTGTAAGGTCATCTGGGTAGCAGGTGGATTTGAATCCAGATGCTGTGACCCCAAATCTATTGGGACCACATGAGCCATCCTTCTAGTTTACTGCTTCTAACAGCCCTGAAGAGGGAGAGAGGATATGGGGCGGGATGAGACCGTCATATTTCTCTCAAGAGGCATTTCTGAGCTATCCTAGAAACTCCAGGAAAAAGTGAAGGGAAAGGAGAAAAGAAGGAGGAGGGAGAAGACCCAATAAATTATCTCCCTTGTCTTCCCCTTGTCTGTGGATGAACATTAATGGAGTTCTTGTGTCTGTAAACAATCCAGCAACCTCCACGGCCAATTCTACCTGGAATCTTAATCATTGCTGGTTTTAAGAGGGAGTGACAGGGGTCTGGCCTGGACCCATCCAGAGCCTTCGTTGTGTGATTTACCAGTCCCGGCGGAGGTCTTTCTGGATAATTAAAGCACACAACAGTAATCCACTGTGCTCATTCATTTATTCCTAATGTCATGCCAGCTTTTCTCCTTATCCTAGCTGAGGATGCCATTCCTGACATTTCCACCCCTGGGGCCATCTTGTGGTTACCCAGAGATAGCAGGGAGGGCAATGGAGCTGATACTTGAGATTCCCCCTAAAAAGTAATGTTTGTGGTGGGGGTGGGGTGGGAGTGAGGGGTCAAGGTTCTTTGGGATCTGCTGTTTCCAGCAGTCAGTCAACAAACAATTTCTAGTCACTTATTAGATACCAGATACAATGCTAAGTACTGGTAGCACTATCACCCTACTCTATATACTTTCTCCCTCTTCAGGGCTGTTAGAAGCAAGGATGACCCATGTGGCCCAATAACCATATCTGGGTTCAAAGACTCTCTGCTATCCAGATGACCTTGATCATTCTGTCCCTCTGTCTGCCCATTTGTAAAGTAAAAGGGATGGAACTGGTTGACTTCTGAGGTCATTTCCAGCTCTAGATTTAATAATCCTATGATCTAACCCATTTCCTTGCCTCCATGTCCTCCTATTTTTCACCTGTACCATCTTCCCCTATGCTCAATACTTCTGCATCTGCCCTGTTATTGGGAAGCAGGTGGAAGAGTGAAAAAGACAGTCCTTGACCTCAAGAAGCTTCCAATCTAAAGACAACATGGAAAGGGAAGTTGAAAGGGGGCTGAGGACATGACTGTACAGATTAATGGGAAATGAAGAAATGACTGGATTGCTGCAGCCTTCTTAAAAGGAGGCTCTGGGAGCCTCCTTTTCTGCCATGTACCCTCCAACCAGAAGGGTTATTTCCCATTACATTCTGAGGTTTTAAGAATCTTTCTGCATGAATCTTAGGTTCTTCATCTGTAAAATGGGTATAAGAATACTCTAGCTGCCTACCTCATAGGGCTTCTCTGAGGAAGGGACTTGGCAAGCCAAAAAAAATAGAGTGGAAATTTAAGCTATGTAGTTTTTTTCTATTTCTTTCTTTGCTGTTTTTAATCTTAATTGATATGTACACACAACATATCACCCTCATTTCCAAATGTTCTCCCTCCCTGTCTAATTAGCCATTTCTTGTAACAAAAAAATAAAAAAAAAAGATTGAGGGGAGAGTGAAATTCAGAAAAACTGACCAACACATCAATCAGGTTTGAGAGTGTATACAGTATTCTATACTGAGAGTCTCCCATCTCTACAAAAAAAGAACGCAGATGCATTTTTCATCTTTTCTTTGGAGATAGAATTGAAGATTTAGAACTCGAGGGCTTCTTAAAGGTGATTTAGCCAAACTTTTCTTCAGATAAGAAAACTAAGGTTCAGAGAATGACTTGCCCAAGATCACACCAACAGTAAAGAGAAAAGTCGGGGTTTGAATCCCTATCTTCTTAGTCCAAGTCCAATGATCCATCATCTGTTCTTTCCCCCTTGCTGTTTAGGGGAAGAGCTCCTGGACAGTCCTGAACTCTGGTGTCCTGTTTGGGGTCATCGGAGATATTTCCTGTGGCTTACCTTCCAGTGGAAATGGAACCTTCTGGCTTACTGAACTAATACCCTGAGTATCTGTCCTGGGCCCCAGAGAATATTTTCTTCCCAGCTTCCTCTGGTATAGAGCGGAGCCAGCTGGAGGACTAGGGAAGTCTAAGCTGGGGAAAGAAGAACTTGGGGGCTGGGGACTGGTGTATGATGGTTGCCTTCATGGATTTGAAGAGGGATTAGATTTGTTCCAATTGGTCTCACAGGGCAGAACTAAGGTAGAATTAGGGCAGGAATTACAGAGATACAGAGTTTGTCCTGATGTAAGAAAGGGCTTCCTGATCATCAGAGCTGCCCCAAAGTGGAATGGACTGTCTCAGGAGGTAGCACTCCATCCCACCTCCCCATTGGACTTGGTATTCGTGTTCAGGTATGGGTTCCTGACCTCTGAGGTCCCTTCCAGCTCAGAGACTCTGAGATCAACCTTGCTGATGGCACATGATACCAGTGACCAGACTCTCTTTCCTTGGTGTCCCAGCATCCTCCACATCCCCTCCCACACTCCTAGATCCCTAGGATAACACCTCTCACCTTGTAGACTGTTTGGCCAACATAGCGACGTAAGTGACCACGAAGCTCTGAAACTTGGTCCTCTGTTCTTCCCAGCGGTCTTCCACAGAATAGTAATTGGGAAGAGGGGCTCCAAACAGGATCTCACTTCGGAGGAGGGAGCTCTTTAGGTTCTCAGCTGACAGACCCTCATCCACATACCAGTAGAATTCTGGGTGAGTCATGGCCAGCTCTAGGGAACCTGGAGGGACAGGGAGACATATGAAGCTAGGACTTGTCCCAGCCCTCTCCTCCTCTGCCTTTGGAGTTGACTCAGGATTGTGGTACAATGCTAAAAACCCTCACTTTGGAGTCAGAGGATCTGTCTCTGATGCACACTATGTGATTTTTAGCAAATCATTTGATCTCCATGGACCTCAGTTTCCTCATCTATAAAACTGGAGGATTGGATTAGATGGCCTCTGAAAAACCTCCTGGCTCTGTACCTATGACCCTCTCTCTGCCCTGGCTGCACCAGGGACTAACCTTGCTACTGACCCCATAATGTCCTTCATCTTCTCTGTTGTTCATGCAGTTTAGATGGAGAGACTTCCAGTGCTTTAGAGACTGGTCCAGTCCCTTCATTTTGTAGGGGAGGAAACTCAGATCCAGATGGGAAGTGATTTGTCCAAGGTCACACAATTAGTAGTCAACCTCTTTTTCATCTCCTCAGACATAGACTCCACCACTGACTTATTCTAATGATCCTTCCAAGTCAGACTCTCTCCCACCCCACTTTCTATCTACCTCCTTTTCTCTGTCTCCTTTCTCCCACTTTTCTCTTTCTTATCTCCCTTTCCCTCTCTTTTTCTCTCTCTTCCTGTCTGTCTCTCTGTTTCTGTCTCCCTCCCTCCCCATTCCCTTTTTCTCTCTTTCTCTGTATGTCTGTGTCTCTCCCTTCCTCCCTTCCCCTTCCCTTTCTCTCTCCTTCCCTTTCTCTGTCTTTGTCTTCCCTTTGTCCTTCTCTCTCATCCCCCTTTTCTTTCTCTCTTTATATATCTCTCCTTCCTTCCCTCTCTCTCTTGCCTATAAAGGGATGGTGTAAAAATAACCAGACATTTAGGATGTCACTCCAAAAGCCAGGGAGGATTCCAAACCCCCTGAGTGTCCCTCCATGTATTCACAAGCACTTAGAATCAGAAGACTACCTACAGTTCTCTAATCCAACTCTCCCTCCTCCCTTTTAAGTTAAAGAGTGTTTTGGATTTGGAGTAAAAATAATTGGGCTCAAATCTGGGCTCTTACTCCTTCTGTGACTTTGGACAAGTCGCTTCATCTAACCTGAACCACACTGACTGTGTGACTCTGGGCCAGTCATTTAACTGTTTAGTACTTCAGGCAACTTTCTAAGAATCTAAATTGCAAGGAACTGCTCGACCTGCCCCTGAGGGAGGTCCCCACACTGATGAAGTCCAGGTCCATTTAACAACTCCATAAAATATTTCTTGGGATAAGAGCCGTGTATGTTCTCCCCTAGGGCTTCAGACTCTCCCACACCCACCCCTTGCTCCAGTCCCTCCCCTTTAGTTCTTATTCCCTCTTCTCTCCTTCCCCATCTCCTCCCTTCCCTGTGGTTTAGCTTCCAGGGACCATCACTGTCTCCAGTGCTTTCTGCAGTTCCCTTCCAACTTCTGGCTCAGTCCCTTCCTGGTTCCCACATCTTAAAAGGTTCCTTACCTCGAATGTCAGCAAGGTCCTGGCCCATCCCATCATAGTAGATCTTGCCCCCTCTCTCTGTGGGGAAGAAGTAGGTCATCAGAGAGCTGGGTGGGGAACAGTAAGAGTAGGAGCCCAGAGGCAGATCCTTGAGGACTTCGTGAGGCTTCCAACAGAACTCCCGGAAACCAGGATGGTCCATAATCTTTCTTTCAATCTCATGGATGGTGACCAGCCGCTCTGTGGTGAAGATGTTCCTCTCTGTGTCACCCCGGGCCAGAAAGATGAGCTCAATACGCCAGTGAGCGTGGGTCTGGGTATTGGCGCTCACATAAGCCCGAGAGTAGTCCCAATGAGAGGTGCCCCTCCGGAGTCTCCCACTCTGATTGGACAGGGACACCCCAAGGGGGGCAGGATCAGGATGTCGACTTGGGTCGGACGTAAATCTCAAGGCACCCGGAGTGCCCCTTCGATGGCATCCACTCCGATTGGCGGCAACTTCCTTCGGGGGCGCTGTGTTCCGATCGGCCACCGGGCTCTCCTGCCAGATCTGGTGTCCAGTGGGATGGGACGCAGGGATTGCCCTTCGGAGACGGGCAGCAGGCCGGGAGCCGTTTCCAAGGTGTAGTTGCTGCAGCTGCTCAGAGATGAGTCGCTGTAGGGTCTCCGAAGTGAAGTCGGCCAAGTCACGCCGATTGCGTCCCCAGGAACCAAACTGGGACTTCAGGGCCAGGGCCAGGGCATCGAAGCGTTGGGACGCCTCGTGGTTGCGGATCTCGAAGGCATTGTATGAGATATCAATGTCCAGGGCCGGGTAATGCAAAAACATGATGGCCGCTAGCGCTGTTGGGATGGCACAGCCGAGGAAGAGGACGAGCCCTGCACAATATGGGTTGGTAAAGGCCCAACCCAAGATGTTCCAGAACCCAGAGGCTGGGGGCAAGGTGAGTGGGACCCTGGAACTCCAGCAGCATTGCCTCCTCATCCCAGGAGCTGGATCTTGCTTCTGGGATCCCACAGGGCTTTCTCCTTCTGCCTCCTCTTCTTCCTCATTTAGCCAAGCCTCCTGCAACAGTGGGTCATCCTCCATGTCCATGGCCTGTACAAACAAGAAGTGAGGTTGGGGGGAGGTCTGAAATCGGGACTAGTGGCTGGCTGGCTACCTAAATAGACACCGAAGCCTTGGGCATCTTTCCTGAACACTAGGCACTGCCCTTCTACCCTTCCCCCTCAAGAAAATGAACAATCAGAACACATTTTCCTCTCTGTCCCCACATTACTCATCTGTAAAGTGAGGAAGGTTAGACTTTTCCATCTCTAAGATCCCTTCTGCCTTGAAATCTATGACCTTAGGATCCCCACTTCCTAGTTCCTTAAATATCTTTCTTTTCCCAAAGTCCTTTGCCCACTTTGAATTATGGTGATATAGCAAATAGACTCAAAAGTGGATCTGAAGTTAATATGTGAGTTTGAATCCAAGTCTTATATGTGTGAGTCTGAGATGTCAGAGTTGGGAGGGACCTCAGGGGACTGAGAGTCCAATCCATAACCAGATAAGAATCTCCACTAGTCTATCTCATGAGAAGTAATCCAGGTTCTACTTAAAGACCTTCAGGGAAGGGGAATGATGGTTTTTCTATATAGCTTGTTCTATTTCCACATGTTATTATTCAATCATGTCTAACTCTTTGTGACCCCATTTGGGATCATCTTGGGAGAGATACTGGAGTGGTTTGCCATTTACTTCTCCAGTCCATTTTTACAGATGGGAAAATTAAGGCAAAAAGGGACAAGTGACTTGCTTAGGGTCACAAAGCTAAGAAGTGTCTGAAGCCAGATTTGAATTCATGAAGATGAGTTTCCTGACTCCAAGGCTCAGTGCTCTATGCACTATGGCACCCCCTAGCTGCCCTATTGTTCTACTTCTATACCAGTCTAATTATTAGACAGTTTTTCATTTAAATTTCTCTTTTTGCAATTTTCTGGTTCTGCCTTCTGGGGTCAAGCTCTAATCTTTCCACAAGACAGTTAGCATGATGTCCCTAAACCTTTTCTTCTCAAAGCAAAACCTCCTCAGTTCCTTAGAATGAGCCTTCTATGGCATGACTACAAGACCCTTGACTTAGGCCCTGGCTGAACACCCCTGAACCCATAACTCTGGATTCTTCTTTTTTTCTCTTTTTGCTGAGGCAATTGAGGTTAAGTGACTTGCCCAGGGTCATACAGCCAGGAAGTATTAAGTGTCTGAGGCCAGATTTGAACTCAGGTCCTTCTGACTTCAGGGCTGGTGCTCTTTCCACTGTGCCACCTAGCTGCTCCAACAATTCTGGATTTTTTTTGACAAGGGCTGATGACAGTGGATGAGGGATCTTGGATTTCTGGAGAGCTATTTACACTTTGGAAATCAGCAAATGCTGCAGATCAGAGTTTGGCTTATTATTGTGATGATTATTCAGATTTAGGTAAGTGATGGAGAAAATGATAACGCAGATGAAACTTAAACATGTGCCATGAGTACATTGGTTTTCAGAGTGTAGACTCTTAAATATGTCTAGAGACTGTTGGGTCTATTGTTTCTTTATTCCTAGAAGCTAGCCCCCACTTAATTCAACACATGATCACATGATATCTATGTCTATATCTCCCTTTGCACTCATGAGGGCCATCTCCAGTCATCCGGATTTATATCTGGCCACTGGACCCAGATGGTTCTGGTGACTTTGCACAGCCCTCCCTCACGAAAACCAATTCACATATCATGGTGTCACCTCCCTGATATCATGGTCCTCTTCAAGAACAAAGGACAAACAACAACTTTTGATTCACAGTCCCATAAGACTCCCAGATCTTTCTCAGTCAAACTGAGCCATGTTATACTCAAGAGGCTAGTTCCTTGAACCCAAGGTAAAAAGTAATCCCTGTTACATTTCATCTTACTAGATTCAATCCAATGTTTTTTTCCTATCAAGATTGCCTTGGACACTGACTGTCACCCAGTGTGTCAGCTCTCTATCCCTCCTGGCTTGCCGTCTATTTCTCTACTGTAAAACAAGGGGTTTATGTTGCTTCTTCAGCTAGATCTCTGATGCTTCTTCTATTTCCAGGTTCCATGATTTCCTTTGATCCTTCAGCAGCTGTATGAGTTCCTCTAAGAGTCAGGCAGGAAAGTATAAGGGCAGCAAAAGGGGCATGGTTGAGCAGGCCCCCAGGGGGAGAAAGGAGAGAACAGAAAGCAGCAGCATTGGGTCCCCCTAATTTGCCAGGGCTAATTCAGCATCCACCCAGGGACCACTGGGCACATCCAGGGCCCTGATCTCTCCCCCACCCAGCCTGCCCTTCTTTTGGATGAAAATGAGCCATTATCGAGTTAGAGTGTGAGGCAGCGAGATGAGGAAGCTAATTACACCAGACCTGACTAATTAATGCTGACTTTCCGATTAAAATTCTCCAGTGTGCTTCATTTCAATTAGATGTTCCCTTTCTAGGGAAAGGAGGCAGCTGATGGGGAGCGTGTGGGGAGAGTAAAAGAAACGAAGAAAGGGCTTAAGAAGGAGAGAGAAAGATTAAGGACTTAAGAGGGAAAGAGAGGAAAGACAAGACTGTGAGAAAGGGAGAGAGGATTTGAGAGGAAGAGGAAGCTTGAAAGAAGGATGGAGAAAAAGAAAGACATGAATGGGGAGAGTGGAAGAGAGTCCAAGAGGAAGCGGGGAGAGAGGGTACAAGAGAGGTTAAAGAGAATTTTTGAGAAGAGAGGGAGAAAGATTTCAAGACACTGAGAAGAGGGAGAGAGGAGAACAAGAAAGACAGAGTGACAGACACGGAGAGAAGAGGAGGACAAAGAGGAAGAGGAGAAGGAGGAGAAAGAGACAGAGAGAGAGCAGAGAGAGACAGAGAGAAGAGAACAAAAACACAGAGAGAGACAGAGACAGAAACAGAGACACAGAAACAGAGAGGAGAGGAGAGACAGAAAAAGGAGAAGGAGGAAGAGAAAGAAGACACAGAGAGGAGAGGAGAGACAGAGAGAAGAGAAGAGAAAGAGAGGAAAGGAGAGACAGAAACAGAGAGTAGAAAAAGACAGAGAGAGGAAGAGAGACAGAGAGATGAGGAGGAGAAACACATAAACAGAGTCAGAGAAATAGACAGAAACAGAGACAGACAGAGATAGAGACAGGGATAGAAAGATGGAGGCATAGAAACAGAGACACAGAAAAGAGGAGAGGAGAGACAGAGAAGAAAAGAGAGGAGCGGAGAGACAAAAACAGAGAGACACAGAGAGAAAGAAGAGACAGAGGAGAGAAAAAGAGGAGAGAGAAACAGAAACAGAGATCTCTATCTCTGAGACAGACTCAGAGACATAGAAAAAGAGAGACAAAGACAGAAAAGCAGAGAGAATTGAAGTGGGAGTGTGGAAAGACAGATGAGATGAAAGGAAAGAAGGGAAGAGGAGAAAAGAGAGATAGAGAATGTGAAAACCCACCAAATGGGCAGAAAATTTGAAAGGAGAAGACTGGAAGAAGAAAGGAAAAGAATTCTGTAATATGCAATATTCCTATGGACAAAATCATTAATCTTCATATTTTAATACCTTTAGGCAAGGCTTTCAAGGAGGAGGTTAACTGTTGGGGAAACCCCCTTGATATTCTAAATATTCTTGATACTCTAAAAAGCTGCCTCTTTCAAAGCAGCCCCTTGCTCTACTTGTTGGGGAAATCGAATCTTCCAGTGAGGAGGGTGGCTACATGACAAATGCTGCCCAGACCACAGTGGTTAGACACATCCTTGGGAGGATGGGGCATGGGAGGGAGGAGGAAACCACTTCCCTAATCAGGATCCTCCACAGGCTCCAGCAGGGGCTTGTAGCCTTTTGGTCTGTCTTGCTTCACTGGATGACAGTGGTGGTTCCTTACCCCAGCTTTCTGCTCACCCATCTAGCTGGGATCATTGTGCCTCCCAGCACCATGTTCCTTGGTATCAATATGCACAATAAAACTCTTAACTGTATAAAATTTTATAGTTAAACCCAATCATCAGCAGGCCTTTATTAAGCACCTATTGTGTCCCTCTCAGGTGCCACCATGTGCCTTAATATCAGTGTATGCAATAAAACTTATAGCTGTATAAAGTTTTATGGTTAAACCCAATCAATCAGCAGGCCTTTATTAAGCACCTACTGTGACTGTGTCACTCTCAGATGGTACCATGTACCAAGGTACATGTGTGTGCAATAAAACTCATAGCTGTATAAAGTTTTATGGTTAAATCCAATCAATCAACAGGCCTTTATTAAGCACCTACTGTGTCCCTCTCAGGTGGTACATATGTGTGCAATAAAACTCATAGCTGTATAAAGTTTTATGGTTAAATCCAATCATCAGCAGGCTTTTATTAAGCACCTACTGTGTCCCTCTCTCCACTAGATACTCAAGATACAAAGACAAAAATTATTCAGTCATTGTCCTCCTCAAGGCACTCACAATTTATTGGGGGAAAATACACATATTCACAAGTAGAAAACTGATAACAGGGTAATTTGGAAGAATCACAAGGATCTCTCAGTCTTGGTTTCCTCACCTGTAAAATAATGATAACAATAATATCTCTCCCACAGGGCTGTGCAAGAATCAAATGAGATAACATAAAGCACTTTGGAAAACTTAAGAGTGCTACATAAATACTATTATTATTGTTATTTCAATTAGAAAAGGTCTCCTGGTGGTATTGACCTGAGCCTTGAAAGAAGCTTGGGACTCTAAGAAGTTCCTCTTTCCAAATTCCTCTTCCTCCTCTCTTTTTCTTCTTTTCCTTCTCATTCTCCTCTTCTTCTCCTCCTCCCCTTTCTCTTCCTCCTCCTCCCCTTCCTATTCCTCCTCTTATTCTGATTCTTCTTTCTCTTCCTCTTCCTCTTTCTCTTCTTCCTTCTTCTCCTCCTCCTCCTTTTCCTTTCCTCCTCCTCTTGTCATTCTTCTCCTATTCATCTTCTTTCTCTTCCTCTTCCTCCTTCTCCTCCTCCTTTTTGTCCTTGTCTTCTCCCCCCTCTTCCATCCTCCTCTTCCTTCCACTTTTCAACTTACACCAAAATGGCCCTTTGTTTATAAAGTACTTCTCATAACATTATTTGCTTTTATCCTCACAACAGCCCTGTCAACAACCCAGTGCCATAGTTATTTTTATCCCCACTCTGTGGATGAAGAAACTGAAAAGAGATCATAGCTAATGTCAGTCAGAAATGAGATTAGAACTCAGGCCTCTCTTGCCTCCAAGTCTAGTAGTCTATTACACCATTCTGAATCTCTTACAGATAAAGAAACTTGAGGCTTTGAGGCTTCATTTCACCTAAGAGGAGTAGCAGAAATACTGTTCAGCTTGGAGTTAAGAAGACCTGAATTCAAATCCTACTTCAGAGACTTACTAGGTTGTGTGATCTGGACAAACCACTTAACCTTTCTCAGCCTCATTTTCCTCATCTGTAAAATAGGCTGTTGTGAAAATCAATTGAGATAACATAAAGCACTTTGCAAAACTTAAAGTGTAATAAAAATGCTATAATTATGATTTCAATTAGATGTCCTTCTAGGGAAGGGAGAAAGCTGCTAAAAAGAAGTGGGAACAAGAGATAGGTTTATAGAATGTAGATTGGAAGATACTTCAGAATCCATCCAGTCCAATCATTTTTTAAACAGTTGTGATAACTTGGGTTCAAATGATGAAGTGATTGCAACAAAAATTCAAACTCAGATCCTTTAACTCAAAACTATTGTTCTTGCCACTACATTAAAGATTACAGATGTAATAAGTATCAAGGCTAAAACCTATTTCTTCTGACTCCTGCTTCTGAGTTGAGGTAGAAGTTGGTCAAATGTGTCAGGCTGCAGAAAGTAGGAAGAAGTTGTGGAAACTTCATCCTGGTAGTGGTGGGTTATTAGGAACCTAGAGTAGATATGATAGTAGAATAGAGGCAGAGGGATGAAATTCATGGGTTTAGGATACATTTCCCTTCCCCTCCCATCACTGCCCTTCTCTTCCTAAGGTCCCCTGAACATTGGGTCCAATATTCTTCTTTCCAATTCCCCATTCAAACAGCAGCATACTCTCTGTCTTCCTTGAGTCTCCCATGGCTTCATTGAGCAACCAAGAGAGAACCCCACACTCCTGATAAAAGTCCTTTTCTTAGCAAAGCCATCTTTTTCTTAGAACATTGAACTCAGAAGGAAGTCAGTAGAGAATCCACCTCAAATGTTTGCTAGCTGTGTGACCAATGACAAGTCAACTCATGGCACCCCATTATAAAATGTTTATACTATGGGCCTTAGTACTGTTGGCTTCCATGCTAAATTACTATAATGATTAAATGAGAATTATGTGTTTTGAAAATCTTAAAGTACATGTAAAAGCTATCAACTATTATTAGCACAGTACCTTATATATAGTAGGCATTTGCTATTATATTTATTGAATAATAATAGCATTAACTAGCATTTATATAGTGCTTTGATGTTTGATAAGCACTTTTAAAAGGTATCTCATTTGTTGTTCACAAGAGTCCTAAAAAACAAATGCTAGCTATTGTTTTCTTATTTTACCGATGAGGAAACTGAGGCATTAAGTGACTTGCACAAAGTCACATGGATAGTAAGCATATAAGACAGGATTTGAATTCAGTGCTCTAGCCACTATGCTATGTGGCTGCAACTATAATAACCAACATTTCTACAGTGCTATTTAAAGTTTGTGAAGCATTTAACATACACTGCTTTACCCATGAGTTCTAATAAAGATATCATTTTTCTGTTACAGATGAGGAAACTAAGGTTACTTGCCCCAAATTGAACAGAGTAGGTGGCAGAGGCAAGATTTGAATCCTCATCTTCCTGTCTAGGACTCTTGAATTTTAAACATTATACCACTTAATGAAATCATAGAAAGCAAATTACGACTTGTATTGATTCACATGTGAAGATTTCCAAAGTACTCTTTATAACTACCAAAGTGATAAAGCAAATGCTATTATTAACACTTTACAGATGAAGAAACTGAGGCTGAGAGGAGGTAAGCTAAAGCTGACTTTTGAACCTGTAGGGTTTTTGACACTAAGCCCAGTCCCATTATACTCTGCTTTTATTTAATCCTGTATGGGAAGCCAGTGGGGATCTTAAGGCTTGGGGGAGCTGTGGGGAGCCCCACTAAAGGAAAAGACACACAGAAAGAAGATGAGTCCGTATTCTGAAAGCAGAGCCTGGGCCCAGACAGCCCCGTTTGTGTTTGGGCTTCCTGGCCCAGCAGGCAAGACACACCACAGAGAGGCTGGTTTGTTTTTCTTGCTCTTAAAATGACAAGAATTGATTAGTGTAATGCAGCAACAGAGGGACCCAAACAGGACTAAGTGATGCCTGCTGCTGTGTGTTTAAACATTGAGACTGAAAGCAACTGGGGATTACTTGAAAAGAGGGGTGGGTTTGAAAAGCAGAGATTTTATGGGGGACAAAGAAATAACAGCTCTCTTTTAGGCTCTGTTCTTACCAGCCAATTTTTCCCTCCTTTCAGACCCTCTGAAGTACCTAGCATTGAACCGTGTCAGCACTTGGTGGCTTTGTGACTTTAGGCAAAGTGCTCTTGATCCCTCAGTTTCTCTATCTGTAAAATTAATATAATCATCCTGATCCCACATATCAGATTATTCTGAGGGTTTCATAAATCTCAGAGCATGAGAAACAGACTTGTTATATAGGTTAACAATTGGATTTTGCATTAGGAGATCTGCCACTCTTGGGAGGGTGAACCCCAGGTTTGTGGGAAATGTGTCTTGTTGTTATTTTGTTTGCTCTACCATTTCAACAAAAGCTTTTGCTTTGAGCTAATTGTACCCTCCAGCTGACTATTGAAAAGTGAACACATTGGTGGGGGTTATGAGCTGTAGCTTTAAGGGGATCAGAACTACAAAACCTGGGGTGGTTCTCTCCTGTGTAGGGTAGGACTCACCCTGTGAGATGTTTCCTCATCTGGAAAATGAGAAGATGACATATTGGGATATGGCTGCATAAACAATGGTATATGTATATAATGGAATACTATATACCAGGAACCCAAAGAAACACAGAGCAATTTGTATGAACTGATGAAGGGTAAAAAACCATAATAATAAAGAGAACCAGAAAAAGAATATGCATAATGACTACATCAATAAATTGAGGCAGGCAGGTGGGTGGTGCAGTGGATAGAGTGTTGGACCCCAAATCAGGTAGATCTGAGTTCAGATGCGGCCTCAGACACTTATTAGCTGTGTGATTTTGAGCAAGTCACTTAATCTCTGTCTGCATTAGTTTCTTCATCTGTAGAATGGGGGGAATATAGCATTTACCTCCCAGGGTGGTTGTGAGCATCAAATAAAACAATATTTGTAAAGTGTTATTATCATTAATACAAATAGATCATTAAAAGGATTCTAAACTCCAAATAACTGAATGTAACTGAAATACCAACAATAGTATTGGAAAATGGAAAGGGAAAATGTACATTTTGTCAGATACCGACACTCAACAGGTAGGATATGTAGAATACTGCACGTGTACTCAGAATGACCTGGGTTCAAATCTCACATTAGATATTTACTCATTGTATGGCCCTTACCAATTTCTTTCTGCCTCAATTTCCCCATCTGTAAAATGAGGGGGTTAAACTCTGTGGCTTCTCAGGTTCCTTCCAACTCTAAATTTATTATTCTAGAATGTGACTAAAAGCACTTTTCTTCAATTTTCTTTGTTACAAGAGTGAGTAATTTCCAGAAATGACTTGCGTAGAAACAAAAATACATCACTAAAACTTATTTTTAAAGTGATTTTAAAAAGAGAGTGGGCTAGAATAAATCTTTCCAACACAAGATATCTAAACTGCCTCTTTGATCTTTGTCTCTTTCCAATACTCTTCCCTAGGTCTTGGCGTGGTCTGGTGGGAGGTGAGGGGGATGGAGGAGTTGATCTTTGGAGATCTCTCCAGGCTCAATAATTCTTTTCCTACAGAAGATGAGCAGATGGATTTCAGGTTGGGAAGATAACCAGGTAGGTGGGAAGTCCTGCAGCCCTTATAAAATCTAGGCTCTGTTTAGATGATCATTCTCTTGAACAGAAATCTTCAGGACAGTTCTCCACTCCCACCCCTCCTAGCTCTCCAGCTGGCCCTGTTTACAAATTTCTACTTTTCTAAAAGGAAAAAATTACTGAATCCCTCCTCATCTGCCCCACCTTCCTTGGCCAGACTATTAAAATGTAATCAGCAAAATCACATTAGGCATGCAGATTCTACTTAAAATACATATCTACACACACACACACAAGCAATTTAACAGTAATTAAGAACTCATCACCAGCATCTAAGAAGCATGATGCTGTCTTTTGGTTTAGCTTTGGTCCTAGGGAAATGTATTTCGTGGAGTCACAGAATCTCTATACTAGACGAAAGCTCAGAAGTCATTTAATTCAATGCATATCTAACAGGAATCCCTTATACAATATCTTTGACCACTTCTTGAAGACTTCGAATAATGGGGAACTCATTACCTTACCTCATGTAAACCTCTTTCCCATTGGCTTGGGAATCTCAGGATATGCTAATTTGGGTTGAAAATAACTGTTTTTATATGAAAGAGCTTCTTTTAGGTCAGAGACTTCAGCAGGCAGAGGATGTTATTTCTATTTCAAATTTCTTGGAAGTGTTTCTATACTTTTTTGTGAATTTTTTCTGTGATGCTAGTGAACTAAGACTCCAAGAGAGGTTAGGTTGGGAGAGGATGGTGCAAGAGGAGGAACACAGCCCTGCTGTCTCTATGTCGCTGAACAAATCATTTAACTTTTCTTTGTTTCACTTTCCTCATATGTCACCTTAGGGGGTTGTCCTAGATGATCTCTAAATTTATGATCATTTGGTGTACAAGCTGCCCAGCAAGTGGAGAGATTAATTTAGAAATCCTCAGCCCATCAGACCATTTCACATGTCTCTATCCTAAATCACGGGATAGCAGAGTTGGAAGGGATTTTGGAAGCCACCTATACTAACCCATATTTAAATGATAATCCCTGTACAATGTAGCCAGCCAGTGGTCATCCAGCTTTTGTCTGATGATCTCCAGTGATGGAGAACACACCTTGTCTTTTGAGGCAGACCATTAAACTCTGGTTATCTCATTGTTGGGAAGTTATTCCTGATATCAAAATTTGCAAAATTACACCCATTGATCTTTGTAGGGGTGTTTATATGCACAGTGATGATACAAAGGGTCACTTCTCTAAGTCTGCTTCATTCTGAGTATAGCCACTGGCATGGAAAACTCTGCCATCATTCCCAACTGTCTTCCATGCAATAATCTCGAAGTATTGTTTCAAGCAAAGTACTGGCTCTGGAGTCAGAATCCTGCCTTTGAAAATGTATACCTCCATGACCTTAGACAAGTCATTTAGCCTATGGTCCAATGACTCCATTGTGTGCCTACAGGCTGGAGGAACATTAAGAAACTCATGATAAAGATGGAGTGAGGTCATGCTAATCACAGTCTGAATCAGTGAAAAAAGCAAAGGAGGAAAAAGGCAATTTCAGAACCCTGGCCAGCAGCCAGCAAGCTCTGAAAACTAGGATACCTAACCTGGAAAGCCCAGACTTCACAAAAATGTGGTCTTTTTAAGTTCATGTTTCTTGGGAGGAAATTTGTTTACTGTACTACAGCTCCTTTCTGCTCTCCTGAGGGCCCTGCACCAGGGGAATCCAAATAGCAGCTCAGCAGGAGGAATCTCTTATTTTCTAGATGTTACTATCCAAAGGAAATCAGAGAAAGGATGTGAATGGGGCTGTACACAAGCTTCAATGTGGAAGAAATTCGAGTTGACTTATTCAGGTGCTTCTGGAATCGCCAGCCTATTCTCCCCAGATGCAAAGGCACAAAACTCCAGTACAGGACTTCCCCAGGCACTAAATTGGCACACGAGCAAAAATCCCAAGAAGAAGTCAGTATCCCTTCTTACCAGCATTAGAACTGGAAAGAACCTTCTATCTTAAAAACTCTCATTTCTCAACTATTTTAAGATTTATGAGATAACCTTGTGACAAAGGGAGTGCAAAAGTAAACATCTCCATTTTCTTGATGAGAAAATTAAGAGAGATTAAGTACTTCCCCATGACTACACAGTCAGAAAGTGTTCGAATTGGAACTCAAACTCAAGTATCCAGACCACAGAGCTCATTCTACCATCTCATTTGTTGTTGTTATTCAAAAATTTTTCTTCATAACCCTATTTGGAGTTTTCTTGGCAAAGATACTGAAATGGTTTGCCATTTTCTTCTCCAACCCATTTTACAGATGAGAAAACTGAGGTAAACAGGGTTAAGTGACTTGCACAAGGTTACACAGCTACCAAGTAACTGAGGCCAGATTTGAAGAGGATCTTAAAAGGTAGACAGTCAGAGGTGCCATGTAGAACTGGACATGGGAAGTCAGAACCAAACATTCTACTGCTTAGAACATTGAAGATCAGCTCTGAAGGGATCCATAGGTTTTAGAATGTTATAACCAAAGGATCTTAACAGCAGGATCTACAAACTGCAGCTTGAAATCCATATAGCCCCCTTTTTTTCCTCTCATATTTTTTTTTACTTTTCAAATAAAGTTTTATATTGTCTTTAAAACCTTAGAACATAGGAAGTCAGAACTCAAAAAGATCTTAGAACACTATAGTTCATATGTGAAAGGAACCTTAGAAGAAAACAATGTCAGAGCTGGAGAGGATTTTGGAAGCATTCTCATCAGAGCTGGGAGGGACCTTAGAACATAATGGCAGAACTGAGAGGAACTGGAAAGCAAATATCAGGGTTGGAATACAGACTATTCAAGCTGCAAGGCATTTCATAGCACATGCAGTCCAACCCCCTCATTGTATTAATGAAAAGTCTAAATGAGATCTCAAAGACATGGGAGCCCTTGGAGGGATTTTGGGAGGAAACAGATGAAGGAGGCTGGCTTCCCAGTGCTGACAGCTGGTGAAGAGACTGTGGGCCTCTGACTCGTAAGCCTAACAGCTCAATAAATACCAGACAAACAAGCATTTTGAGGGTCAATATGTCAAGCAAGTCCATTTTCCAACCAGAGCAATAGCAACCCAAACAACAACAAAAATAATACCAATGACCATGATCCTGTTCTGCATGCTTTGTGCTCAATTCATTTCTCTGAAGAATACATGAGTATCTGCTTTATCCTTCCAATACTGGGAAGAAGATTTCACAGGATCAGGGAAGATTTAGATCTGAAAGGGACACTGGCGCATCTAGTTGAGCTCCTAGATTCCATAAATGAGGATATTGAAGCTGCAGATCACACAGACAATTGAGGGGAAATAGCTGAATTTGGTCTTCTGATAAGGAATTGAATCCTTTTTTTTTTTTACCAGACCATTCCATTTTCCCTCAGAGAGGTCCCAAGGACCAAAGAATAGAAGAAACTCTGAGAAGTCATTGAGTCCAAGCTCTAGTTTGTAAGAAAACGTAACATATTATGTGATTGAATGAGAAGAGCACTGAATTTAGTATCAGAGGATGTGGATTTTAATCTCAGTTCTGCACCTTACTACTTGGGTAAATTCAGGCAAGTAATTTAACACCTGCCTTACTTTGCTTATCTGAAAATTAGGGGTTGGACTAGATGATATTTAAGGTCATCTAGAACCCTATACTCAAACCCAAGACTTTGCATTATAAAACCAATGTGCCTTCCACTATATAACCCAGCTACCCTGATCTCTATGGGCCTTGGGTGCCTATCCTCTCAAATTAGGGGTTGTACTGGGTGATCTCTAGGATTCCTTCCAGTGAAATATTCTTAGATTTTGTTTTTCCCATGTCTATAGCAGATGAGGGAGCAGTGAATAGAGAACTGGATCTGGAGTCAGGAAAATTCATCTTTATGAGTTCAAATCCAGCCTTAGACATTCACTAGCTGTGTAACCTTAGGCAAGTCACTCCACTCTGCTTGTCTCAGTTTTCTACTGAAAAGGCTCATCCAACAAATCCAGGTGAGCTCAATGAAAGGAAAACATTTCCAAGCAATTAGAGATGTCTCAAGGTAGAATGCACTGTCTTAGGAAAAAATAGGCTTCCATCACGGACACTTTCAAGAGGAAAGTTCAGGGTGCTTCAGGGGACATCTCCTTCTACATACCGTAGGAGGAATGGAGGAAAAGGACTCTTTTATGTTTCTCATGCACATAGTAGGAAATTAATGTGTGCTTATTGGTTGGTTGAAGTGGCAAAAAGGTATGGGCTGGGCAAGATGACTTTTAAGTTTCTTCCTGACTTAGATTTTGTGAATGAACCTCCTCCCACCTTGAAGGTCATCATATTCATGATTAATATATGATGCTGGATAATGATTAGATCTGTCTCTAATTGCCAAAGACTACTTTGGAATCAAGCTAGGACAACCTTCCCATTGTAGAGATCCAGGTACAATCCCAAAAGCTAGTCCCTATGGATATTTTCCAGGGGTTCATGTCACTACTATTTGTATACTTCTCTTTTAAAAGGAAATTCACATTTCTTCACCAGCTACTTCTCCCGACTCTTTTCCCAAAGGTTTACAAATAATTTTCCTATGAGGGAGCTTCATCTTGTAGACAAGTTGTTTCAGAATGAGAGGGATTTTTAATTTTGGGGGGAGGGGAACTCTGCTAAAGACCTTTTTAAGTGATTTGCTCAAGATTGGACATACTAGAGATGGAATTTGAATCCAATCAATCAACAAGCATTTATTATACTCTTACTGTATGCTAGGCATTGTATGAAATGCTGGGGATACAAACAAAATTCAAAACAGTCCCTGCCTCAAGGAATCTCCTTACTAGTGAGATATACAAGATACTTACAAATATTCAAGATATACAAGATACTTACAGAACAGATGCAAGGAAATCTTGGAGAGCCTAGCAGAGGGGGCCTCCTGAAAAAGGTGACTTTGGACAGAGATTTCAAAGAAGCTGGGGGTTCTAAAAGGCAAGAATCAGGAGTGGGGAAACATTTGGGCATGAGGAGTAGATAATGCAAAGGCAAGAACCGGAGCAACATGGGTGAGGAATAAATAGGAAGTAGGCCAGTGTGGCTGGCCCATGGAGAATAATATATAACAAGACCGGAGAGAAAGAGCAAGAGTTGTGAAGAGCTCTATTGTGTTAGGTGCTGGTGATGAAAACAGAGAGCTAGGGTCCTTTCCAGTGAATCACACTGCCCGGAGCAAAGTCAGGTAACTTCAACTGACTGTGTGAAGTGGAGCCCTGGGTTTAATCATTCTGGTCCATAAAGCAGAGGAGGCCCAGCCTAGGCCCGGTAGAGCTATCAGGCCAGGCAGCCAGCACTGTAAATGAGCCCACAGATTGCCTGGTTAATAAAAAATAAAAAAATAAAAAAAGATCCCTAGAATATATGACCAATAACTATGGCCATAAAAGCCAAATTGGATTCCTTCCTGGAAGATGAGCTCTGAGCCCCATCTCTCTCCTCCCACTGAGGATTAACAGATATGTAAAACATTGCTGCACCAAGACTACTCTGGCCAATCCCATCTATGAGCAGAGATGGTGGGGGAAGGAACAAGCCTTTGAGTCTAGACTGGCTTTAGGTTACTAACTCTGTGTTACCCTGGCCAACTCACTTCCAGTCTAGTTTTAACTTTTATATGAAAGGGATAGACCAGAGAATCTCCAAGAGCCCTTCCAGCTCTGAGCTCTTGTGTTCTAAGGTCCCTCCCAGCTCTGACATCTAGAGATTCTCCCAGTTCTGATATTGCATGTTCTAAGGGCCCTCCCAACCCATACATTTTGTGTTCTAAAGACCCTCTGAGCCCTGCCATTCTCTGTTCTAAAGGTTCTCCTAGCTTTAAAATTCTG
>JAJPUD010004177.1:39635-63246 GCA_023553655.1 Myrmecobius fasciatus
GAGATTGGCCCAGTTGTCTGTCATGATGATGATGATGATGATGATGATGATGATGATGATGATGATGATGGATGATGATGATGATAAAGCTTGACAGCTATGAACCTCAGAGACCCAGTAGCAAATCTTAAAACCATTCTACTCCAATTCCTACTTTCAGAGTAGGGATAAAAGCCAAAACAGTACCTAAGATGTAAAAAAAAAAATCTTAATGCAGTTCAAAGTCAGTTTGGAGACCTTCACCCCATCCTCAGCCTCAGGGCAATCACATCCTGGGGAGCCTAGAGAATATCTATACTATTAGTCCTTTCCCAGGCTTAAAGGAGCACCTGGAAAACCTGCCCAATCAGGGGAATTACTGGAGAGTCAGAATCATAGGATGTCAGATGAAGGAGGGCTCTTAGAACATAAAAGGTCAAAGGCAAGTGGAAACATAGCACAGAATGTGAGAGATGGGAGGGGACTTAGAAAATAGATCTGAATGGAGTGGTCTTCAAACAGCCTACTAGATTTGGAAAAGACATTAGAAAATGTCTAATTAATACCCTAGAAAAGAGAAGGAAACTGAGACTCAGGGAAAGAGCTAATTCGCTCCAGTCATAGTTGAGATCCAGAACTTGAGTCATTCCCAGACTTGTATGTCATCTTCCCACTCTAAGGTTATGGATTCACGTCAGAAGTGACAATATTTGCTTCCATAGCCACATGCCCTTCTCTAGGCTGTGGAGGTCTCTCGGGTCCTATGGAGCTGGAGTGGCAGAGATCAGGGGAGAGGATGACCAGGAGTGTCAGCAGAGGGCACTGGGGGCCTAGGAGAGGGAGCCAAATTCTTGATTGCCTGGGCGGGGGACAGCCTGAGTCTCTAGCAACATCAGTCAGCCCTTTATGGGCTGGACTGCGACTCCTTTACAACTCAGCTATAAAGCTGGGCTGGGAGCTGGAACTCAGCAAGCCAGGAGCCAGTGATTTGAAAGCCGATTGAAAATGGGGAGAGGGAGGGAGGAGGCTGGCAGTGTAAGGGGGACATTTCAAGGTTTGGGTTGTTTGTCATTTTGGAGGAAGGAGCCAGCCTGCCTGCTCTAAAGTCTAGTTTCACACATTCTCAGAGCTGAGGGCTCCCTCCCCATTTCCCACCTTACCACACAGGCTTATTCCATCACTCTATAGTCTATAGACCCTGGAAAGCCCACTGCCCCAGTCCTCCTGGATGATGGAAGGGAGATAAGCTTCTGGGCAAAGAGAAAGATGGGGAAAGGAAGGGAGAAATGGGGAAAAGGAAGAAGAATTGTGGGAGAAAGTGAGAAGGGGAAAGGAAGCCCAGGATGTGTTTTGCAAATAGCCTCAGTGGAGAGAGAAATTATCCACTTAATCTAGGGGGAAAAGGGAGAGGAGAAAGCAAATTGATTCCTATAAAAATATCACTAAAGACAAAGCTGGCAGGAAACAGCTTTCTGCTACACAAAAGGAACCCATACATTTGACAATAATTTTTATCTAGAGATCTTCAGGCTCATTTCTGGCTTTAATTAATGACTCTGGCCTTGGGAGTTTGGGAGGGAAACACTATGAGTTCCCTCTACCTCTTCCCCCCCCAACTGGAAGATCCTTTAGACTTCTTAAATGGAGATCAATTAACCTAAGGTTGAGAGAGATCAGCACCCCCCATCATCTCCCATTCCAACTTCCCATCCTCAATCCCTTTCTTCTGCAACACAAAGGTAGTGTAATGGGAAATTTCTCTTGAAATTGGGCATTTTATGGTTGTGAAAAACTAGAGCATTCCTGGCTACCCGGTGCTCTCTTAAACCCAATGGTTGAGTGATAGAACGTGGAATATCAGTATTTGGAGAAGACTCTGGGACCCAGAGATTGTCAGAGCTGGGAGGACCTTTAGAACACAGAACTGAAAGTTACCTTAGAACTCAGAAAGTCAGAACTGGGAAGAGAATTTGGGACGTGGAATGCCAGAGCTGGGAGACAGAATATCAGAATTGGGAGGAGCCTTAGAATATATATTAGAGCTAGAAAAGGCTTTGGAACATGGAATGTCAGAGCTAGAAAGAGATCTTGGAACATGGAATTTTGGCACTGGAGAGACTTTGGACTCTTGTAGTCCAACCCATTCCCTTTTTTTTTTAGAGAATAGCAAAAATGACTTGTGATGTTCACATAGCTACTAAGTGTCTGAAGGCAGATTTGAACTCAGGAAGATGAGTCTTCCTCATTCCAGGCCTGGTACTTTATCCACTGCCTATCAGTGCAGTGGATAGAGTGCTAGACCCGCAGTCAGCAAGACTCATCTTCCTGAGTTTCAATGTGGGTTCACTTACTAGCTGTGTGACCCTAGGTAAGGCACTTCACCGAGTTGCCTCAGCTTCCTCATCTATAAAATGAATTGCAGAAGAAAATGGCCAACCACTCCAGGATCTTTGCCAAGAAAACTCCAAATGGGATCATAAAGAATCAAACATAACTGAAAACAGCATAGCTGAAATAAAAGGAAATGATTTGACCCCATGCATGATGGAAGTTAGTGGAAGAGGTAGGGCCAGAGTCCAGATGTCAGGATCAGTCCATTATCCCTTGCTGCTGACAGGGACAGGGAGAGGATGCTGTGGGCATAGGCCAGGCAGGCAACCAATGAGGAGGAGATGTAGCTCCTCAAGGTCTGGCTGTTACAGCTGGTACTGAGACTGCTGGCAAAGACGGCAGCCAAGAGCACAGAGTAATTAGCATCCCTGCCTCCCAACACCTGTACACCCCTCCCTGCTCCTGACTCCCCACATCTGCTCCATAAACATTGTATCCAGGCATTGCCCTTTTCTGGCAGAATGCTGAGAGTCCCCTTACCTGCCTGCCTGCTTCCTTCCTCCTATTCCAGTGTTGCCTCCCCAGATGTACTTCTGTACTCGCAAAGCAGGGATTGATATAGACTTGGCCCTTTCCCTGCATCCTACCAGAGCATGACTCTGATTTCAGGGTAGAGAGGTAGAGGTGCAGCTCTGGGTAGAGGAAGGGAAGAGGGGGAAGGAACAGGATTCAGGTACAGTATAGGCAAGAATAGGATTCTGGGGGCAGCTAGGGGGTGCAGTGGAGAGAACACCATCCCTGAAGTCAGGAGGACCTGAGTTCAAATGTGATCTCAGACACTTAACATTCCCTAGCTGTGTGATCCTCGGCAAGTCACTTAACCTCAATTGCCTCAGCAAAAAGCAAAAAAAAAAAAAAAAGTTTTCTGCCATCATGTTACTAGTAGCCCTAGCCCCAGGTCCATCACTGGTTCTCAATGTTAATAATTTAAAGTTATTTTTAAAACGCATTTTTCCACCCTGACTTCCCACCTGCCATTCATCAGACCAGGCCCATAAGATTTAGTCAGCCCAGGGGGCTGCAGGGAAGTGGAAGGGGTGGGGATGACTATGAAGGTGATTCACCAATACCTGTACGATATGCTGCTAAAAGAAAATGTTCTTCTATCTCACAGTAAATGACTGCAGATTTCTAGGTCATTGTCCTCCCTGGAAGACCTGAAAGTAGTCTGGAACACACCTGCTCTTGATGCTCTTGCTCTTTCTCTTCTTCCTCACCCTCTTTCTTAAAATTCCCATTCATCTTCTAAACCCCGAATCCAACAGCACTCTTTCCAGGAAATCTTTCCTAACTCCTACCAAGCCTGGCAACTTCCCCTAGCACATTGCACTTCTCAAATATCCTGCTCACATAATATCATATGTTATAGTCAACTGGGATGATGTTCTAACCCTCTACTAGACTACAAAGCAAGGATGTGCTAGAGCCAAGAGCCGAATGTTAAATTTTTAACTAAGGTCTTGACACCTCAGTAGTTGTCAAATGTTACAAATCAGTTTTATTTATTGTTTTGTCAACTGTCTAGAATTTAAAAAGTGGTGAAGATGAATAATATAGATTAAATTTAAAAGTATGTCCTATAAGCATCCCTCTCCCCACAAGAGTTGGTTGTAAGCAGCATATCACTGAGTACAAGCCTCATGAGAGTAAAGCTTTATCTAAGCTTGATACCTCCCTCTGTGCCTCATACCGAGCTCTGCACATGTTATTTATGGTTATATCACTGCTTTTTTTGGACCACATTTTTCTCATGCATTTACCTGAATGGCCTGAATGATTGACATCTGTCTGACAATTCATACTTTCTGATTATCTCTCTAAGGGGGAAGTGGGGTGTGTGTGAATGCTGCACTCTAACCCCAATTTCACCACCCAGCATCCCATTGATTCTTCTCCCTTCATCCCAAAGCTGGAAACCTGGTGTGGGGATAGCAGCTGCATCTCTGTCTCTGTCTCTGTCTTTCTATATCCCTATCTGGCTCTTTCTCTCTCTGCATGTCTCTTTGTCTCTTTCTCCTTCCTATGTCTGTCTGTCTGTCTGTCTGTCTCTCTCTCTATCTCTCTCTCTCTCCCTCTCCCTATCTCTGTCTCCCCCCCTCTCTTTTCTCCTTTCTTTCTGTCTCTTTCTCTCCATCTTCATCTCTGTCTCTTTTTGCCTCTTTCTCTCCATCTCTGTGTCTATCTCAATCTTTGTCTCTTCTTTCTCTCTCTGTTTCTCCATCTCTCTGAATGTTTTCTCCCTCTCTCTCCTTTCTTTGTCTCTCTCTGTGTGCCCCCTTTCCATATGTCTTGTCTCAAACCTATTCTCTTTGTGTCTCTGTCCATCTCTGAATGTTTATCTCTCTGTGTGCTCCCTTCTCATATGCCTTCTCTAAAACCTATTGTCTTTGTGTCTCTGTCCATCTCTCTGAATGTTTGTCTCTCTCTGTCTGCTCCCTTCCCATATGCCTTCTCTCAAACCTATTCTCTTTGTGTCTCTGTCCCTCCCATTTGTAGGTTGTACGTATTCCCCCAATAAACTATAAGCCCCTTGAGGACAGGGACTTTTTTCACATGGGCTTTGTAGTACTTAACTACCAGTTGACAAATGCTTCTGTCAGTAGGGTAAACATGTGCCAGCGTTTCCCAGCATGACAAATCAGTGCTGAACACCAGTTGTACCAGCTGCTTAAAAAGTGGGTGGGGGAAGAATACTCTGCCCACCTCCCTCCCCATCTGCAGACCGATTTCTCTCCAGCTCAGCCTAACATCTGAAAGCGGAAACCAAACCTAAGATATCATTGGAGTAAAGCCCCAAGAAAGAAGCCTTTAATCTTCTAAAGAATTCCTTTCATTTGCCAGCTTCTCACGTGATCCTGATCAAGAGAAAAACAAGTCCCAGCTGTGTCTACACTATAACAAATCATTGCAGTGAAAAAGACAAAACATCTGCAGGAAAAGCCTTAAGTACAAGTCAATCAGCCAGATGTTTGCCTTAGAGAACACTAGACACCCGGATGCTCAGAGGCAGTCAGGTTAACTCACAAAATTCTTTTATCAATTTCTGTCCAGATGTCCTCGATTTTTATTCATAACCCCGTTATTCAAGATCTTAGGGTCCAGCTTCACAATATGGAAAGTCTACTAGCCTGATCTCTTCTCAGAATCTGCACCCTAATCTAGCACCTCCAAACCTTTGCACAAGCTGCCTGTCCCCCATACCTGAAATGTCCTCTCTGCTCACTCCACTCTTTAGAATACCTAGAACTCCTAGAATCAGCATAGATAGAGGCTTTTTTCCCCTTCTTCTAAAAACATTGTTATTCATTCGTTCATCTTATCCTTCTCGTTGGTAAGCTCTTTAAAGGCAGAGCTGGATTTATTGTTTTGTTTTGCTGGTTTTTGTATTTTCAGTGCCTAGAACAGGGCTTTGAACAAAATCAGTGCTTATTAAATGCATGTCAGATTCGATCAATGCCGGGTTCAGTCACCAAATCGGGACAAAATAGAAAACCAGCAATCATGAGCTAGTCAGATCAGAAGAATGAGATAGGTTCAGGCATCTGGCAGGAGACCTAGGTCAGCTATTTATTATCTGGCACAATTTTGAATTTTCCCCTCTCTGAGTCTGTTTTTCCACTCTTAGAAAACGAAAGATTTCAAACTAGATGGCATCTAAGATAGCTTTTAGCTCTAACATTATATAACTTACTCTTTGATCCAAGTACCAGAAATGAAGCACAAATATGGGGTTTGATGGTGTGCATATTCCTAATAAACTTATTTGTATCCTGAAGTGCAATCATCTATAGTGAAATTTTATTTTCTTCCTAGATTATAAGCTCCGTGAAGGCAGGAACTGTGCCATCTCCAATTGCATATCTCCTACAGAGCCCAGAATTGTGCTTACTAGGCTCTTGAAAGGACAGTTAGGTGGAGCTGTAGTGCACAGAAAACTATGAAGACTCATCTTCCTGAGTTCAAATCTGATCTCAGACATTGGCTCTTTCACCCTGGGCAAGTCACTCCACCCTGTTTGCCTCAGTTTTTTCATCTGTCAAATGAGGAAGAGAAGGAAATGGCAACCAATTTTACAATATCTTTGGCAAGAAAACCCCAAATAGGGATACAAAGTGTTAGATATGACTGAAAAATGATAGAAAAAAACTATAGGTCTAGGATGTTTTTCCCTATAATGTGCTACCTGTTGGACTGACAGAGAAAGTATATCCAGAATGAGCCAAGAAGGTGGAAGGGGACACCTTATTGATCCAAAAACTTCCCAGCCCCAAGCTTAAAGGAAGATCTATTTGAAAGGAAAAAAAATTAAGACTGGTAAATAATGAAAAACTGGTATACACTTAAAGCAATTAAATACTGGCTAAAGTACTGGATAGAGTGCCAGACTTGGAGGATATATTCAATTTCTGTCTCTGACACTTAACAATTCAATTATATGATCCCAGTTCCTTAATGTCTAGGTAGCTAGGAAGACTCTCTAGGACTTAGTAAATCAAAAATGTAAATCCATCAATGTAGATAATGGGAATTCCTTTTGTGATAAAATCACATATCCAGGTCTTTGTGTATTTTTTCAGCATGCACTAAAAAAATTGTTCCAATTAGAGGCCACCATATAAAGGGAGAGGGTTGGACTTAAGGCTTTCCAGGGTCTCTTCCATTTCTTAACACTGCATTACCTGGCTTCTATGATCTAGGTTGGGGGGGGGGATTGCATCTCATATTCAGGTCAATTTGGGTCTTACATACTTTTTCAGTATCTCTGAATCTTCCAGTGAAGGAGGGCGTCCAAGCATATACTCAGTGGCTCTAGAAAACCCCATTTTCCAGAAATGGTCAAGACCTGAGGATATTTACCCTCCCTAGAGGAGAGAAAATAAAAACATTTTCTTTCCTTAATGGGAACCACTTGCAGTTTGCCCATAATTTCCCCTCTATTAACGAGGTTTGGCAAAGTGTATAAACTCTTTGTGCCAGCTTGAGCCTAATGCCTTAAGGCAGATGGCTGGGAGTAAACGTGCCTTCCCCACACATCTCTTCCACCCCACCCTCAAACTCCCCCTCAGACAAACTGCAAAGACAACAAAGACTCCAAGGGTACCCCTGAATGGCCATCCCTGGGCAGATTTTCTCCTGTCACCTATGGGCTCAGTTTGAGCTACTCCATGCAACCCTAGTTCAACTCCCCCATTTATCCTTGTATCTCTTCCCCCACTCCAATCCAAGAATTTTACCCCCTTTCTATTTCCAAGATTCAGGTTAGCCCAGAAATAACAGAACTTAGAACTGGAAGAAGACTTAGAAATTATCTGGTTTAATCTTTCATTTTACACAAGGGGAAACTGAAGACCATTGAGTTTATGTTATTGGTGTGAAGTCCTAAAACAACTATGTAGCAGCACATTACAGACTGGGCTTTATATCTCAAGATCTGTTCTATGCCATATGTTCTCTCTATTTCCAATGGAGCATTAGGAGACCTATTAAAGGTAGCAGCATTCCCTTTCTAGTGTTAAGATCTCTGTTCCAAGCTCCCAGACTCATCCGGCCTCTCTCCTCCATTCAGGCTGACATGGCCCCTACTGGCCTTCCCTGCTATGCCTTTAAAACCCAGTTGAAAAGTCTCAACCTAGGTGAAATCTTTGTTTATTCCAGCTAGAAATGCTCATTCTCTCCTCTGATTTCCAATATCACTATCTCTGTACCATTCAAATAACCCTTATCAAATACTGCCCGGATTCATAATTGTGTACAGAAAAACCCTAGGTTCAAATTCTATGTTTTGGGCACTCATTAGTTGTGTGATCTTGGACAAGTCATTTTACTTACCTTCAGTTTCCTCATCTGTAAAACAGGGATAAGAATAGTTGTAATGCTCAAATAAGAGAGCCCATGGAAAGAAGGAGTACAATGAGAACCTGAATTCAAATCCAAGCCCCCACTACATTCTACCTAATGATCTTGGCCCAGTTCCTTCCTTAAGTGTCAGTTTCTTCATCTGTAAAAAGAGGATGGGCTAAATAACCTCTAAGCTTTCCTTTAGCTCTAAACCTTCTAGAGCTTCTTCACCTAGGGTATATAAGCTTTTTTAAAATTGATAATTGTATTTCAACATAGTTCGATTCCTTTGTATTTTCTTTAATGCATTTTAAGTTCTCTTGCAAAGAGAGTCTATAGGTTTCCCTGGAGCACCAGAGGGTATCATGATATAAACAAGATCACAAACCCCTCCCTTCAGTCTCTAATGCAATGTTTTACAAACCATAAATCCCCATATATTATCAAATCGTATTACCACCATTCCTTATTCTCTCCCTTGTATCCTACAGTAGAGTAGAAGCTTCCTAGTCTCAAGGTCTGATTTTTTTCCTCTTTATATCCCCAGGGCTTAGCACAGTGCCTAGGACATACTTAGTATTTAATAAAGATTGGTTGGATTGAACTTAATTTTATATATGTCATATGTCCACACTTCCTTCAATCTTCCCATAGCTAAGTTTTCTTACCTATAAAATGAATGGGTTGGATTTTGTTATTATTCAATGGTTTTCAACAACTCTTTGTGACACCTTGTGGCATTTTCTTGGCAAAGATACTAGAGTGGTTTGCCATTTCCTTCTCCAGGTCATTTTACAGATAAAGAAACTGAGGCAAACAGAGTGAAGTATCTGAGACCAGATTCGAATTTCTGACTCTGTTGAGCTGTGCCGACTAGATGATTTCAATTTGCTTCACACTCCCATGGTTCCTACCCCAACAATAGAACGTAAGCTTAATGAGGCAGGGATGTTTTTATTTGGATCTTTGCTAATATATAATATGTCACTTGCATTTAGTGGTGGATAATATTTGTTGACTAGAACTGAATGGCCCTTTGTCCAGAACTCATCTCCCCTAGGGAGGATGGATAACCCAAGGCACTGAGTGGTAGGATATGGGAACCAAATCCCACTGCACTCTGGATCCTCAGTTATCTACCCATCTAAAGAGCTAAGGAACAAACACTCTAGCCAAGCCAAGATTCCCTGGAAGCTGAGCCTGTTCTGATGTGGATGATTCTTAGGAAACCCACCTGATAAATCAAACATGCCAATCCAGGGAACTCCATAAATATTCATCAAATGGCTGAATAAGGGAATACCTGCCTAGTCCTTCACTCTTCTTGGATATCTGGTCTCTTTCCCTGGGGAGAGAAGCACAGGAAAGAACCCCCCCTTCCATTCCTCTCCCCTCATTCTGTATGAATAGCAGAATGATTATTTGCACGGCTGCTTTAAACAGATTTAAAAAGCAGCCTCTTCCCTCCCCCTCACCTCAGTCCTGAAGCACATTCCCTCTTGAAAACAAAGAGTCAGTATAGGGATCTTGCCCTGCTTCTCTTCCAGGAAATGTGGCTCCCGTGGGTGGGATCCACTGACCCTGCTTCCTTCCAGGGTAACAGCAGGGCTCAAGAGGCATCTTTCTAACTGACTCAACCCATCCTGGGAAGTAGGCTCTGGGAGCTTGGAGCATAGCATGATAAGTGGGAGAGGGACATTGCCCTCCTTCCCCCAGGAAAGGACAGATTTTCTGGCCTCTGCCAGGCAACTGGCAAACGAGCCCGCGTCGACTCCCCGTGAAATGGCACTTGAGGAAAACATGCATATTCTGGAGTTGTTGCATGTTTCTCTTTCGAACGGATGCTGTTCTCTTTATTTCTTTTCCCTGACAAACCCTGCCTGTGCTTTAGCGCCTCAGAATCCAGACCAGGAGGCTATTTTGACAGATTTTGATACCTCCCCTGGCAGGCAAAACACTCGGATTAGGGTAGGGGGAGAGATGAAGAATTTTCAGATGACAAGCCCTTCTCCCTGATCCTGAGACCTTTTAGGACAACCGGACAGCTTCAGCCTTACAGGAAAACGCTTTATATATAATAAGCCTGTAAGTGCAATAACAATGTCAGATATTTCTGTTATGACAGTATCCCCATATGCAGGAGGTGGAGGGTCCAGAAAGGAAGGCAAGAAAAATCCCAGCTATATTCTCCATAATAGGAAGGTGAGTCAGCCTTGCAAATCAGTCTCCTGGCTTCTATAGAGGTAGCCTCTGACCTCTGAGAGGAAAGGAAAGCTTCACAACGTTTAAATAATCCTAGGCAATTTACTAAACTCTAATAAGAATAGTTAACATGTATATAATGCTTTAAGGTTTGCAAAACCTTATTTCTTTATTATTTATTATCTCATTTGATCCTCTCAACAGTCTATAATATAAATGCTATTATTATCTCCAATTTACAGCTGAAAAAAAACTGAGGCTGAAAGAGGTAAACTGACTTGGCAAGAGTCATATAGTGACCTTGGTTCTCTAAGGTAGGATTTAAATTCAAAACTGCTTGATGCCAAATTTAACACCCTTTCTACTGTCCCACATTATTTCTAGATAGCAGTTCTTAATTTCTTTTATACCATGGATTTCTTTGGAAATCTGCTGAAGGTTCTAGATCCCTTCTCAGAATATACATACAATAAAATACAGAGGATTATACAAGAAGTCAATTGTATTGACATGAAAATGTAATTTTGGATTTTTTAATATTATTTTTAAATTTAAGTTTACAGGCTCCCTGAAATCATGGCTTTAGATTGTGTGTTTATTAGGGGGAAGGAAATAAGAGGAAAAAAGGACAGTGGCTTTTGAGACAGGATGCAAGACTTCATGCTCTTTAAAGTCAGAGCTCTACACAGTGCTTTGTTATCCTGCTTCTACCTGGGAAGCTTCCTTTGGGCTTGTCACTGTGCCACTTAACTACTTATGAGACCTAGGTATGACACTTCATTTCTCTTCTTACTTTCCTCATTTGTAAAAATGAAAAGGTTGGACTCCATGGTCACCAAGATCCCCTTCCCAGCACTAAATCAAAGGCTTATGAGATAAATTGGAGGAGGGAGGGAGAAACATGAGTAGTCACCACCTGCCCTCCTCCTAAAGGCTTAGATCCTTCAAATAGTAGGCTTTTAATTGTTTGTTAAATTGAATTATTCACTCAATTGTTTAATCTCCTCTGAAAGCCAAAACATCCTTTTCTCCCCTCAAAAAAAATCCTACCCCCATCTCTGGTATTAATCACATGCCAATCAGGATGGGTAGGAAACTGGGTAGGAAGCAAATCAGCACCTTAGGAATGGGTCAGAACATAGATCCTAGGAGTATACATGTAGACATGGATTTAAGTGCCAGATGGTTTATTTCCCCCATTTTACAAATGTGGAAACTGAATCTTATAAGCACTAAATGACTTGCTGATTTTAAGTCCAATTATACCTTATATCATGCTATTTCTGTCCATTGAGGCACTGGGGACATTGTCTGGGCTATAGTACAAGCCTGAATCTGTCTTTGATGGGTTCCAGAAGTCAGGATACTCAGGTTCAAATCCCTGATCATCCATAGATACTATCAGTGTGACCTTGAGTCTCAGTTTCTTTATATGTAACAGGAGTTAGCCAGATGGCCTAAGGTCCCTTTCCAGTTCTAAATCAATGCTCCCATAAATATAACTTTCCTAGTTTCCTATTTCCCCAAATATAATGAGGAATTATATTTTCTTATTCCAAGGAAGTATCAATAGTGGTTAAAAAGTCCTAAGGCCTTTGCAGATTCACTGGGGTAGAATCCAATTCTCCATCCCAAGATTGAGTTCCACCCCTAAGCTAGGAGCCATCTGCAAAGCTCTAAAAAGCAGAATATCACTGAGAGGGGCCTTGAGAAATCACAAAATCTAGAATCTTCCTTTTACAGATGAGAAAGCTGAGACCCTTATAGGGGATGTGCCCCCAGGGTTAGTGTAAAAGCTCAAATTATAACCCAGATCTCCTGATTTACAATCAAGCAGCATTATTAGAGGTAACATTTGTAGCTAGGTTTCTGGTTTTGGAAGATAAGGAAAGATGAGATGGGGTGCAGGAAAGGAACAAGGTGGGCTGAGGGAAACAGTATTTGATAGCATGTTTTTAAAAACCTAAACACAAAATCCTAATCCTGGAGGGGGGGAATGTCACTCACTGAAATTCCAGACACCTCCCAACCCCAGGTTTCCTCCCTACAATGAGGGTGGAAATTCAGCTTCTCAGTATCTGGGGTGACTTATTCATCTAAAGCAATCTCCTAGTAGGCAGGGAATATGAGCTGTGGGTTTCATACCACCCCATACCCCATGCTTCTCAGAGGGAACTGGAGCTGCTGCTGAGAGTGTGTTAAGTGGGCTGGTGGAAGGGGTGGGGAGGGTGGGAACAGGATGCATCACTTAAATTAAGAGAAACTCCCCTTATGATCTGAAGCTTGGAAACAGAGGCAAGGAAGCCCTGGAATAAGAATGGCCCTGCCTCACAAGTCAAAGATAAGCAGTGAAAGAGAGAGAGAAGAAGAGAGAGAAAGAGAGAGAGACAGAGACAGAGACAGAGAAGGGAGTAAGAGTCAGAAAGAGGCAGGGAGAGGAATAAGAATGAAAGTCCTATAGAAAGAGGAAAAAGATTGCAGGGGAAAAAGCAGAAAGAAGTGGAGGGGATTATTAGGCAAGAGACAGAGACATGGAGACAAGAGACAGAGGAGATTGAATGGATGCTGATTTCAACACAAGAGGTTATTTGGAGGTGGATGAAGGTTTAAGAAGGGATAAGGAATAGATGCTAATAGGAATGATAAAGAGTGAGACTGTAGAACAGGAAATATTAAGTTCAAATTTAATTTGTCACAGCAATGTGAGAAATAGCTTTTGTTTTCTGACAGAGAAAGTAGGAGCCACAGCAGCCCTATATTCACCCAGACTCAGCTCTGTTCCCTAAGTGGCCTCAATGCTCCCAAGCAGAGTCAGAGGGGACTCTGACTGACTCTGTCTGTCTCTCTCCTCTCTCTCCTCTCTGTCTCTCTCTCTTTGACTCTCTCTCTCTCTGTCTCTGTCTCTGTCTCTGTCTCTGTCTCTGTCTCTGTCTCTCTCTCTCTCTCTCTGTGTGTGTGTGTGTGTGTCTGTCTGTCTCTCTCTCTTTTTCTCTCTCTCATCTGAAACAATGGTCTTCTTCCATTCCTACCGTCTCCTTAGATAAATGAGCCCGTCTCTGACCAGAAGCCAAGTACAACACAATCCACGCACAAGAGTGTAAGTCAAGGGAGTGAGGTGCGGGCAGAAGAGAGGCCCCAAATACACATGCACTTGCATGTGCATGTGAGAGTGAATGGGTTTCTCGGAGTATATAGATAAATCCACGGCTCAATCATCTCCCTTCACTGTGGTTACCACACTAGACGTGTAAAGCACCCTCACGCCCCTCGCCTTGTAAGTTACAGCTAGAGGGATGGGGTCAGGAAAAGCCAAACCTGGCGTTCAGAAGCTGAGATCCACTCTAAGGTACCTTCAGTCACAGCTTCCCAGGACCTGTCCAAGGTGCTGAAACCTTGGAAGGCCAAATGCTTGTCTCTGGAGGGGCTTGAGCTAAGAGAGCAGAGCCCAACCTGCCATTAGCCGGAGGGGGCGAGCTGCGTTTCCCCGGGGGAGTTTGGAAAAGTTCTTCGAGCTGCAGTGTTGGCACCAACCTGATAACACTGCGCTCTCCCCCCTCCCCTTCTGGCCCCATAACACCATGAGCCTCAGCCTTTTTGTTTTCCTCTGCTCCTTTCGCACCCACCCCCGCGGGCCCAGGATCTATTGCATTGACTGACAATCCACTTGTTTTTGTGATCCCAACAAAGCTAAGGGAGGAGGGAAGATGGCTTACTAGGGCTCCAGCCCGGGAAGCTCCTTCTAGGCATCCTTCCGCGCTAGCGTCTCGGTTTCAGCCTCCCACCTCCACCTTCTCAGCTCGAATCTCGGCCCTTCCGTCGGCCACTAAGATGAGGGTATTAGAGGAGATGAGCTGGAGGTCCCTTCTAGCTCCGATATTCTATAAGCCCATGACTGGACAGAACCCTTCTATTAGTTGTCTCTCTTGAATCCCTCCACCCTCCACGACCCACCTTTAAAATTGTGGAGTGTGTATGGAGTCGGGGGGGGGGGGGAGCGGCGGCAAAAAATCTTATTAACCCTTTCCATTCCTCCCCCTTCCCAATACCTACAATACCCCCTGATGCCCCAAGCCTCTAGACCTCCTCGGTCCGCTCAACTTTTACTCAACCGCGCGATAAGATGGAAGAGGGGGCGGGAAGGGACAGATCCAAAAGAGAACTGCCTTTTGGCACCTCTTCTCAAAAACTAAGTAATCCGTCCGTCCTTCTGAAGCCTCCGCCTCAGGGAGATTGTAGGTACTGCAAAATATGAGTGGAGAAGTCCGCTGGGTTATCCGGCCTCTTTAGCGTCTGGGACCCCCGCCCTACTGTCGGCCAGGCGGGCAGAGAGAGTCTGGCATCTGGGCAGGTGGGCACTGAGCCCCGTGGCCCGCGAGCCGCCGTGTCCCCATCCTTCCCCTCTCGTCCTGTCCCGCCACCCTCACCTGCCCCACTCACCTCTCGCTGAACCGTCGGGCGCCCGGGCGCTCCTGGCCCCACGGGCCACAGCCCCCAGAGGCGCCCCGTGTCCAGGGTGCACCCGGAGGCTGGGACGCTGCGGCCACTTGGACCTGGTCCCCTCCCCCAGAAGCCGTGGGTGGTCACGAAACCCGCGGACTTCCTCTGAGCCAGAGGCCGGCCCGGGGCCCCCAGCTCCGGCTTGGGACTCGGGCTGCTGGGGCGCACCGGCCGCCCCTCGTGGCTCAGCTGGACTCTGGCCCGGGGGCTGCGCAGCGCCGCGAAGCCGGCCGGCTCGGCCAGCCAGCCAGCGAGCAAAGCGAAGGAAAGAGCGAGTGACAGCAGCCCCACTGAAGCCGCCGCCGCCGCCTTTTATCCGCCGCCCGCCTTTGTTTGGGTCCCGGCTTCTACCATCCGCCGTGGGGATGGGGGGGGGCAGACTCCCCAGCCTCGTCGTATCCTCAGTTGGGCCCCTTCCAGCCACTCTTCCCCCTCCGCCTCTGTGGCCGGCCCGGGCCTCGGTTGTGCCGCCGTGCGTCGAGATGCAAAGCCCAGAAGCTCGGTGCAGCTGATCCTGCTCCTTCCCCTGCAGGAGCCCGAGCGGTGGTACAGCCGGACTCTATATATTGGGCAGGCGGAGGCTACAAAGGGGAGGATGTTTTGGGGAGGCTGCCGCGGGGCGGCGAGTTTGGGGAACAGAGCAGCGACCTCTGGGGGTCCGTTTCAGTCTCTGCAAAGGGCAGAAGCCCATGGTACCCCCTCCTCCGTTTTCTTATTGGTTCCCCACTTACCTCCAGAAATCTTCGAATTCAGAACCTGAAAAGAATTATAAAGATCACTTAGTCCACTCCCTTAAGTTTACAATTGAGGAAAGTGAAGCCCCAAAGTCTAAGTGCCTTGCCCAGAGTTTTACAGGTATTAAGTATGAGGCAAGATTTGAACCCAGATATTGGAACTCCAACTCCAGTGTTCTCGCCGCAGATATCCATACTACCTTCCCTTTCCCTGTCCCTGGAGAAGACCCAAGTAGGTTGTCCTCTTGGTCACTGGCAAGTCACCAGCCTCCCGGGCACTTCCGAGGGCATTCCCTGGTTCTTGGCACCTACCTACACAGCCTGCCCTCATTTGGTGGCATTCCTGACTCTCCATTGGGAGCCTGTCACGCTCTTTCAGAGTCATGCCAGCCCTAGAAAACCGGGAGATCCTCCAATTCCAGCACATTGTCATGTCCCACAGGCCAGAATGACTCCTCCTCCCAGTCTGCCCTAGGCCCCAGCCAGCTGGAGGAATAGGCAGCGACAGGGGGCTAAGGAAGTATCTACCAGTAGGTGGTGCCAGACCATTCCAGGGCCTTTAGGCTTGCCCAATTTTCTCAGAAAATCTGCCTGGTTATTGATTCACAATTAGGGTTCACCTAATCATGATGAATGCTGTTTTGACAAGAAGAAGGGAAAGAGAAAGGATGGGGAAGTCCCATAGAGAGAAACTTGCTCTGATAATAACTGGGAGATAGGATGCTAATGAAGGGATGGGGTGGGGTGGCGCAGAAGAACAGGAAGGAATCTTAGAATCAAAATTCTAGAGCTGGATAGGCCTCGGCTAAGTGGTTTGTCCGAGGTAACGCTGTATTTATTTCATTTATAATAATAGCTAGTCTGTATATGGCACTTTTAGGTTTGCAAAGAACTTGTCTCATTTGATCTTCATAACAATCCTGGGAATTCGATGCCCCCCCCATTTTACAGATGAGAAAACTGAGGCAGAGAGAGGTTAAGTGACTAACCTAGTGTCATAGAATAAGTGTCCAAGCTGGATTTGAATTCAGATTTTCCTGATTCTATATTCAACACTCTATATACACTGTGCCATCTTTATTCAATAAAATGTATTCTAATTAGAACATAAACTCTGTTAAAGTAGGAATCATCATGCTTTTACATTTTTACCCAGAATACCTAGCTCCAATGTTTACCTTAATAGTAGACACTTAATAAATGCTTGCTGGTTAATTGATATCACTCTGTCATATTTTCCTCACCAAGAACCCTATTGTGTAGTAAATAGTGCAAGTTTAATTATCTTCACTCTGCAGATAAGATAATTGAGGTTCAAAGACTCTAAATGACTTGCTGACTGGTCATAATCCTAGCTATTCTCCATTTGATATCTATTTAAAGCATTTATTTTACATCTAGTATTCTGAGAGCCACATGTAGGTTCTATGATGACAAAGAAGCTGCACAAGACAGTCTCTGTCCTCAAAGAGTTCAATATGAAAAATAAACACAGAACCTTAGAGTTAAGAGATCTCCAGAATTTTCCAAAGTCCGGAAGTATCTGAACAAAGATCCAATCTCTACTTGATAAAAGGATACCTTTTACAGCCTATGATAGCAGCCTATTCTATTTTTGGACAGCTCTAATTGTTAAGATATTTTCCCTAAAAGAACCTAAATCTATGCTGCCATTTCCACTGTAATAGTTTTTTCCAAGTTCTGACCTTTTGGGCAAAATAAAACCTATAATCCCTTTTCTATATGACCATCTTTTAAGCCCTAAAAGACAGTTCTTACATCCTTTATACATACCACCAACAGCAGCAGTAATTCAGTCTGTTTTCCTTGAAGCCTAATCTTTCAACCAATCATATTGTATCACTTGGTCCTGAGGCCCCTTACCTTCCTAGGGACCCTCCTCTGGACATGCTCCAGTTTGTCAGTCTTTCCCAATCATATTGGGAAATTATAGTACTGCAGGTCTGTACAACATTACTATTAGGTACCTAATTCTAGACATTAAGACAATGTAAAGTGGAAGGAGTGCTGACTCAGGCTGGATTCAAATTCTGCCTTCCAAGTTCCTGTGTAATCTTGCCAAGTTACTTACATCTCCCTGAATGTCAAGTTCCTTTTTTTATAAATTTCCTTTTTTATGAAACTGAAGGCTTCAAGGTCTCTTCCAGTTCTAAGTCTGTAATTCTAAGATCACATTAGGATATTTTGGGGATGGGAAGGGTAGGTGCTTCTGTGTCATATCATTAAATCATATTGAGTCCAGTAAAACTCCAGATTTTTTTCAACCAAACTATTGTTTCTTCATCTATAATTTTAGTGAGATGATTTTTTTGAACCAAAAGGTAGAACTTTGCATTAAATTTTATTGTAGTGCATTTGATTCATTGTTCTAGCCTGTTGAGATCTTTCTGTAATCTGACCCAGGCTTCTGGCTTACTATCCATCTCTTGTCTCTCAAAGCTTTATGTCATTTGCTAATTTGGAAATTACTATTTTTAACAATTGTTTTTATGGATGCTTCCCAGTGAATTCTTTCATCTTTGTCTTGAACAAAGACAGACGTAAGTAAAATCAAATCGGTACTATCCTTGGTTGTATAAAGTTATCATTCCATACATATAATCTATTACTTCACTGACAGCAAGAGTAAGGCATGCTTTACGTCAGTCCACCAAAATAAAAACTAATTAAAGTTCTGATAGCTTCAATGATATTTTCCATATTATTGAAGTTGTTGCTTGAAATTGCCCTACTGATTTGATAACTGCTTTCTATATCTTAAATTGTTGCTATGGATAAAAGTGTTGGGTTTGACACCTATCTCTTACTTCTGTGTGATGGTTGGACAAATAATTTAAGTTCTCTGGACCTCTCAGTTTCTTTATCTGTAAAATGGAACTGAACTAGATGATATCTAGAATCCTATATTGAACAGCATAAAACCAAGGACAGGTCCCCAGGGATCTTCAGTATAGATCTCCCAACTTAACCCTGACTCTTAGGGTCTAGTCAATTCACCTGTCCAGAATTGTTGTCATTCAATCATTTTTCAGTCATGTCCAAATCTTTGTGGTCCTATTTGGGGCTTTCTTGGCAAAGAAACTGGAACATATCTTTTCTTCTTCTCCAGCTTGTTTGATAGATAAGGAAACTGAGGCAAACAGGATAAAGTGACTTGCCAACATCACACAACTAATAAGTGCTTGAGGTCAGATTTGAACTCACAAAGATTAGTTGTCCTGACAACACTTTATCCATTGCACCAGCTACTGACCCAAAATTCATATACCAATGTACTGAAAATTTAATAATCTCTTCCTCTGGTCAACAGAGACACTATAGCACTAGACACTCTGTCTAAAACTCTTTCAAAGTCCAAATATATGATCTCTATGCCTTTTCCTTAATTGGTTAAGACTTGCCATTGACTGTGTGATCTTGAGCAACTCAATCTCTGTGCCTCAGTTTCCTCATCTATAAATTAGCTTTCTGTTAAATCCATTAAAGAGAAGAGGATGGATATTCAATACATGCCCTCTTGTTCTTTGAAAAATATATGGGGGCAGCAGCTAGGTGGCTCAGTAGATGGAACACTAGCCCTGAAGTCAGGAGGACCAGAGTTTAAATATGACCCCAGACACTTAATACTTCCTAACTGTGTGACCCTGGGCAAATCACTTAACCCCAATAGCTTCATTCAAAATGTATGTGTGTGTGTTCATTCAGCACAAGATTTCCAGAGCTGTCACTCAATTCCCATTCTTTTTTTTTTTTTTTTACTTTTCCTTCAGTCCCCCTTCCTCCAAAGCAGGAGCCCCTTCTAAGGTCAGCAAAGAAAATATGTGAATTTTTATTCATATGCAAAATAGTTCGCAAACCTCAAGAGCCTCGCATAAATTTAGCAACTACCATTATTATTAGCAACAAATGCTAGCAACTGCGAGGAAGCTGTGCTTTTTTATTATTAAAAAATGTTTAATGATGCTTTTCTCTCTCTTTTTTAAACATCAGCTATCATTTCTCAGTTATCGTCCTTTTCTCTTACTACTAAATATCCCTGTTAAATAAGTCCAATCAAGCAAAACAAATCAACACATTGTCCAAGTCTGACAATATATGCTTCCTCCCCTACCTACCGTCCATCACTGTCTCTACCAAGATGGACAAGCCATGTTTTAGCAGCGGCTATCAGTCATGATTGTACACTCCATTGATCAGTGTTCCGGAGCCTTTTGTAGTTGTTTCCCTTTACATTATCGTAGTAATTGTGCAAACTGTTCACAGGGTTCTGCTGAGTTAGCTCAGCTTCCCAAGTTTTTCTAAATTCTGACAGATTTGTCATTTCTTAATGACCTAATACTCTTCCATTACATTCATATTCTACAATTTGTTCAGGCATTCTCCAATCAGTGGAGAATGGTTTCCTTCCAGATTTTTGCTACCACAAAAAGAGCCACCATAAATACATTTGCAAAGATGGAACCTTTCTTTCTGTCTTTGACCTTCTTCTGATATATGCTTAGTAGTACTATTGCTGTGTTTAAAAAAAAGATAATTCCAAACTATACCAGAAAGGTACACCAATTCATATCTCCATAAACAGTACATTAGCATATCTGTCTTTGGAAGTGAGTCTTTTAGAAAGCAGATGAACAGCTCTTTATTCATAAAAGTTTTCAAGGACCCAGAGGCCAAGGCTGTCCTTTCTCTCTCATGGGGAAATTAAACCATGGAGAATTAAAGGAGGAAATCTAGAAGGAACCAGGGTATTTCTTACATCTCCCTGTAAACATTTGGGGCACTGAGGTTGATGCTGGGGCTGGCGAATATCAATAATAACTCTAGCATGTAGATAGTTTTAATGTTTACAAAAGCACTTTACCATCCATTATCTCTTATCTTCACATCAGCCTTGGGAAGGAGATGCTAGATCATTTAGTCAGGTAATTCTGCCTTAGCTCCCATCCGAGGCAGTCTATCTACCAGACCAGTGATATCAAACTCAAATAAAAATGGGGGCCACTGGACCCTATGTAAGGAATCCTGTGGCTTGCATATTTACCAAGAAAACTACATATTAACATTATCTAGGTTCTGCTATATTTTTCTTTCTTTTGCTAAATATTTCTCAGATTTTAATGATTCCAGGTCCAGAGTATTTCTGAGGGTTTGACCATCTCCATTACAATATGCAAATCACTCATAAGAGGACTATGGAAAAAATAAGAAACTCTTTTATCTCAAGCACTCATCCTTTGATTGGCAGGTCTCCTGGCTGTGTCAATTCTGAGAGAGGGCACTCCAGAATCTTTAGATGCTGGTCCTTTTCTGAATAGACACAGACCCATGTAGGTGCAGAAGAGACTATTCCCAGTGACTCCTGACAATGGAAAATTTATTCCATTTTGTGGAGTGCTTTCAAATGCATGATTTCAGTTGTTGCTCACTATACATCTGTGAAGTAGGAAGAACAGGGATCATTAGTCCCATTCTTTAAATGAGAAAACTGAGGCTCAGTGAGTGAATTGCCCATGATTTCCCATTGAATCAGTGGCAGAGCTGACAACTTAACTGAGGTCTCCTGATTTTCCTTCTGTTCTAAAAACATACATTATATTAATATGACATATTACAATACACAATTAGCCTCCTCATCCCATCTATCCCTCTGGACCTAGAGGCTCACCAATAGTTCCAGATCAACCCCTTCATGGAGGTGAGGGGTGGGGTAGGGTGGGGAATAAATGCCTTTAAATTTTCACGACAAATAGACTTTGAGAAATCCAGATTTAAAATAATATCTGATAGTTCCATGACACACTGGATAGAGCACTGAACCAGAAGTGAGGAAATCAAATCTGGCCTCAGATACTTATTGCCCAGAATGCTTCTGGGCAAGTCATCCAACTTCTCTTTCCACAACTGTGAAATGGAGATAGTAACAGCATCAACCCTTCGGGGTTATTGTGAGGATCAAATAAGAAAATATTTGTAAAGTGCTTTACACAATATAATACTTATTCCTTTTCCCTTCCCCCATTCTCAGTGATTTTATTTGTCATTGTACCTTAGGTATTGAAATGGATAGGGTGTTAGGGCTAGAAATCCAAAAATCTGAGTTCAAATTCTGCCTCAGATAGTTACTAGGTGGATAAGCCTTCAAGTTTCAGTTTCTTCATCTATAAAATGAAGGTTTGGACAGAATACCTCTAAGATTCCCTAGCAGTTCTGAATCTCTGATCCTGTATCTCTATGACTACTGGGCTTTTCTGTTTGATTTTGTGTGTTAACTCCCCAGAATAAATGTGAGCTCATCAAAAGCAGGAACTATGTTACATTTCTATTTGTATCCTCTGTTCTGAGCACATGTAAGTGTGGAAGATGCTTTTTTCATCCATTCATTTGACCGAGGGGATCTCGATTCATCCCCAAAGCTCTAGGGAAAGGTAGGGTGTAGGGGAGAATAGAGAAGTGGGGGAAGGGGGTTGGAGTAGATTGTACCTTTAGCCAATAGAATATTCCAATGTACTATGAACTGTCTCGTCCACAAGCTGACTCAACATCAAATAAGTCTGAGAGACCCTTCCAGTCACTTGACAACCTATTTATTCATATTTTCCCATCAGCAAAGAAACACTGCACCTTTTTCCACCACCGGGGACCAACTCATCATCTGTAATTCCTAAAGACCCAAAAAGACTTTTAAAAAGAGGTATCTTCTGATATTAATAACAGCCACAGAAGATTAGTAGTTAGCCTCAAAGTCAGGATGGCCTGAATTAAGGTGCTATTCTTGATATATACTTTATTATCTTTGCAGGAGTGTTCTGATAAATGTTTAACAACCAGCTTTTCTGGTAAATATTTAACTAGTTTTTCTGATAAATGCTTTAACAACTGGCTTTCCAAAAAAAAAAAAAACAGTACACTTGAAACTTTTTAAAATAATATTTTATTTTTTTCCAATTGCATGTTACATCAATATACTTTAAAGTTTAATTTTCTCCATCAGCTGTTAAGTCTAGATAAACAATAAAAAGGTTAGCTTAGTGACCAAGTGGTTAGAGGGCCAGAGCTGGAGTTCAAATTTCACTCCAAACACTTGCTAATGGTATGATCCTGGACAAGTCCTTTGATTCAGTTTACCTCAGTTTCGTCATCTGTTAGAAAAAAAAAATAGCAAGTAGCAAACCACTCCAGTATCTCTTTGAAAAAACCCTAGATGGGGTCGTGAAGAGTTGGACATGACTGAAAAATTACCAAACAGCAACAAAACAATAAATCAAGCACCGCTGTGTAGTGTGGCAATTTCCAAGGTGTAAATACTCACTCAGAAAATGTAGCAATGAGCTTCTGAGCTGTCACACTCTATTAGGTGGCCCTGACAGGTCACTTAACCTCCAAGGGCCCCCTGACCTCTCTCTAAGAATATAAATTCCTAAGCCAGGTTGATCTGCCTTGGTGAAGGGAATTTCTTCACATGGCAGTTCCTTGGCCAATGAAACCACAAGTCTAGATGAACAATGGGCATCTGCTTCATACTTTAAGGCTCTAATCACTGTTCCCACCTTAGCCCATTTTGCAGAGAAGGTATAGGGGGAAATATATAGGGGGAAATACTTTGGAATTGGAGATCTGGGTTTGACTCCCAGACCTGCAACCAAGCTGCTGTGTGATCTTGGGGAAGTCTCTTCACCCACAGATCCTCAGTTTCTTCCCCTGTCAAATGGTAAGTTGCTTTTCCTAGTTGCCTTGGGGGTCTGCTGTGGGGCTCAGGTAAACAAGTGTGAAAGGGTCTACCCTTGTAAGATGTTTGACACACTTTGATTTTTACCATGTTCTGAGATCTGTTGCCCCCTCAAGTTGATAGATGCACTCTCAAGGCAGGGAGACACACACACACACACACACACAGACAGAGACAGAGAGAGAGAGAGAGAGAGAGAGAGAGAGAGAGAGAGAGAGAGAGA
>JAJPUD010004177.1:63256-106162 GCA_023553655.1 Myrmecobius fasciatus
AGAGAGAGAGAGAGAGAGAGAGAGAGAGAGAGAGAGAGAGAGAGAGAGAAGTATATGTGTGTGTGTATTTTATATATATATATGCATATATATATATATACTTATATATTGAGAGAGAAAGACAGGCAGAGAGCAGAGACAAAGAGACAGAGACAGGAACAGAGGCAATCAGAGAAGTACAGAAACAGATACTGAGAGATAGAGACAGAAAGAGAGATTCAGAGACAGAGACAGAAACAGAGTCCAAGAGAGAGGTGAGGAAGACAGAGACAATACACATATACAGAGAGACAGAGACAGAGAGGGGCAGAGAGACAGACAGACGGAGACAGAGAAACAAAGACACAGACAGACAGAGAAACAAAGAGAGACAGAGAGAGAGAGAAGGAGGGAGGAAGGGGAGAGAGAGAGACATGCAAACATAGATATAGAGAGGTGGAGAGAGAGACATGTTTATTAAGAATTTCTTTGCTGTGTTCCAGGCGCCATCCTAAGCAGTTGAGATACAAACAGAAGCACAGAAGTCCCCAGGGAACTTACATCCTAATGGAGGAAGGATATCATATTAAGATGAGCAGAGAGGGGTGGAGGGAAGGACATCAGAGAAGACACTTTGAAGGGGAAGAAAAGGAGAGAGATTCCAGAAAGGATCCAGGCACGGGTGACATGAAGTATGGCTGGAGCTCTTCCAAAATTGGTTGTCACCCACAAAGAGAGGAGGGTCCCAGGATTAGGGGTTTCTTAGTTTCAGTGTAACAGGCAAGGAGAAGGATGAGATTCTAGATAGGGGACAGGCATGAGCAGGGGGCATTTTGTTGAGGTATAAGTAGGATCCCTTCTGATTCCTTCTGAAATTTCCTTTGTGACCTTGTTATCACAGGACCCTCCTTTTCTTCATGGAAAAAATAAGGGGGGGGGGTAAGGTCTTCCCTACTCCTTCCCAATTTTCTCCAGTTTAGCTTGGAAGGAGGTTAAGGATCAGGACAAGGAGTCTACCCATGGGGTGTTAATTAGGCAACTAGGTGGCAAGGCAGATGGATCACAGACAGGGAGATGTGAGTTCAAATGTGGCCTCAGATACTCACCAACTGTGACTTTGGGCACACCACTTAACCTGCTGTTTACCTCAATACCTTCAACTATAAAATGGGGATAATAATCACTCCTCCCTCCCAGGGTTGTTGTGAGGATAAAATGAAATAATATTTGTAAACCATTTAGCATAGCACTGCCACATGGGAAGATCTATATGAATGCTAGCTAGTATTAATATGAATAGCTGGAACTGGAGTCTCCCCTTCCCTTCCTTTCCTTCCACTCTGTCCTTTTCTCACCTACTCTCATCTCCTCTATCCCTTCTGAATGAAAATAATAGCCCCCTGTTGACCTCCATATTGTTCTGAACCTGGGATTTAAAGTCAAGTCCACCCAATCCATTGAAAGTTCCATTGCTTATCTGTGCAGAAGGACACTACCCACATAATCTTCCATGCTCTGGCTTCATTACTCTTGTGCTCACTCCTGCCAAGGAGCCCACTTCAGACCTGTAAATTTCAGACAGGGGCTTGCCAATCTCTGATGTTCCCTCACATTGGCCCAAAGCCTTGTCAGATGGAGCTTCTTGAAATGAGTGAGAGGTCTGCTCCAAAGATAAGCAATAAAGGAGAAGAACATATGGGAGACCCTCCCTCACGTCTGGAGTCAGAAATGAAGCCACCAGCCTCCTCTTGTATTCTGTGTCCTCCTCTTCTTTCTCATCTGCCTTCTTTTACTTTGAATGGAGGAAGAAAAAACCCTCATTCAGTAATCACTTTCCATGTTGAAAGTCCCTACTTATATTCTGATGGGGGGAGATGACCCAGACATGAGGGTCAGCTGCAGGGCCTGGTAGCTCGCCATTTTGCTGAGTTTTGGATGGTGACTCTGCTCATCAAAGCTCTTCCAGCCTAAATTTCAGGAAAGAGGGAGAGGGGAAGTAGAGAAGTCTTGTTCACAATGATTGATTAAAGGGGAATGAGACCAAGCATCAGAGTGAATGGTGCTTCCTGAGCTCCCTCCTTTGGAAGGAAAGAATGGGGAAATTGACCTTGATCCAAGAAGGAAAAAAGGAGAGGGCAAATTCTGGTGGGATCTTCTTCCCATGCTCATCGTCTTCCTAGGCAATTTGTTGTTGGTTGGGATAGCCCTTCATTCTCAAAGAGGTATTGAACTTGAAGTTACAAAGATCTGATTTAAGAAACCTTAGGCTCTTACCAGCTGTGTGATTGAGGAAGTCATTTAATCCATTTTAGCTTTAGTTTTTGCAGCTGTAAAATGGGGATAATACAGACATGCTTCATTTGATTGTGTTTCACTTTATTGCCCTTCACAGATAATGCATTTTTCACAAGTTGAAAGTTCGCGGCAACCCTACATTGAATCCATCAGCACTATTTTCCCAACAGTACAAGCCCACATCATGTCTCTGTGTCAAAGTTTGGTCATTCTTGCAATATTTCAAACTTCATTATTATTATATCTATTATGATGATCTGTGATCAGTGATCTTTGATGTTATTATTGTAATTGTTTGGGGTGCCACACACTGTGCCCATAAGAAAGTGAACTTAATGTTATGTGGGTTCTGACTTCTCCACCAGCTCGCTGTTCCCCTGTCTCTCTCCCTCTCCTCAGACCTGAGACACAACAATACAGAAATTAGACCAATTCATAAAATCTACAATGGTTTCCAAATGTTCAAGTCAAATAAAGAGTCAATCAATGTGCAAACTTAACATTGTTGTCTTATTTTAATAAATTGCCACAACCATCCCAGCCTTCAACAACTACCACCCTGATCAGTGAGTAACCATCAAGATGAAGACAAGACCCTCTACCAGAAATATAAATATATATATATATATGAAACTAGTTTAAAAAGCAGCTTAAGTGGTGCAGTATGCTGAACCTAGAATGAGGAAGTCTAATATTCTTGAATTCAAATCCAGCCTTAGACACAACTCAGCTGTGTGACCCTGGACAAGTCACTTTACCCTGTTTACCCACAGTTCCTCATGTGTAAAATGAACTGGAGAAGGATATGGCAATGTCTTTGTCAAAAAAAACTCAAATGGGGTCACAGAGAGTCAGACATGACCAAAAAACCCACTGAACTGAGGGTTTGGATGACACAGCATTTTTTTTTTTTTTAGCAAAAAGTATTTTTAAATTAAGGTATGTACATTTGTAGACATAATACTGTTGCATATTTAATAGACTGCAGTATAATGTAAACATAACTTTTGTATGAACTTGGAAATCAAAAAATTCATGTGACTCACTTTATTGCAATATTTACTTTTGGTGGTGATCTGGAACCAAACTCAAACTATCTCTGAGGTATACCTGTAATAGCCCCTAATTCACAGGGCTGTTGTGTGAACCTTAAAGATGTAAACACAGTATTTTTTCCATTCCTCATTTTCTTCAGTTACTGTTCTTCCTATTATAACATTGTCCTTCTTTAACCTTCTCCTTTTCTCGCCCTTTCTCATTAGCTTCTTCTTTTACCCTGTCTTCCTCCTTATTCTTTACTATTCTTCCTCTCCTTATTCATCATCCTTTTTCTCTTGCTCCTGTTGATGATCATGTCAAAGTCTCTCTGTCCATGATGTTGAACTACTTATTAGCTGTATGTCATTTAATCGCTGTCTGCTTCAGTTTCCTCAACTATAAAATGGGGGGGGGAAGGTAAACAATAGCTCCTATCTCACAGGATTATTGTGAGGAACAAATGAGATAATATTTGTATTTTGAAGTTCTTGGCACAATGTCTAGCACAAAGTAGGTATTACAGAAATGCTTTTTTTTTACCTTTAGAGAGAGAGAGCGAACACTTCAATAAAAGCATTTTACAAATATTATCTCATTTAATTCTCACAACTCTGAAAGGTGAGTGACATTATTATCCCCATTTTACAGATGAGAAAACAGAGGGTGATAGGTTAAGTGATCTGTCCAGCATCACACAGCTGACTTTTCTGCAAGTGGCTGGATGTAATAGACTTATCTTTGGATATAGTGAACTCCCCATCATGGGAGATTGTACAGATGTAGATTGATTATGAGATTTCTTTTATATCTGAGATTCTGTGACTTCAAAATCTTCCCAGGGTCTCTGTCAGGACTGGAGAAGGAGGAAAAGAGGAAAATATGGGCAAATATACACTGAAAGAGTAAGGAGGATCTTATCTCCCCAAGCTATAACCAGGGTTTTAAAAACGCAAATGAGTATCAGGCTTTCAAATAAGCTGGTTGTAAGGGGGAAATGACATTCCAGTTACAGAGTGAGCAGGGGCCCAGAAAGTCTTGAAGTTTATCCTAAGATCATAAAATTTGGGAAAGACTTAAGAGACCATCAAATCCCACCCACTACCTTTTTTGTTTATTTATTTTAATGCACAATTTTTATGAATTATGTTGAGAAAAATTAGAGCAAAAAGGAAAAACCATGGAAGAGATTAAAAAAAAAACAGAAAAAAGAAGTGAACATAGCATGTGTTGATTACATTCAGTGTGACTGCACCACTGAGAAGAACCAAGCCTTTCACAGTTGATCGTTGCACATCCTTGATGTTATTGTGTACAACGTATTCCTGTTTCTGCATGTTTTGTTCAGCATCAGTTCATGTAAATCTTTTCAGGCTTTTCTAAAATTAGCTTGTTCTTCACTTTTTATAGAACAGTAATATTGTATTACCTTCATATACCATAACTTGTTCAGCCATTCCCCAATCACCTACTCATGGCATCTACTCATTTTCCAATTCTTTGCTACCACAAAAATTGCTGCCACAAACATTTTTGCCTATGTGGATACTTTTCCCTCTCTTATGATTTCCTTGGGATACAGACCTAGTAATTGTACTGTTGGGTCAAAGGGTATGAATGTTTTTTAATCCTTTAGGCATAGTTCCAGATTGCTCTCCAGAATGGTTGGATCATTTCATAACTCCACTAACAATGCATTAATGTCTCAGTTTTCCCACATCCCCTCCAACATTTGTCATTATCTTTTCCTGTCATTTTAGCCACTCTGAGAGGTATGACTCACCCCAATTCTTTCCAGAGAAGCAGACTGAAGCTCACAGAGGTAAAATGACTAACTGGCAGAATCAGGATTTGAAACCATGCCTCTTATTGTCATAACCAGATCACACCATAAAATCTTTAGCTTCAATTCCAGAACATAGAGCTTCACATAACCCCAGAGTTCAAAGGGACATCATCAGACCACAGGTCTAGAGCTTCTAAGGATCTTAGAAGTCATTTATACAAACACCCTTATTTACAGATTACACTGAGGCTCAGTGCCAACATCTTTTATTTATTTATTTAGCTGAGGCATTTGGGGTTAAGTGACTTGCCCAGGGTCACACAGTTAGGAAGTGTGAAATGTCTGAGACCAGATTTGAACTCAGGTCCTCCTGTCTTCAGGGATGGTGCTCTATCCACTGCACCACCTAGCTGCCCCAAGGCCAACATCTTTTTGATTCCACCAGTTGATACTGCTTCTCCATATAACTCTGTATTTATTTTTAAGGGGCATATTGTTCTACTACAAAGGTTCTCATTCTTTTTTGTCTCCAAAACCTCTTTGGCAGGCTGGTCAAATCTATGGATTCCTTCATGGAATGTTTTTGAATGCATGCAATAAAAAATGTTAAGACTACAAAGGAAATCATATTAAAATACAGTTATCAAAAAATTTAAATTTTAGAATTTTAATTCTTAAAATTTTATTATTTTTATTTTAGAATTAGAAATTTTTGAAAATTTGATTTTAAAAATTTTAAAACAAGTTTATGAATCCTCAAGCTAATAACACCTGCCTAATAGAGTAGCTTGAGGGCAGGGACTGACCTGGCACATTATGGACACTTAGTTGAATGAATGCTTGTTTATTTGATTTGAACTGACCTAAAAAGAGTTCAGTGAGAGAATGATTCTTCTACTCCAGGGTTTTCCTCCTTCTTTCTAGTTCTTCTTGCCTTTTACCCCAAAAAGCGATGTAGGAATCTCCCGGGCTGTTTGGTAGAAGTGCAAAAGGGATCTTTGAGCTCGCCCAGCTCAATCTCTTCTGGGGCACTGAGAGGAAGGCAGTGTTTCCAAGGTCCCACAGGAAGAAGTGGGATGTAAGCCCAGATTTAAATCTGACTTGGCAGCCAAAGTTCTTTGAATTGTTCCAGTCTGCATGTTGACCCCTCAAAGAGAAGAAGAAATTTTCCTGGCAGGAAGCACTCAACAATCCAGTGGAGGGTGGATGTGAGACTGACTTTAGCTTCTTTTCCCAAAATGTTATTGGTTAGAAGAACCAAGTGGTTCTTCTCCATACTTCTCCATACTCAAGAGAGTATGGAAAAGGTAAAGATGAAGGAGCTTGAAATGGATGCTGCCTTGAGCAGAGTGAGAAAATAAAAGAGGAAGAGGAAGGGGGAATGTTGAAAAAAAGGTAAGAAGAGGACAATGAGGAAAAAAGAAGACATGAAGAAGATAAAAGAACAGAATAAAGTCTGTTTGACTTTGAACTCTGGAATTCAATAAGTCAAGGATTATAGACTTGCTGGAAGATGTCTGTCTCAAATAGCTTGTACTATTTGGCCCATCTCTCTCTTTTGCTATTATTTTTTCAACATTTAGTGGGTGGCGTGGGTAAATTGATTCCACTTCTGAGCCTCAGTTTCTTCATCTGTAAAATAGATCTTATAATATTTGAAAGGACATGGCAAAGAATTTGTTCTGGGAATCAAATTAGATAATGCACACAAAATTCTTTCTAAACGTCAAGGTAATAATTAAATGTCAGCTCAGCTGTTTCATTTTATAGGAGAGAGTAGGGAGTAAATATTGCTTTTCTTTTAAGTCAATTAGGAGGCCAGAAGATGAGGCAAGAGTTTTGAGGGCTCTCATACTTAGTTATGTAACCATGGGCAAGTCAATTCACACCTTTGAGCCTCAGTTTCCCTACCTGTAAAATGAAGAAAACAATCCTTGTGCCAACTACATTTTGGAATATTAGATTCCAGGCCCTTTGCTCCTTTAAGGTGGAAGTTGTTAGGTCCTGAGTAATCCTTATTGGCTGCTCGGTATTTTAATTATTTCTTTCTGGCTTCCTGCAATATTTTTCCTTGATTCAATAATTCTGAAATTTAGCTATGATATTCCTTGGAGTTTTCATTTTGGGGTCTCTTTTAAGAGGTGATCAATGAATTCTTTCAATGGCTATTTTACCTTCTGATTCTAGGACTTGTGCCAACTACCTTATTATGATAAAAATAAAGTCCTAGATAAATGTGTGCTAAGACCATAGTACCAGAAGAGACTTCAGAGGACATTCATCCAAGCTGTACCTACAGAGAAGAAATCTCCTTTATAATATCCCAGACAAGAGGTCAGCATTCATATTGAACACTATCAGGGACAGGAAAGCCACCAAAGAAGCTCTGAATGTTAGGAAGTTTATAGATGTAAATTTCTTTATGGACTTCATCTGTCTCCCTCTAATTTCTGATCATTACTTCCAGTCCTTCTTTCTGGGACCAAAAATAAAAAAGTCAGAAAATCACAGAAACTCATGGTTAGAAGGGGCTTCAGAGATCAATATATACCTGAATCAGAACTCTATCTATATGTCTGGTGATTTTATCATCATCATCTGTTAATTATATACCAGGTATGTAGGGTGTCCCAAAAATCTTAATGTGGTTTTAGTCTCTAATAGTTGAAAATTGTACCTTGTATGATTATATAATATTAAACCTTGATTTGAATCTCATTTCTCTCTACTTACGACCTGTGTGATCTTGACAAAGTCATTTTCTCTTTTTGGATCTCCTGTGTAAAACAAAGATATGAGATTGGGCTGGACAAACTCAAAAATCTCTTTACTTCTATATCTTGTGATCCTGTGCACCAAACAGCCTGGCAGATCTCCAGATCACTGCCTTTGGGGTGAGAAGCAAGAAGAGCTAGAAGGAAGGATTATTACTGTTCTTATGATTTATAATAAAGGGTACTAAAATGTGAAGATGTGAAGAAATAATACTTCCTAAGTTAAGAAATGAACTACTGCCAATTGGACCAATTTTTTAAAGCTTCTAAAATTTAAACAAAATTAATTTGTAAAATTGTGCTCAAAACTAAAAGATGAACTTAAAGAGTCTGGGTTTCATTAAGACTTGAAGCATAAAGTGGAAGAAAAAGCATCCATCTGGGACTCGGGAATTAAAAAGGAACCTCGAACCTGTTGATTAAATTCTATTGCTAGAGCAAAGGGCATGAAGCAAGACCTTGGGAACTTGTTAGACAAGACAGCTACCCAGTGAAAATCTACCTTGGACAGAGACTGCAGTGAAAGCCAGGAGAAGCACTCTCATCCTACTCTCCCCTAAAGGCTACAAAGCAGACCTGCCATAACCCTTCCTTCCCAACCCACAGAGTCCCTCCCCACAGACTCTACTAATGAAGCCAGTTACTTGAGCCAGAATTAATAGAATCCGAATTATTAATTGCCTACAACAATTGCCAGGCCACCTGAGCACCTTGGCTTCATATGAGCACCAATTACTGCCTCATCAACATTCATCTCACATAAGCTCCACTCTCTGATAGTCCCTTTCTCTACTATAAACTGTCTCCTTTCTAGGCCCTACCCCTCCTTTCAGGAGGTTGCTGGGGATTTTGTAGTTCTCCTTTGGGTTCAATAAAGATCAAATATTTGATGAGACTAGAAGTGGAAAGGCTGAAGGCTAATTGTGAGGGGAGAACCCTGGGGGTATGGAGATAGAATATTCTTGGTCATAGCAGGGAAGATCAGACCAAAGGTGAGGTCAGTCTCCTGCTGACCTGAGGGAAAGTCTGTTTCAGAACTGGTAAAGTGTTCTCCCCTCCAGAAACTCAAGGGATTTTGAATATGTCACTCACTAATCTGTTCATGTAGATGGTCCTTGGGCTACGGTTTAAAGGAAAATTTAAAGGAAAAGGGTCTGATGAAATTGAGGTGACAGGAAGGACATTGCAGGCATGAAGGATGATCAGGGCAAATGCATGAAGATGGAAGACAGGGTATCCTATGGGAAGAAGAACAAAGGCCAGTTTGGGTTGGATTTCAGTGTGCAGGATGGAGAGTAATGCCAAATAAGAATAAAAACTAGATTGGGATTTGGTTGTATAAGACTCTAAACAGCAGAGTTTATATTTGATCTTGGAAGCAACACTGTGGTTTATTGAGTTAAGGAGTGTAAATTGAGTAAAGGAGATCTGACATGAGCAGATCTGTGGTTAAGGGAAGGAAATGACATCAGTCTGGAGAAAGAAATACAGTGAGGAGATCTTAAGGTAGGAGGACATTTAAAAAGCTATTGCAATAATTTAAAGGAGATGTGATGTGAATTTGGGTAGAAGATATGTGTGTAGAGAGATGGAGGGAGGAAAAGCGCAATCTGGCAACTTCCCATATATGTGGCAACAAGAAAAGAAGAGCTGAGAACAATGCTGAGGTTATACACCCGAGAGACCAAAAGGGTAGGGATGGCTTCAAGAGAAATCTACATGATAAGATCAGACTTTGATGCAAAAGATAATGAGATAATTTTTTGTCAGGTTGATTTCGACATGTCTCCAGGATATCCAGTTTGAAATGTCCAATAGCCAAATGTTGATGTGGGACTGGAGTTCAGGGGAGAAACTAGAATTGGACTGTAGATTATGAATTATTTGCTTAAAAATAATAATTGAACCCATGATATTTAATAAGGTTACCAAGAGAGAAGAAAGAGAAGTAGAAAGGGAGTACAAGTTGTTAGTTCTTCATTTTTGAAGAGGACCAATGACATCATGGGTGATGTCTTGACTTGGATATGAATTGGATTTAAATGAAGAAGAGTTGCACAAAGATATCAGTCTCACTCTTTCTTTCAAAGTCATCAAAGGTCTATAAAGTCATAATGATTTATGATGACTCAGGAAGCAGTGGATGACCTTGACATGTTTGATATCTGACCAAACTAAGCACTCTACAATACCTGCTTCCATGGCCATTGGAACAAATTCTTCCCATTACCCATTCTGCCAGGGGAAGTCTTCATATGCTTGGGGTAGACGCCCCCTAATCCACTGATGGATTTACCTTCAACCTGGTTTAGTCCATCTGTTGAGATAGTTTTACCAGGGGGCGGTCACTATACCTGATACAACTTCTTGGAGCCAAAAGTGGGAGTTGTATGATATGTTGCTACCAAAAGTGACTGAGCAGTTCTGAAAAGAGATTGTCAAACACTCATACTAGAGGTGCTCGTCCTTCCAAACATCCTTCAATACCTCCTGAATGAGAGAGAGACAGAGAGAGAGAGAGAGAGAGAGAGAGACAGAGAGAGACAGAGAGAGACAGAGACAGAGACAGAGACAGAGACAGAGACAGAGACAGAGAGAGAGAGAGAGAGAAAGGGAAGAAGGGAGGGAGGGAGGGAAGGAGGGAAGGAGGGAGGGAGAACACAAGAAAGTACAGAGAGAATAGGAGGCTTAGGACAGAAATGTAGGGAGCACTCACATTTTGGGGGAGGAGGTCATGATATGGGTCATAATCTCACCAAAGAGATGAAGAAATCATCAAAGACATATAAGGAAAACCAGAAAAGAGCAATGTCACAAAAACCCGGAAAGGAGAAAGCAACCAGGAAGAGAGGAAGATCAACATGGCAAATGTGGCAGAGAAGTCAAGAAGTAAAGAATGAGAACTGAGAAAAAACATCAGATTTGGCGATTAAGAGTTGACTAATGGTTGAGTAATTGAGAGCTGAGTTTAGTTGAGTAATGAAGTTGCAGATTTGATTTAGAAGTATTGAGGAGAGAGTGAGAGGAAAGATAGTGGAGGTACCTAATGTAGACACCTTTTTAAAATTTCCATTTTAATTTTAATAATTTATTTATTAGTTTTTGACATTTACTTTTATAATATTTTGATTTCCATTTTTTTCTTCCTCCCTCTCGTCCTGCCTCCCTCCCTAAAATGTCAAGCAATCAGATATAAGCTAAACATGTTCAATCATATTAAACATATTTCCACATTAGTCATGTTGTGAAAAAAGAATCAGAACAAAAGGGAAAAACCATGAGAAAGAAGAAATGAAAACTAATATGCTTTGATCTGTATTCAGACTCCATAGTTCTTTCTCTGGGTGTAAATAGCATTTTTCATCATGAGTCTTTTGGAATTGTCTTGGATCATTGTGTTATTGAAAAGATTTAAGTCTATTAAAGTTGATCATCCACACAATAGTGTTGTTACTGTGTATAGTGTTCTCCTGGGTCTGCTCGATTCACTCAGTATCAGTTCAGGTAAGTCTTTCTAGGTTTCTGTAGACACTTAAAAAAAAGGAGTTTGGCAGAAAAAGGGAAAAGAAGAATAGGATGGTAGCTTGAGGGAATAGTAAGGTCCAGTCAGAGGTAAGCTGGTAAATGTTTAACAATCAGCTTCAGAGCAAGCATGAACTACTTTTAAATTTAATATACATTATTAATATTTTCTCCATTACTTTTAAAATTCTAGACAAACAACAAAATAACAAATCAAGTTCTGGTTTGTAGCATTTAGTGTTTTCAAGGTACAAATGCTCAAACTGAAAATTTAACATTTGGCTCTCCTGAGTTGCTAAAGAGGTTTTCAGCAAACTCCTGAGTTTAGTGAGGGTTTTTTAAGAGTGAGGAGATTTTATAACTCAAGTCAGAAGACACATGAGTTGCATTTAAATCTAATTTTTGTCATATAGCTGATAAAGTTTGCTTCAGTTTCTTATCTTTATATAAGAAAAGAGTTTCTGAAATCTCCCCCTCCCCAGCATACACACACACACACACACATTTCACACATACGTGTGTGTGTGTATACCTTAGATAATGCAATTAGTGTAAAGGAGTGTTCAATATATTTTATATTCTGTGATCTCTTTCTGAAGTATGAACCTTTTTGATTTTTGATTATGTCAAGAAGGAAACAGCTGATTGACTAACCAAAAATTTAGCCATGTCTCTGAGGGTTTTAAATAGCTGGAAGAAATTAAGCAATGAATCTAGTCAAGCAATAACTCAGTCTCTTCAGTGGAGGATCCTAAACTTGAGGGTTAAAAGGGTATAGTTTCAGAGTTGAACCTAAACCCCTAAGAAGACTGGATCAGCAACAGACACTCAATCCATCTGGGATCAGAAATTTTGGACTGGTAGAAAATAATACAATAAGCCTGAAGCACCAAAGACAAAGAGACAACCAAAGAGTCACTTCAAAAGGGAGGCAGATTCAAGGAGCGTGGCCCTTTACACTAGAGAAAAAGCCAGTCATGGACTTGGAAAGGGTTTCCAGTCAATAAACCACAAAGATTTATACCCCTTTTGCCAGATATGTATCCTAATTCAGGTACTACACAAGCATTATCCTGTAAGATTGAGCTCACTCTTCTCATAGACTTGTGTATATTTATGAGGAAGTATGAACTAAGCCAGTTGGGATGGGGAGGGAGGTGTTTTATATAAATTATTATCTTAAAAATAAATGCCTGTGATAAAATATAATTGAGGCTATTGGATGATTGCTAATTAGCACACTCATGGGAGCTCAAGAGTTATTTAGCATCAGAAATGCAGATCCCCCCCATTAATCCTAAAACCACAGAGTAGTGGAGATATCAAAATTTAAGCTATACTTTAAGTTGAGAAAGTGGCCCCAGAGTGTGTGTTTTATATAAAATGGGTGTAGCAACACTGGAAATACCTACCTCAAAAGGCTGTTGGAAGGATTTAATAAGTTCATGTCTATAAAGCACTTTATATGCACTAAAATCCTAAATTAAATAGGAGGAGGCTGAAGATGCAGAAGTCCTAAAGCAGAGCTTTAGAAAATAGGGGCAGTAATGTCCCCCTATCAGAAAAGAAAAAAAAACTAAGAAATAGGCCTTTCTCTTGGTTTTTTCCTCTGGTGGGGGCAGAGAGCCATAATCAATCAGGAGATGTGAAACCCAAGTTCTTGTCCCAGATCTGCCATTATCATCTCTATCAACTTGAGCAAGCCTTTCATCTATAAAATAATGAGTTTGGACTAAGATTTTTTTCCAGTTCTTACAGGCTATGGTCATACAGTGAGAAGACCACTGGAGTCAAAGCCAAAGGTTCTGGAATCAAATTCCCACAAATCATTTACTACCCTTGTGATCTTGGCTCAATTTCCCCATCTGCAAAATGAAAAAGTGAGCTTAGATGACCCTTTCCAACTAGGCTCACCTAGTTTTACAGATAGGGAAATTAAGGCTCAAAAATTTTTCACAAAAATTCTATGAATTTAGAAAGGGGATTATGAGAATTACTACATATAAGATTTTTTTCAATATGTTACACTTTTGCTAAATGTTCTTGCCCTGTTTTTTTTTTTTATTCTTTGTAATAATGCATAAAAAGCAGTATGATGCAATGGCATAGAGATAGAGCCAGAAAAAACCTAGGCCTTTGACACATACTGGCTATGTGAACTTGGGTAAGTCATTTAACTTCAGTATTATAGGTAAGTCTAAGATTCTAGGTAACTCTAAAACTGTGTGGAAGTTCCAGGGAAAGTACCAGTCAGCATTGACAAAGGAAACTTCCTTATTGGAAGTTCTCTGTATTAGTGAAATCACAGGTCCAATCCCTAAGCATCTAAGAGATGATTTTCAGAGACAGAAAGGGAAAGAGATACATTGGGGATGTAGATGATGTGAAAACAACAAAAAATAGCAGTAAAATTAATTTTTGAAAATTCTATGCATTCCTAATTTTTAGAAATTTTATTTATGCATAAGGTAGGGTTATGAATTTAATTTATGCATGAGGTAGGGTTATGAAGAAGGTATGACAAGTACAGACTTGATCACAAGTTAGAAACTGTAGGGACTATGTACAGTTTGGTTAAGGGATCCAGTTTTTTGTTTTTTGTTTTTTGCTGAGGCAATTGGGGTTAAGTGACTTGCCCAGGGTCACACAGCTAGGCAGTGTCTGAGACCAGATTTGAACTCAGGTCCTCCTGACTTCAGGGCTGGTGCTTTAACCACTGGGCCACCTAGCTGCCCCAACGGATCCAGTTTTGCTGCAAGTTCAAGAATGAGGGGGGCAGCCAAGTGATACAGTAAAAAGCGCTCTGGCACTGGAGTCAGGAGAACCTAAGTTCAAATGCAGCTTCAGACACTTGACACTAGCTGTATGACTCTAAGCGAGTCACTTAACTCTAATTTTGCCTCCAAAAAAGAGAATGTTGAGGCCTGAACTTTTTTTGGAGAGAGACTTCCGGGAAAATTTTTGAATTATGGGCTCTTTCTTTTATAATTTGGGAGTTCACTGACCCAGTGCTTGTCTAAGAGCCCCTTTCCCCTGAGTAAGGGTGTCCTGGACTTAATTGGGATGGGCTCTTGAGAGCTGATTGTTAAAATTTTCATATGAGTTTTTACCCCTTGGAACTCAGCAAGCATTATAAATTAGGGTTTGATTTATTGTCTAGCCTTTAAGAACAAATGTCAATAATCCAAATGAAAGTTAAAAGTAAGTTTGTGTATATTATTCTTTCAAAATATTTGTAAAACATTTATCAGCTCTTCACTGTCCCAGCCCATTTCTCCTGACTCAACACTCCTGACTGCACTGAAGCCCTAGCCTTCTGTTTATCTCTACTTCCTGACCCCAATCATCCAACTGGCCTCAACCTCCTGGCACTGGCCCCTGGCCCTGTTGGGCTTCCCCAGCCTGGCTGGAGCCAGGAGCCCAGACCTAGTTTTAACCCCAAGTCTATCCAGTGCTAACTCCTGCCAGGGTGTCTGTAGTGCTGGTGAGAAAGTTCTAACCTTGCAATTTCCTGGAGGCCAATTATGTTCCAAGATGGCTTCAGAGCTAAGCTCACTGCCCACGGGGGAGAGAGCCACTTCCCTAAACACCCAGGCTGACTTCAGGGAGGGGTGGTCTCTGGCTCGACCACCCAGACTACCAACATATAGGAGGGCAGATGCCCTGAGAATGGAAGGCTGGACTTGGCAACCTTAGTGTGAAGTCCAGCCAGGCTAATGGACCTCCCCCATGATGTCAGGCACATCACCCCAGTTTTCTGGGACTCAGTTTCCCCACCTATAAAAATGGCAGATATGTTAGAGGTTCACAAAAATCCCTTCCATCTCTAACTAAGTGTGAGCCCTTTGGTTCAGGGGAAAGGGGAGCCCTCAACGCTCCATTCACTGAGTTTCCAAATAATTTGCTAACCTCTCAGCCAAGATCTCAGAGTCCTTAGAGAAGGGAGGTCCAATTACTCCCTAGATGTTCATCTATTTTGTCTGAATGACAATTCCCTGATCTACAGACAAAGAAATAGTAAGGATGCTCCCAACTGCAAGGTCAGAGCATCTGGAGGCTTTCTACCTATGGCAGGGAGCCAGAGGGGAAGTCCCACATAAAACCAATCTACCTGAGTGACTGGCAGCTTGCAGCTGGTAGGCAGGGGTGGAGTTGTGCACGTCTGTGTGTTGGGGGTGGGAGGAGATGGGCACCCCCCCCCCCAAAGTAAAGAAGACCAGGTTCCCAGGAGCATTGTTGTTGTAGTCTGTCCGTAGTCCTTGAAGAGAACCATGACATCAGGGAAGAGATGCCATGACACACAAGTGAATTAGATTTTAGTGAAGGCATAAGCCAGTCCTTGGCAGTTTCTAAAATTGAATGATGGGGAGCTGCCTTGTTCTGCAGCCCCTTTCCTCCAGTCCAGGCACGTCGGGCAGGCCGGCTGTTCTCATCATACATCCAGAGTCACATCTGGCAGATGTGGCAGCTGGATGCAGCAAGAATGCACAAGGAGACTTAATGAGAACTCTTGGAGGAAGTAGACCCTGGAGGTCCAGGGTCTGCTCAATCAGAGGCTGGAATAGAGCCCTGAGCCACCAGCTGCTGCCTATGGGGTCCAAGCTGACCTTCCCTCTTGCTGTAATTGTGCTTGCCCTCTTCCTCCTTTTCCTCTTTCTCCTCCTATTCCTCCTTTGCTTTTATCTCTTCTATTTAATTTACTTGCTGTCTTTCTCTCTGTCTCTCTCTCTCCCTCCCCTTTCTTCTCTCTCTCTCTCTCTTTCCATCTTCTCTCTCCTCTCTCTGTCTCTGTGTGTGTCTCTCCCCTTCCTTCTTTCTCTTTCCTGCTTACTCTCTCCTCTTTCTTCTCTCCTTTCTGTCTCTCCATCTTTTCTCTCCTCTCTTTCTCTCTGTCTCTGTGTGTCTCTCTGTCTCTTCCCCCTCTTCCTTCTCTCTCCTTTCTCTCTTTCTCATCCCCATCCCACCCTTGTTCTAGCCTCTTCTTTCAAACAAGGTGATATGAATTTATTGCATGTGAGCTGAAAATTCTAAGGTTCTTTTATCTAATAATGTTTCCATTATTGTTAGTGATTTAGAACAATTTTTTGATGATTGTTAGTATTTTGTGATTCTTTTTCAGAACTTCAGAACTTTTTCAGAAAGAATGTGTGCACATATCCTTTTGGAAATATTTCTTAGTCTTGTATGTTTGTAGTAATTCCCTGAATATCCTGGATATCAGACTTTTATCAGAGATACTGGGTAGAATTATTTTTCCAGGTAATAGTTTCTCTACCAATTCTAGTTTGACAGATTTTGTTCATGCATACATAAAACTTATTTTAAAAAATTTAATGTGATTAAAATTGTCTATTTCATGTAATTAAGATTGTTTTGTAATTTCAAAAAAAATTACTAGGGAATATGATTTCATTTCTTCCTAGATCCTTCTTTATTTCTTTCTCCTGGTAGTGATGGGAGCACACACAAACCAGAGGGATGTGACCATTCAACTATGGCAATGGTACTCAGAGTTGATTCAGAAACTGAGTGTTTTAATATGGAGAGAACATTAGGCTAAAAACTAGGAGAACTCAATTTTAAGATATTTCCACTGACCACCTGAGTAACTTTGAACAAGTCATTTCTCATATCTGGGTATTTATTTCCTATTTAGGATAAATGTTTCCTATTTAGGAAAATGAGATTGAACTAAATGATTTATAAGTCTATTTCCAGTTCTGCCATTCTGTGTTCTAAGATCCTTCCCAGCTTTGACATTTGTGTTCCAAATTCCCTCTCAGCTCTGACATCCCTTGTTTGAAGGGCCCTCTGTTCCAAATTCCCTCCTAGCTCTTACATTCTAACTTGGAAAGTTTCAATTTTAGTGTTCTTTGACTCCAAGTTCTTTCTAACCTGAGATCTCAGGATCACTCTCTCCAGAGATATGAAGCCATCTGAATAGCTGGAGTCAGAAAGCTATTTGATTTTCTTAGTCTGAAGGGGATAGTCCCTCGTGACTTTTCTGCCTTGACAGTGGGAAGGGCTCTCTCCAAGAGCACACTTCTAGATTCTGAGGTTCTCCTGGATCCCTGACTCCTTCCTAGGCCCTCAGAGATGTATGGGTTGACTGGTGGCTGGAGAGTGGGCATGGCTCTGCTCCCTGGGCTTTGCCTGATCTCTTTCTGGGTTTTTAAATATCTCCCACTCTCTTGCTTCCTGATGTTGGGTGAGAAACTCACCTTTTTGCACAGAATTGCTGAATGTATATAATTTTTTCAGCTCCAAAAAACCTGCCTGGATGTGGCTCCTCCAAGATCCAGAACAATTAGCGCTTCTCACAAGTGTTGAGAAGCTAGAAAAATTTGCAGAAGTCCCAGAGCCTGTGAATCACAGATGGGGTGACTCAGGTCTGCTGCCAGGTGAGGAATGGAAATTTATCGATGACTTTTCCCTTCACTGTCCTAGGTCCTGCCGTGGGGTAAGGAGCATGGGCTCTACTCCAGGAAAGAAGAAGGCAGAGGGACAAATCACTCTGCAGTCTGTCTCTCGATCTTCTTCCCACCCCAATCCCTCTAAAGCCAAGTTATTATCTAGCTGGCATCTATATCCTAGTGTTTCCTATTCTCCAGCCCAGTCTATTACTGCCCAAGGTCAAAAGCTCCCTTCCCTAGCAAGCCTTTGCCCAGATAGCCACCCCCTCTGGCTTGGGCTTTTGATTTCACCCACCATCTGCCCACTCTTAAATCTGATGGCTCAGACTGTGGAATAATAACCCTGAGTGGAACCCTGAGGCCTGGATGGGCTGAAGTGGAGGGATGACTACCTGCTGACTCACCAACCTGCTCTGTCAGAAGGGAGAAGGGGGCAAATCTGCTGACTCAGATTAAGAAGAGTAACAGAGGATAGGTGCTAACCTCCACCCCCACTCCGGCTGTTCTGGGCACTGTCTTTTCAGTCAACTCATATATTAATATCACAAAATATGAAACTTGGAAGGGACTATGGAACTTTGGAATGTAGAACATCAGAGTCAAGAAGTCCCTTAGAGCAGAGAATGTCAGAGCTGAAAGGGACTTTAGAACATATGATGTCAGGACTGGAAGGGCCTTTAGAACATAGGATGTCAGAGCTGAGGGGACCCTTAGAACATGAAATGTCAGAGCTGGGAGGGATTTAGAACCCAGAGTGTTTGAGACAATTGGGTGTAATGTGGGGAGTACCTTTAAGGTCTTTCTAATCCAATCCTCTATTTCACAGTTGAGAAATCTGAGGCCCAGAGAAATGAAAAAATTCGAGGATTTTCCAGGCAGTAAGTGGCAGGGCAAAGATTTGAATCCAGGTCTTCCCTCTCTAATCCATCACACTGCATCATGTTGCAACAGGTTTTGATTGTAAGCTCCTGTAGGACAGAAATTGAGTCTGTAAGGCCCTGAATGGTGCAAGAGGCTTGGATGTTGCTTGTTTGTTGCTCATTCTTCCTTCTCAAAGAGAATCAGTGACTTCAGGAAGTTGATATTTTGACTTGCAAATGAATTGGGTTTAAATGAGGCAGAGCTCTGCAAAGTCATCAGCCTCAATCGGTCCTCTGAGCCCTCTGGGTCCAGTGGCAAGACATTGGTCAGGATGACTGGTCACGGCCTTGCAGGAGACTAACAAGCATCTAACAAAGGATAATGATGCTCTCAAAGTGCTGCATCTCCTGTGTCTTTCCCAGTTTCCATCTAATGACCGCTTCCTCTTTAGCAAGGAGGGGGAAAAATTAAACCTACCCTGGAAGAATGGGGAAGGAGGTGACAGGGAGTTTATAAATAGGAGGTGGATGGAGATGAGGAAAAGGCAAAAGATGTAGAACTGGACTGATTAGTAAATGATAATTAAGTTGCTTGCCCCCTTGTAGTATCACTTTTTGTCAAATGAAAGTCTAGCTTATCTCTGCACCACCTACTCCTGAGACATCTCCCATCTCTGACACTCTGTGTTCTAAGTTCCTCCTACTTTTGACATCCTTTGTTCTAAGGGCCTTCCCACCTCTGACAGTCTGAGTTCTAAGGATCCTCCCAGCTTTGACATCCTGTGTTCTAGGGTTTTCCCTTGCTTTAACCTTTTATTCTAAGCTCAGAAGATTGTAGGATTTCACACAGGAAGGGACCTTTAAAGATCTTCTAGTTCCATCTCCTTATTTCACAGATGAGGAAACTGAGTCTGTGACAGATCCCTGATATCCCTACCATTCTATATTTTAAAATTCTATATAGCAGACACTGCATCATTTTGTAAGTGTCAGGGGAGGCAGAAGAAGGTGGAGGAGGGGGATATAAATCCTTAGACACATCATACTGAATCTCCTTGGGGCCACTTTGCACTTAACCAGTGACTAGGGGTGCACTGGGAAGCTCTATCCTATCACCCCTATATTTTTCATTAGATGACACCTCTGGAACCTATTTCAGGAAAGTGGGACAGACTAAGAGAATGTTTTCTCTCCATCACAGTCTCCTTAAGTCATTTAATGAGGTGTTAAGGGGTAGAAACAACCTCAGTCAAACCACCTACTGAAGGAATGGAGGTGACATTTCCCTCCCAACCTTTACCCCCCTACACACCTCTCCCAATATGCCTCTGCCTCCCATCACAGAGTTCACTACCTCCTGATCATCCTGGTCACTCAATCTTTGGGGAAGGGTTTATTATCATAACTTTGCCAGGAATATATATCTAAAGGGAGAGCTGACCAAGAGGAGCTATACTGGGAGCTAGAACACCTAAATTCTAATCCTGATTGCATTGTTGGCTTACTGTGTTAAGATATTTAAATGCTCCGAGCCTCAACTTTTCCATCTATACAATAAGATCAATCATTCAGGTCCAGCACAGAGGGAAAAGAAGACTTGGTTCAACCATAGTGGCAAAGGACTCATGACGGACATGCTGTCTTCTCCACGTATTATAATTTTTCTTCTTGTTTTTTCACATGGCTAATGTGAAAATTTGCTTTGCATGACTCTACATATTTGTTATGGGTTTTGTTTTTCTTGTCTTCTCAATGGATTGGGGAGGGGAGAAAACTTGGAACTGGAAATAATATAAAATTGTATTTAAAAAAAAAACTGATTCAAGATCTCCTTGCTCTATCACTACTCAGTTGTGTGATGTTGAAAAAGTCATTTCCCTTCCTCGGAACCTCAATTTCTTCATCTGTAAAATTGTTGTTGAGGGGCAGCTAGATGGTGCAGTGGATAAAGCACCAGTCCTGAAGTCAGGAGGACCTGAGTTCAAATCTGGTCTCAGACACTTCCTAGCTGTGTGACCCTGGGCAAGTCACTTAACCCCAATGGCCTCAGAAAAAAAAAAGTTGTTGCTGAGTTATTTCCAACTCCAATTGGGATTTTCTTGGCAGAGGTGCTGGAGTGATTTGCCATTTCCTTCTGTAGCTCATTTTACAAATGAGGAAACGGAGGCAAACAAAATTAATTGATTTGTCCAGGGTCACACAGCTAGTAAGTGTCTGAGGCCAGATTTGAGTTTGTGAAAATGACCAAACCCAGCACTCATCCACTATAGCGCCCTCTAGGAATGTTAATGATGTAGAATCATGGATTTCAGAGCTGAACAAGACCTTAGAAGCCATCAAGTGCAATCCCTTCATTTTACAGATGAGAAAATTGAAGTTATGACATATCCATGGTCACACAAATAATAAAAGACAGGAGGCCCTAGGCCCCCTGATTCCAAACCTGGCACTCTTTTCAGTGTACCAACCCTGAGCTGTAATTATTATTCCTATAATACCATTTTTTTGCTCAATAATCTTCAATGGCTCCCCAGTACCCAGGAACCTAAACTCCCTGGCCTGACACTCAAGATCCTTCATAATCTAATCCTCTCCTTCCTTTCCAGCCTCATCTTCCATGACTCCCCTCAAGGAAGCCTTTCTTCCACACAAAATGGACTTGTTACTCCTAACAAGCTTCCCCCATCCCATCTTTTTGATCACAGTTTCCTGTTTTTTTCATTAATCAACAAAAGATTAGAGGATTTATGGGGTCAGAGATGGAAAAGGCCTCCAATGTGACCTCGGCCAACTCTTGAGGCCCAGTGGCATATCACATAGAGTCAGGAATCCCTGAATTTGAACTCTGCCTTGAACATTTAGTGGCAGTGTGTCCTTGGGCAAATCACAGGCTGTTTGAGCTTTAGCTTTCTCCTCTCTAAAATGAGATTAATCATAATATCTGCCTAACAGGAATATTGTGTCAGTCAAATGCATTAAAGACCCCAGAGCAATTATAATTATTAGTGATCAAAGTGATGCTGATAATTAAGTGTCTGAGGCAGGATTTGAACTGTCTGCTGACTCCAAGTACATATTATACCACTTACTTTTGGAGCCAGCAGCTAGGGAACAACAGAGTTCTTGCATGTGGAGACTTTATAAAATTCTCATCCTCTCCATACAATATTTGTGTGCTCCAGAGATAAGAATGCTCAGGGGAGAAAGGCAATATAGTAGACTGAAAGAATAGCAAAGATAGGGGCTAGGTTCAAATGCTGACTGTGCTACCTACTAGCTATAAGACCTTAATCAAGCCCATTCCCCTCTGGACCTTTGTAAAATGAAGATTTTAGCTCTAACATTGGGTGGCTAATTAACTGATTCCATCCATCCCAGATGAATGACCATGTTCTGGGAGAATGGTGGCAATAAGAAAGGGTCCCCAGTGGCCAGGATGGAACCTCCCAGTCTAATTGAACAATTGTTATAGAGATTTCTGAGCATTTTCACATTGGCCTAAGTGTATTCTGGTTTACAGTAGCCAAGGAGAGTAATTCTATTTGGAGGAGATGAGTGGGTGCTGTAGTGCATAGAGCACTCTGCTTGGGATCTGGAGGACTCATTTTTCTGAATTTAAATCTGGCCTCAGAAACTTACTGTTTTGTGACCTTGAGCAAGTCACGTTACCTTGTTTGCCTCAGTTTCCTCAGCTGTAAAAAAGATCTGGAGAAGGAAATGACAAACCACTCCAATATTTCTACCAAGAAAACCCCAAAAGGGGTCAACTAATGACTGAATAACAACAATGAAAACTAAGCCTCTCTCTGTCTCCTTAAAAAAAAAACTTTAATTAGACTGTGCTACCCCTTTCATATATTATCCTCTATCTCTCCTCCTTTTAATAACTGAACCCTTCGAATGAGCTTTCTGCTCTTACTGCTGCAACATTCCCTTTTCTCATTCACTCTTCAGCTCATCACAGCCTGACTTTAAACCTCATCACTCAACTGAAACTGCTCCAGAGTTACCAGTTATCTTTCCATTGCCAAATCCAATGGTTTCTCTCAGTCCTCATCTCTCTTGATCTATCTATTGCTGCATTGACACTGTTGACCACCCATTCCTCTTTGACACTCTCTTCTCTCTGGGATTTCCTGATATTAATCTCTCTACTTCTCCTCCTACCAATAGAACTACTTCTCAATCTTCTTTGCTGGCTCATCATCCATAGGCACATAAGCACCCAACTTCAGATGTTCCCCAGTGCTATTTACACTTCCCCTCTTGGTCACCTCCTCAGCTCCCATAAGTTTAACTATAGTACTCATGCTAATGACTTCCATATTTATATTTTCAATTTAATCTGTCCCTGGAGCTTCAATCCTGCTAAATAGCCTGCTGGAAATTTCACATTGGATGGAGCTATCTCAAACCCAAGCCCAACATGGTTAAAATGGAATTCACAATCTGTCTTCCTGCACCTTCCTATTCCTGTTGAAGGTACCACTGTTTAGTCTTGTGAGTGATGGAGAAAGGTATCCGACTGAAGATGAGATTTTAGTTTTGCATGGAGTTGGAAGTTAAATGGATTTGTTCAGGAAAGAGGAAGGGATTCAGTGTCTCTGGGTTGTAGAAGATGGGGAGGAGAGTGAAAATACTAAAAAGGGCCAGGTTATAAAGGGCTTTAAATTATGAGGGGGGGGAATCACCCTCCTTCTTTACCCAAATTCTGCTGACATGCTGTAGATGCCTCACGGGGCCTCCCTCCTTCCCTCCATGCCCACGTGGCTGTATTGCATTAATTATGCATTTCTATTCTAGTTAGAGCATTCTTTGGAGAGAACTCTTAAAGACTTATGATGTTATATTCCTAGATTTCAATAGACTGACTCATTTTATGGACAGGAAGACCAAGCTGGTAAAGTCAGGCTTCTGAGCTCCCTACCCTCATCTCATAGAAATTTGCATACAGCATTATCCATGATCCTTTACTCCCATTGCCCAAAATAATTGTCTAACAGATTGTGGTAGAAGGAGAATTCAGAGATTGTGGTGCAATGATTGTAAATGGCTGATTAGTTGTGCTTTGCTTCTTTCCTTAAAAAAAAAAACTTTTAAAGTTTAAGTAATTAGGGGCAGACACCAGGAAAAGAGGAATGGAAAAATGGCCATCTCCCACAGGCAGCACAGCACTTTACCAGGTACTCATTCAGGGAGGACACTGAGGTTTAAGGCCACAGGAGATGTTACTAAAGTTTGGGATTGGTCAAAGACAAGGTCAGTCAGTTGACAAAGACTTCATCATCACTCCAGAGTTTCTAGAGCGCCTTGCACTTTTCAAAATTCGATTTCTCATAATTGTTTCCCCCATTCAGGGGAAACAAACATAAACGAAATGTAAAGTATCAAGGGCAGGGGCTATTTCCTTTTTTGATTTTCTCTCCCTAACTAGTACCTTGAAAAAAATTATTTTTTGGTTGTTGTTCAAATCTGTGATAGGTATAGGTATAGGTATAGGAGACGTCCAATTTGGAAACTCCCTTCAGCAAAGCATGTGGCCAATTGAACCCAGGTCTTCTTGCCTCTGAGGCTGGCTAGCTTTACTCTTAGGAGGCACTTTTTGGCATATTTGTTGAAATGAATTGAATTGAAATATAAAAACGATGAAAAAGAATTGATCAGGAATCAGGAGACCAGGGTTCTAAAGACCTTAGAGATGATCAAGATCATTTGAAAGAAGAGGAAACTGAGGTTCAGTGCTAATTTTGAGCCCAAAGTTAGCACTAATTGATCAAACTCCTGTTCCGATGCTCTTCTACTGGTACCAAATTTCAGCATTACCTATTTGTTCTGTTAATATTATAAATATTTATATTTATGTAGCATTTCAAGGTTGGCAAGTTAGTCAGTTCACCATTATCTCATTTGAATCTCAAAACAATCCTATCAGGTCAGTACAGCAGGAGTATTAACTTGATTTTACAGGTGGGGAAACTGAGGCTAAGAGGGAAGTTGATTTGCTCATGGCCCTACAGCTTATAAACATCAGGGGTGAAATTCTCACCCAGGTCTTCCTGACCTCTCACAAGCCACCTTTTTTGCAACAGCCTCTCAAACCTGCACTCACTATGACTGTCCCTTTCTTGACCCCACTTTCTGCCACTTCTGCTTCTCCCCAGTCACAGCCTCCCCCCCTTTCTGGCAGGGCCCTCCCCTTCCATCTGCTGATATCCCCATCTATCCCCCTTCCTCCCTCGATCATTTCCTCCCTCCCCCTCTCCAATCGACTCCATCCTGCCAGACTCATTCGGGTGATGTAGGACCCCGCTCAGGGCTAAGCGAAGGGCCCGTGCAGGAATGAATCAAGTTTATCGAAAACAAGAAACAAAAAGGAAAAAGAGAAGAAAGAAGGAAAGCGGGAAGGGAGGGAGACTCGGGGGAGGAGGAAAGAAGAGAGGGGGAGACAAATGGAATCGGAGAAAGAGCAGGAAAGAAAGGCCCATTAATTTCCTGATGTTTGCTCAGGGCCTCAAACAACAAGGCGCTGTGTCGAGGTTTATCTTCGCCCCTCAGCTGTGAGCCAGCCCGTGTTCCAGCATCTCAGGCGCTTTAGAGATTTGCCAGGGCCCAGGAAGCAGGCGGGAGGCTCCAGATAGGAGCAGCAGCCCATACATTACAGCTGCTCCCTCGCCAGGCTAGAAGAAATGCCCGGCTTTCAGCGCTGCCCATGGGTGAAATTGCATTATATTCTGTTTGGATAATTAGATGTCACAGACCTCTGACTGGTTAGAGAGCCCAGGTCTGGGTTTGGCAGGAGGGGCTTCCTGGGGCCTGAGGAAACTCCCACAATGGCCTGTCAGTGACACAGAGACCTCCTGTGTCCTCCCCAACAAGAAGGAGTGAAGAGAGAGACTGGAGGAGGAAGCTGATGCTCTAAGAGCAGGCAAGGCTGGCAAAGCCCCTGGCAGCAAACGAGGAGAATCTTAGAAGCTTATCAGAGAGAGCCAGGCCATGCCATAGAGCCAGTCAATGGCTGAGCCAAAAAGGACCTAAGGAAGACCAATATGGGGGACATGAGACAAGAGTTGGAATCTCAGTTCTTTCTTTATTTATTTATTTATTTAATATTTTCCCCAGTTACATTCAAAACAATTTTTTTTACATTTGTTTTTAAGATGTTTGAGTTCTCTCCCTTATCCTCATCCATAATTAAGAAATCATATGTGAAGTTATGCAAAACCTTTCCATAAAAGTCAAATTGTGAAAGAAAACATAGATCTCCCACCCTAATGAAAATAAAAATCCTCAAGAAAAAATAAGTTAAAATAGAGAAATAGAGAAAGAAAGAGAAGACTTCGATCTGTATTCAGACTCAATCAATTCCTTCTCTGGGTATGGATGGCTAGGATTTTTCATCATAAGTCTTTCAGAGTAGTCGTGGATGATTGCACTACTGAGAATAACAAAGCCACTGACAGATGGTCATTTCAGAACATTGCTATTACTTTATACACAGTACATTTCACTTTGTTCATGGAAGATTTTCCAGGTCTTTTATTTTCCTGTGAGCATCCTGCTCATCATTTCCCAGAGAACAATAATATGGAGTCTCAGTTCTTCCAAGTTCTGACATCCTGTGTTCAAAGGGTCCTCCTAGCCCTGATGTTTTCTGTTCTAAGATCCCTCCAAGCTTCAACATCCTGTGTTTTAAGGATCTTTCCGGTTCTGATATTCTTTGTTCTAAGGCCCCTCCAAGCTCTGACATTCTGTATTCTAAAATCTTTTTTTCTGATTTCCTCTGCTCTATCGGCTCTCCTATGTCTGAATTCCAAGACCTAAGTGCCCATCTCACTTTTAATACTGTATGTTCTACATACCTTAGAACATAAGGTCATGTTCCACATGACCTTAGAACATAAGGTCCACGACAGTCCTGACATTCTATGTTCTTTCTAGTTTGGGTTCTATCTTCTAAGAGCCCCTCTCACTCTGACATTTTACATTCTAAATGCTCACATCTATGAGAACATCATATGCTATGGGAGGGGCATGGAGTGATCACACTACTTAAGAACTCCTTTGTTTTCTCATTATAGCATGGAGCTAAGACTGGATTCTCAAGGGCTATACCAATGGAGTTCAAACTCTGGGCAGCTCCTCCCAGTCAGGGAAGAACTAGCTTTGGATCTAGCAATGGTCCATGTATATGAGGTCTAAAAACAAACCCAACCAAATGGAGAATAGCTTGGCTGCGCAAGGTTAGCCACCAGGTAACAGGTAACCAGGTAACAAATTTTTTCAGCCATGATAACAAATAAAAACTGTGTACCTTAATACACCTTAGTGTTGGAAAATTATGTTCTGTACTGGCAATGAAAACATGGAGCTTTGAAATATTGGGAGTGGGTAGATGAGAAATCGAGATTTCTTAACTCTAGGTTCCTGTAACTATGAAACCAAAAGATTTCTTTGCTGAAGTTAGGAAGGAGAGTCATTTTGGTGGTAAATAGGTAGATAGATAAACAGCTTAATGATAAATATATAAACAGATAGATGACAGTAAATAGATAGACAATATATAGAGACAGATAGATGAAGTATTGATTAAGCATTTAATATTTTCCAGACACAGATAAAGACAAATAGATGATTAGATTGATTGATTGATAGATTGATGGAAGCATTGATTAAGTACCTACTATGGTCTAGACACTAAGCGCTGGGGACAAATATGTAAGCAAGATCATCTTTGCCCTCAAGGATTATACATTGTAATGGGAGTCAATTCATAAAGCAGAGTTGGGAAAGGGAAGAGATTAAGAAGTGATATGGAGTCCTGGGACCTAGAAATGTAGTACTTTCCGATGCTGTTGGTAGATTTTGTGGGAGAATATTGTAGGTAGTCATATTCTTGGGACTCTTGACCAGCTAGAGGACAGAGACGAGACTTTCCTTATCTATATTTCCCCCAGAGAGAGTGAATAAAATCTGGTTATTGCCCCTGAGATAAAGAGATGATCCAGAACCCTTCTTTTCCATTCTCCTCCCAATGTCTGGCAATACCCACTAAGAATACCCAATACTCTGCTGTGTATGTATTAACACTATCCATCTTTCCTCCTCGGTTTCCTGCTCCCTTTCTGATGGTCAGCAAGGAGAGCTCTCCATCTGTTCCAGACACCCTAAATTCTCTTGTCTTCTCTATTAGAGCTGATCCTGACATTGAGACAGATGAGTCAGCCTCCCGGCCAGCAGGAAGGTCAGGGCCAAACCCTTTTCTACCTGCATGTCCACTCCTTCAGTAAAGAACTGGATGAAGACCTGAGTGATTAAAGAAGATTAAAAGGAGAGATTAGCTCAGAGTTCTTCCCATGGGAGATGGAAGGCAGAGGGCTATTAGTCCACCAGCCCCAAAATCTAGTCTTCCAGAGGGAGTCTCCATCCTTCCCCCTTCCCCATCAACCTCTTCCTGTTCCTGGTCTTTCTGTTCCAAATGCCACCTCCTGATGGCTTTTTAATGACATAGTTAGCATTACCCACATGAGCCAGAGGACACCACCATGTGTCATGCACTCCTGGTGCATTCTGGGAGCTCCATCTGGCTCGGGCGTATTCATTTTATTGAAATAATCTCTGCTCAGCACTGCTGGTGACTGAACTGTCTTGGCTCAATGGCCTCGCTCAATATCAACTTTCCATGCTTAATAATTAGTGTAGGAGAAGAGAATTTCATTGAATAAGCGTTGAATGTCACACACGATTAGGAGCCCCAGCCATGACCTAGCCAACCAATTCAGCTTTTGGGCTTTCCTGGTGCTGATGAGGGATAATTAAGGACCGGACTCTACGCCTGAGGATGCAAATCTGCATTAACTCCCTGGACACTGCCTCCTGCCCTCTCTCTTTATCCAGAAACATTTGACAACCCTGAGGATGTTGGATGGGAGGGGAGCAATTGCTTTCATAATTAAGCCACATGGGTGCACAAGGGAGTGGGAATATATAGATAATGAAAAACTTTTACCTGTCTATAATCACCTGAAATACATTACTGGTCTTTTCCACTAAGAAGTCCTAGATTCAGAGCTGGGTGCCTTAAGTTCCAGTTTCAGCTCTGCCACGGGTGAGGTGACCCAAACTAAATCAAAATTAAAAATCTGGAACAAATGATCTCTCAAAAATTCCCCTCTCAGTCTATATTCTAAGCCCCCTCTCATTTTCTCTGATTTTCTCTGTTCTAAGCCCCCTCCCTAATTCTGACATTCTGTATTCTAAGCCCCTTTCCCCACTCTGAGATTTTCTGTTCTAAAAAGACAATAGGTGGCAGCTAGGTGGCGCAGTGGATAGAGCACCAGCCCTGAAGTCAGGAAGACCTGAGTTCAAATCTGATCTCAGACAGGTAACATTCCCTAGCTGTGTGACCCTGGGCAAGTCACTTAATTCAATTGCCTCAGGAAAAAAAAGACAATAGAACACCAAAGATGACTAAAGCAACACCACACTTACTATGTGATGATTACTGACTACTCATGAAGAATGATTTGGTCAAGACTTCCTGGAGAAAATAGTTTCTTTTAGAGCCTGAGTAGGAATTAAATTAAATTAGAGCCTGGTGGAAGTATTCCAGCCAAATAAAATAGAATAAGGGAAGATATGGATCTAGAAAACTGCTACATCTTGGATTGATTATGGAGTATCTCTAGTGTATCTGGGAAGAGAAGACTAAGATATTGTTTGCCTTCAAGGAGCTCCCAATTTAATTGAAAAGCTAAGCTTTTCATACTTGAATAAACCAAAGAACCATATAAGAGAATTAATTAAGAGCTGGAAATTCAGAGAAGAGATTCATTTTTAGTTCCTCAATAGATGAGTAGTAAAAAGATATAAAAACTACCAACAGCTATATGAAAATGCTTCAAATCACTAAGAATAAGAAAAGTATTTATCTACTGACTTGTAATTTTTTAATTCTTAGTGATTTGCATCATTTTTATGTGGTTGTTGGTAGTGACATAGTAAGTTGTTACTGTTCTGATTCTTTGTGACCCAATTTCGAAGGTTTTCTTGACAGAAAATACTGGAGTGGTTTACCATTTCCTTCTGCATTCCATTTGACACATGAGGAAACTGAGGCAAACAGGGTTAAGCGACTTGCTCAGGATTACACAGCTAGTAGCATATGGGGTCAGATTTGAACTCAGGAAGGTGAGTCTTCAGCTCCTTGTGCACTATGGTGCCACCTAGCTGGCATAGTAAGATCTGCACTTTAAAAGATCAATTTGATAGCTGAGTAGAAAATGGACTGGAATGGGGCAATATTTGAGATAGAAAGAACTAAAGATTATTGTGATAGTCCAGGCATGAGATGATGAGGGACTGTACCAAGATGGTGGCAACGTCAGAGAGAAGAGAGGCAATTTAGAAGAGATTTACTTTTACTAAAGTAAAATCAGCATTTCTTGACCACATCAATGGGAGATGAAAGTGAATATGGCAGGTAGACTGAGAACCTTTCTTTGGACTTTCTTTGGACAAAGAAAAAGGAGGTTGTTGGGGAAAAGATAATGAGTTCAGTTTTGGACATGTCAAATTTCAGGTGTCTATGGATATCCCATTTGAGATGTTTAATAGATTATTGGAAGTCAGTAGAGATGTTAGGACTAGACAAGTAGATCTTAATTGAGAATGGAAAGAGAAGAGGACCTTTGAAAGAACTGTGAGATACTCAGCGTTATCAGGTATGACCTGGATGAAGATCCCAAAAATACTAAGAAGGAGAAATCAGACAGAGGATACTCTAAAGATAGCAATGTCATGGAAATCTTGAGAGAAGAGAGCAATTGATAGCTCTCAGATTCGGCTTCCCACTCATCAGATTGGCGAAGATGACCAAAAATGGAATTGACACTTGTTAGGGGGCTATGGGAAAATAGAACTACTAAAGCATTGTTAGTGGAGATGTGAATTGTTTGGAGATTCTGGACAGAAATTTGGAATGCTCCATCACTTAATGTGCATTCATTAAGCACTTGGTATGTAGCAGGTATTGTGTTAAGTATAATTAAGTATACTTAATTAAAGTATACAAATACAAAGAGAAAGAATTTATAATCCAGTAGAGGAAGACAACACACAAAAGGAAATTGTAAAGACGAGGTACTCTTTGCAGATCCATGATGGAGAAGTCCAGAGAAATACAAGCAGGTGGGAAATGGAGACTTAGACATTTCTTTAAGAGATGGTCAGCCTCATTAAATGGAGGTTATGGGAGATGCTGTCTTCTCTGTAGTTTCCCATCAAAGAGGTCCCAGAGGCAGAGGATACTGATAAGCCATGAGTTCCAGGGCCAATAGAATATGATCTTGAAGGACCATTAAATTATGAATTCCCTTTGACCTGGAGATACCACTACCGAGCTTATATCACAAAGAGATCAAAGACAAAAGAAAGAAATCAAATGTACAAAAGTAATTAATAGAAGCTCTTTTTGTTCTAGCAAAGAATTTTAAATTAAGAGGTGAATTTTGGTTATCAGTTGGGAAATGACTGAACAAATTCTGGTACATGAATGTAAAGGGCTATTATTGCACCATAAGAAATAATCAAAGACATGGTTTCAGAGAAACCTGAGAAGACATATAAATTGATTCTGAGTGACATGAGAAGAATCAGAACAATTTATGCCATAACTCCAGTATTTTAAAGAAAGAGAGCTTTGAAAAACACTCTCATCAATGCAATGGCCAGTACTTCTCCAGAAGTGAGCCATTTAATTACTATCTGATAGAGAGATGGGAGACTCAAGAGGCAGATTGAGAGGCACATTTTTTAATTCAACCAAAGCATAGATTTGTTGTCCTTGTTTATAGTGATTTGTTATAAGGGGGGAGGGGATTTGGATTTGTTTGGGTTTTTTCCAAATTTTTTCTCAGTGGGAGGTTTGGAAAGGGAGAAGGGAGTTTATAATAGGATTGCCAAAAGAAAAGGAATCAGGGAAAGAATGAAATAGTGAATCCTATTGATTTTTCTAATTTTTGCTTGGGATCTCAAAAATAAATAAAAAAAGAAACGAGGATCATTACAGAATTTTGACAGGAGATTCCAAATAAAACAGAAAAATGGGACAGCTTTGAAACAATATTGGATTTATTATAGTCTTTTCAAAATGCACTCTGCATATAGATTCAGGGTTTCTCCTACAGTCTTTTCCTGTGCTTCTATGCATGTAGAAATCTTCATGTTTGATGAAGTTTGCAAAGAACAGTATGACAAACAAATTAAAATTTAAAAACAATCATTGTGGGATGGGTGTAATGAGGGAAGTCTTTCTGAAGCACGGGGTCTTGAGGTTGGTTCTGACAGATAATAATGGTTTTAATTGCTCTCATTTTCAGATCTTTAAGGATTATAAATCATTTTCCTGACAACAACCCCATATGGCAGGTAGTACAAATTTTATTATCTCTATTATATAGATGGGGCAGCTAGGTGGCACAGTGGATAAAATACCAAGCTTGGAGTCAGGAAGACCCATCTTCAGAGGCTAGCTGTGTGACCCTGGGCAAGTCACTTCACTCTGCCTCAGTTTCTTCACCTGTGAAATAAGCTGAAGAAGGAAATGGCAAACCACTTCAGTATCTTTGCCAAAAAACACACAACCCAAATGGGTCATTGAGTCAGACATGACTGAAAAACAACTGAACAATTTATCCAGATAAAAAAACTGGTCAAGTTAGTAAATGGCAGAGCCAAAACTTGAAGCAATAACTTTTGACTTCATAGGCAGCTCTCCTGCTCTTGAATCCTAATGGAATTGAAAAGCCATATTTTAAATTATGCCAGGCTGGTCTTCCATTAGTCAAATAGCTTTAAAATTCCCATATTTGAAGGGCTGGAAGAGAGAGGCAATTTACTATGAGCTCCTCCTCTCCATCATTAATATTTTATTTTGAATTATGCAAACAAAAAGCTCTGGTTGAGTTTATTTGAGGACAGTCTAATTGTTGTGCTGGAACCACAAACTGTCCCATCCAAGCTTTCTGGCCTTTCTGGAATTCTGTCTCCACCATCTCAGAATCTCAATATAGTTGTTCATTCATATTCAACTCTTCACAATGCCATTTTTGGCTTTCTTGGCAAACATACTGGACAACTTCCTTCTCCAGCTCATTTTACAGAAGAGGAAACTGAGGTACACAAGATGAAATGACTTGCCCAGGATCACCCAGATCTGAACTAATGAAGATGAGTCTTCTTGACTCCAAGCCTGGCACTCTATCCACTGTGCCAGCCATTTACTCTTCTTGGCAAAGCCATGGAAGCTGTTCACCAGTTTCTTCTCTAACTCATTTTATAGATGAGAAAATTGAGCCAAATAGAGTAAAGTGACTTGCCCAATAAAAATTCAATAACCATGTGGTGGACAATCGTTGCAGAACACTATACATACTCTCAGATTAAGTGTGATTGGTATATTGGTTTATTTTACTTATTTCTCTTTGTTACGAAGGAGGATTCTCAGGGGCAGGGGTTGGGGCTTGGAAGAGCCCCCCAAATGCCACCTCCAAAGTTCCGTGCTTCCTCTATCCTCCTCCTCCTCCTCCCTATCATCTGGGCTTATTTGGAGATTTCAGATCACCAATCAGAGGATCAATAAAACAAGGAGTGCTGTTACCTATCCATCCTCTTCCTCCTCTGATCTTTCCCTTTCTCCCTTCCCAAAAGTTTCAGGGCGGTGCAGAGTAATCAAGAAAGTCAAGAGAGAGACCCTCAAAGCCAGGGACAAGCCCCTTCCACCAGGAGGTTTAACAGGTCCTTAAAAATCAGGCAGCATCTCCCAGGTTCCTGGTTTCCGGTGCCACTGATATTTAAGGAAATTAAGGTCAGGCTTCACCACTAAATATTTGTCTAAGCTGAACAGAGAGCTATGCCAGGGAAGAAGGCCTTCAATTTTATGAGCAAATAAATCGTCAGAGCGAGAGATGGGGACGAGAGGAGGGAGGGAACCAGGGAGAGAGCCAGGGAGGAGGGAAAGAGTCTCAGTTATTTAGAACCTGGAGCCAGTTACAGGAGCAGCTCAGAAGCGTCTCTACTCTTCAGATGAATGTACTTCTCAGTCACTATTCTTAGCAAGGCCTCCATCAGAGAGTTTCTAGGGTAAGAAACCAGAAACCACCCAAGATGCTGCTTTTCCTTTTTGTGGCAAGAGTGCCAGCTTTGGAATCAGGGGACCAGCAAGTGATCCCCTTTCTGGGGCTTGGTATCCTCAACTACAAGAGAAAGGGTTGGACTCCAAGGCTTTTCCTGGTCCTAAACTGGGAGATTCCTTGGGTCCTGTGCACCCTCAGGAAAAAGGCATTTTAGGCTGCCCTGTCTATGGGATCTTTCACTCTCCTTTTGATTTTCTTTACAGACTTATGGAGAAAACTCTCCCCACCCACACAGCTCAGCAACTCATCCATCAGAGTCTTAGTCCCCTGGGGTACTCAGAGGTTGATTAATTTACCCAGGATCACAAAACCAGGATGTCAAAGATAGAACTACAGTCTGGTTCTTATTGACTGCAAGGATAGCTCTCTAGTCACTAAGAAAAAAAGAAACAATGTGGGTCTAAAGTAAAAGATACTACCAGAGTCCTTCTACGAGGAGGAAGAGGAAAATAAATAAAAAGAGGAAGAAAAAGAAAAAGAATAGGAGGAGAAGGAAGAGTAATAGTAAGATGAGGAGGAGTGATATTAGGAAGAGGAAGAGGAGTAATAGTAGTAGAAGCTATTTGTATCGCAATTTAAGATCTACAAAAGCTTTATTTAAGTTAACTCAATCTTCCCAACAACTTTTGGAGTTGTTATTATACTCATTTTACAGATGGAGAAACTGAGGCAGATAGCAAGTTAAGTAACTTGCCCAGGATCACATAGCTAGTTACTAGATGTGAATTCAGAACTTCCTTACTCCCCACCCAGTGTATAGTGATAGCACCTAGCACCTGGATGACCATTTTCTAGAGATATTGAAGAAAAGATTCCTTTTTCAGGTATGAGTCAGACTCATCCCCTGAGGTTCCTTCCACCTCCAAAGTTCTCTGCTTCTTCTGTCATTATCTTCCTCCTCCCTATCATCTGGGCTAATGTGGAGATTTCAGATCACCAACCAGAGGAGCAGGAGTAGATTACCTTTAAGAAAAGCAATTAGTACAGAGCAATTGGGCATGGAGCAAGGAAAACCAAAATCCTTCCACAAGAGAAATCCAAACACAAGTCCTTGGACTGGGTCATAGTTTTTAGTTCACCAGGTCTGAATTGTAAAAGAGACTACCCTCCTCCTCTCCCAACCAAGCACTGGAACATTGGCCTATTTTCTCATTCTCTGAGTAGTCCCGTGAAGATTATAAGAATAATAAAGACTTTATCTGTATATCAATGATATTACATATTCTACCTTTATATGTACATGTATATACATCTCTCTACTATCTATATACGCACATACATATGGGAGGAGGAAGGAGGAGAAAAGGAGACAGAGACAGAGAGAGACAGAGGGGAGAAGAGAGAGGAAAGAAAGCAAGACAGAGAGAAAGAGACAGAGAGTCAAAGAAGGGAGAAAGAGAAGGGGAGAAAGAGAGAAGGGGGAGGAAGGGAGAGAGGGGGGAAAGAGAGACATAGAAAAGAGAGGAGGAGGAAAAAGAGGAAGAGGAGGAGGAAGAGGAAGAGGAAGAAGAAGAAGAAATGGAGGAAGAAGAAAAAGAAGAGAAGAAGAAGAAGAAGAAGAAGAAGAAGAAAGAGGAAGAGGAAAAGGAGGAGGAGGAGGAGAAGGAAAAGAAGGAGGAGGAGGAAGAGCAGGAGGAGGAAGAAAAGGAGAAGGAGGAAGAGGAAAAGGATGGGGAGGAGGAGGAGAAAAAAGAGAGAGAGAGTCAAAGAGGGAGGAAGGGAGGGGAGAAAGAGAAACAGACAGAGAGAGATATAGACATACAGGGACAGAGAGAGGGGGAGAGAAAGAAAGAGAGAGATAGAAAAGAGAGGAGAGAGAGGAGGAGGAAAAAGAAGTAGAAGAGGAGGAAGAGGAAGAGGAAGAAGAGAAAGAGGAGGAAGAAGAAAAAAGGAGGAAGAAGAGGAAGAAGAAAAAGAAGGAGGAGGAAGAAAAGGAGGAGGAGGAGGAGGAAAAGGAAGAGGAGGAGGAAAAGGAGGAGGAGGAAAAGGAAGAGGAGGAGGAGAGCCTTATCTCAGTGAATCCCTCACAACCATCCTGTGAGATAAGGAGTGTAAGGGAGGGAGGGGTATTGGACTCTCCTTGTGACACAGTGAATCTGGAGTTAGAGCTGGGGTTGGATTCCTGGCTCTGCCACTTCCTAGCTATGTGTCCATAGGCAAAATATCTTGATCTCTCTGAGCCTCACTTTATTCCTCCGTAATACAAGATACAATGTCCTCATCCCTCCCGGCTCTAAATTTATGATCCTATGATTCTTCCAGCTTTAATATTTAAGGATGCTTTTACTTCCTCCACTTTACAGATAAGGAAATAAAGGCACGTGCAGGGGAAATGATCTATGCAAAATTGATCACACGCACAGCTAGGAAGTGATAGGTTCCACCTCCAATGGGAGGACTCTCTGCTTTCCATACCAATGAAAATCCCACTGGAGTTCTCCTTTCTTTCCACCCCTTTGAACAGAAGCCTAGCAGAGTGAGGTGGACGGTGGGGGATATGCTTGGGGTCTTACCGAGTTGCTGTGAGTTCTGCTCAGAGTCACACAATCAATATGGGTCAGAGGCTTCTTGCCTCCCAGGCTGGCTCTCCACCCTGTAATTTCTCCAGAACCCTCTCATTTCCCCAGAAAATCCCTTGCTATGCCTTTTGAAGATGCTGACTGAGTCTATGTCTGAGACATCAGGTCTCTAGGTCCTGTTCATAGGACTAGGCTGTCTGTTTTTTTGCCTTCCAATCCCTAGAAAAGACCTATAGTACCTTTCCTGGGAAGAGTCCAACTTGCCCAGGGTCATCTCCCCCCCTCCCCAAGCTCTTCATCTCTCCCTCCCCTTCCTACTTGCCACAGGCAGCCTGGCCAGGCAAAGGCCCTGAGGATGAGACAGTTAATAAAGGCAGGAGTAGGAGAATCAATGTACTCTGACATCTGGGTGACAGATTGGTGAGGGCGACAGATTTAATATCCTGCCTTATCCTTTTTCCAGCCCATGGGCCCTGGAATTGATTAAATAAATTAAGCAGCCCAGTCTTCAGCTTAGGTTGTCTTAAGACACGGCTGCCCTGAGCGGAGCTCAGCGGCTGGGTTTCTCCCCATTGGAGACTGGCTGAGGCTACTGGCTACTCCAAACATCTTTGGAAAGTATAAAGTCCCGGAACAGTGCGAGGGGTCATCAAGATTGTTATTACTGTTGTTATTATTGCAGAGGGGACTTTAGGGCAGTGAATCAGGAAAGGTTCAAATCCTGACTCTGAAATTTGCTGGTGTATGATCCTGATGGTTGGGTCGCTCACGTGAAGCCCATCTCTCTTGAGATTCAGGCAAATAAATCTCTTTTTTTAAGAGGATTTAAACAGTTTTTCCAATAGTATTTTTGTTTCCCAAATATATGTAAAGATAGTTTTCACCATTCATTTTTATAAGACTTTGTGTTCCAGATTTTTCTCCCTCCTTCCCTTACTTTCCCCTTCCCAAGACAGCAAGCAATCTGATATAGTCTAAATATGAGCAATTCTTTTCAACACATTTCCATATTTATCATGTTGTGCAAGAAAATTAAGATCAAAAAGGAAAAAACCGTAAGAAATAAAAAGCAAGCAAATAAACAAACAAAGAAAAAAGGTGAAAATACTAGGCTTTGATCCATATTTAGTCTCCATAGTTCTCTCTTTGGATGCAGATGAGATTTTCCATCCCAAGTCTATTGAAATAGGCAAATAAATCTCCAAGACTTCTCTAATGACTTCCTCCTCACCACTCTGAGAGGAAGCCCGACACAGGGAGGGAGGAAATAGCCATGACCACCAAACCAAAGAACCTTGAATCATAGAAGGAAGGATTGTGATTGGTATTCGGTCTTTAGCAATACAGTGAAGTGGATGGAAGTTGGGCCAATTAGAAAGGGTCAGATGATGTATGGAAGGAGGGATTAAGTGGGGCAGCAATGGTGATAGAGATAGCTCTCAATGTAATTTCATCCATGTTTCCATCCATGAAGAGACTCTGCCCCAGTCATTTTCCACTTGCTATTACCATTTTTCCACCCTCCAAATGGGAACTCCAGGATAAACTAAGCCTCTTAGCTCTGCACCCCCTGGTACCATGCTTCTTCACCTGACTTGTCCAGCCTGTCTCTCCCATTCCTTTCCATCTCTTTCTCTGAGAACTGTAACTAAATCAACAATTCCCGTAGCCTCTGTAAAGGGATGTTGATAGACTACTACTCCATTTACCATCTCTCTGATTCCCAGACTGAAACTCCCTTCTAAAATCAATACTCTCTTATATGAGTTATCTCCCCCAATTAGAATGTAAAGTCCTCACCTAAGGAAGTGTCTATCCGCTGGAGAATGGCTGAACAAATCATAGTATATGAATGTAATTCAATATTATTTTTCCATAATGAAAAATTACAAAAGGAGAAACTTCGGAGGAGTCTCTCTGCATTTGAGTCCCACTACTCATCTGCCAAAGTAATCTTCCTAAAGCTCAGGTCTGATTGTATCTCACACACACACACACACACACACACACACACACACACACACACTTCAGTAGCCACCATTGACTCCCTATCACTTCCAAGAACAAATATAACCTAATTTGTTTGACCTTCAAAGCCCTTTATAACCAGCCTTCATACATCTTAATCCTCTCTGTATTCTCTTTGATCCAAGAACACTGATATCCTTGCTGCTCCTCACACCAGACTGTCCATCTTCAGAATGGGCATTTCCATTGAACAGTGTCCCTGCTGGGATCCTATCCCCTCATATCTCTGCCCCATAGCTTCTCTAAGTCTCAGCTAAAAACCCATCTCCTAGAGATTTTCCTACTCCCCCTTAATGAGAGTGACTCATCTCTGAGGTAATCTTCAATTTGTATCTTTACCCAGTTGTTTGTATGTCTCCCCCCCATTATAATGTGAGATGCTTAAAAGTAAAGATAATTTTTGCTTCTCATGTGTGTATCCCCAGTACTTAACATAGTTTGACCCCAGAGAAACTTACTAAGACTTATATGAACTGATACTGAGGTGAACAGAACTCAGGGACCATTTACACAAAAAAATAATATCATAAACAACATTTAAAGATTTGAGAGTTTGGGTGCCACCAGGTGATACAGTCAAATTTGATGCTCTGTAATCTTGGGGGAAGGGAAGGGAAGGGAAGGGAAGGGGAAGGGAAGGGGAAGGGAAGGGGAAGGGAAGGGGAAGGGAAGGGGAAGGGAAGGGGAAGGGAAGGGGAAGGGAAGGGGAAGGGAAGAGGAAGGGAAGGAGAAGGGAAGGGGAAGGGAAGGGGAAGGGAAGGGGAAAGGAAGGGGAAGGGAAGGGGAAGGGAAGGGGAAGGGAAAGGGAAGGGAAGGGGAAGGGAAGGGGAAGGGAAGGGGAAGGGAAGGGAAAGGGAAGGGGAAGGGAAGGGGAAGGGAAGGGGAAGGGAAGGGGAAGGGAAGGGGAAGGGAAGGGGAAGGGAATTCTCATCAACATAATAACTAATCAAGATTGCAGAGGACTGATGATGAAACATGATACCCACCTTCTGACAGAGGGGTATAGATTCAAGATGCAGAATGATGCTTATATTTTCAGAAATGACCAATATATGAATTTGTGTGGTTTGACTAAATTTATTTGTTCCCAGGATTTTTTTCCTTTTCCAATGATGTTGAAATTTTATGGTTGTTGTTTCTTCACTGCAGTTATGTCTGACTCTTCATGGCCCCATTTGGGGTTTTCTTGGCAAAGATGCTAGAGTGGTTTGCCATTTCCTTCTCCACCTCATTTGACAGCTGAGGAAACTGAGGTTAGCAGGGGGGAGTAATTTGCACAGGGTCACACAGCCAATAGCTGTCTGAGGCCAGATTGAACTCAATAAGATGAGACTTTCTAATTCTAGGTCCAGTACTCTATGCACTATGGCACTACCTAAAATTATTCAAATTTAAAAAAACATGTTCACAGGTCCCAGGTTATCTAACCCCTGGTTAGATAACCCTCTTAGGGTCATCCCTCCCATACCTGACACTCAGGTCCCATAGAATTCTCATCAACCCTCCTCATTTCATGTGGGGACACCTGGGTCAGATCGCCATGACAACCAGGCAGTTCAGCCAAGAGGAATGGGCTGGGATTTTCACAGTAAGGGACAGAAAGGATGGTCAGCAGGCACAATGAAATGAATACTACATGTGCAGTCAGGGACCTTAAATTCAATTCTACTGCTACCCCTCAGGTAACCACTGTTACCCCCCAGATAATCACTACTGCTCTGGACCTCAGTATTCTCATCTGTAAGATGGCTCAATGACCTCTAAGAGTCCTTTCAGCCTCAGAGCTATGATTCTGTGACATAACCTCTGGCAGTGTCTAAAGCGTTTCCAGTCTCAGTTTCCACAATCAAGAAGTCATCAGGGATTGCCTGATTTAGCCTCCTGTCCCCACTCACCCTATACCACAGAACAAAGAAGGTTCCCTATGTGATTCACAAATAGAGACAGAGTAGGGGCTAGAGCAGTGTCAAGGGTCAAGACCTTGTTGGACAGTGGAAAAAACGCTGTATTTGGAATAAGACTTGGATTCAAATCCCACTTCTGCTACTTCCTCTCAGTGTGGCCTTGGGAGGAGAGTCACCTTAGGATCCATTCCTCCCCTGCAAAATGAGGGGAGTTGAATCAGTTGGTCTCTTCCATCTCAAGATTTATGATCCTAGAACTGAGTGGCTGCCCATCATTTGGGGAATGGCTGAATAAATTATGGTATGTGAATGTTATGGAATATTATTGTTCTGTAAGAAACGACCAGCAGGACGATTTCAGAGAGGCCTGGAGAGACTTGCATGAACTGATGCTGAGTGAAGTGAGCAGAACCAGGAGATCATTGTACATGGCAACAACAAGATTATACAATTACCAATTCTGATGAACGTGGCTCTTTTCATTATTGAGGTGATTCAGACCAGTTCCAATGGACTTGTGATGGAGAGAGCCATCTGTACCCAGAAAGAGGCCTGTGGGGATTATGGATCACAACATAGTATTTTCACCATTTTTGTTGTTTGCTTATATTTTGTTTTCTTTTTCCTTTTTTCCCTTTTTGACCTGATTTTTCTTGTGTACAATACTTGTAGAAATATGTATAGAGGAACTGCACATGGTTAACATATATTGGATTACTTGCTGTCTAGGGGAGGGGATGGGAGAACGGGAGGGGAAAAAATTTGGAACACAATGTTTTGGAAAAATGAATGTTGAAAATTATCTCTACATGTGTTTGGAAAATGAAAAGCTTTAACTTAAAAAAAAAAGATTTCTGATCCTAGGTCACTTGGCCTCCAAGGGCCTGTTTCCTTATCTGCAAAATGGAAGCAGATGGTCTTTCCAGTTCTGGGTCTGTGTGACCCTTTGATCTATCATGACATCGGTCAGTACTCAAACCATATCTATGTAACCAGCTATCCCTCCTTTCTGCTCCTTGCCTGGGGTCCCAGAGAGAAGGGAGAGGCAGAGACCTTGCTCTCCTTCCCCCACTCCCCTGAAGACATCACTGTGAGCAGCCTCTTGTCCCATCCAATAATCTTGAAATTTATAGGAGCAGGAGAAAAATGCCCCCTCTTTTCCAGAAAGAGGCTGCAGAATTCTGATCTGGGCCTGCTTGCCACTCGAGTGTCCCTGTCTTAGGCTTAAAAGGCCTGAGCAGTCTCAGAAGCAGAACCCCAAGAGAAGCCTCAGAACCCCTCCCCAGCTTCCATTAGGTGACCTTGGGCTTTTAAGCCTCAGTTTCCCCTCCAGCGCCAGGAGACAGGGATTCTCTCATGATGCCCCCCTTCCCAGCCCAGCTCCACAGTCCATCAAGAGTAAAGCACTGTCATTTGTAGGGCTGAGAAGAGCTTTGTAAATATATATATTTTTTATTTTATTTCTTTTTCTTTTTTTCTTTTTTTATGAATATATAAAGCATGACATAAATGCTTGATAGCAGTCCTGTTTGCTGGATGGGAATCAACCCGTGTAACCGTCGCCAGAGTCGCCCAGCGCCTAGTCCTCTCAAATTAATCCCTCTTCCAGCTTAAACCCTTCCCCGTGAATGTTAAACAAAAGCCTTGCAAACTAATTGGAGTCTTGGAAGGAGGGAGAAACTGGGAGCAGAGAGGCGAGAGATGAGGCGGGAGGCAGAGGAAGCAAGTGGTTGGGACCACCAGAAGGCTCCCGGAGCTGGCAAGAACTGTGGGGAAGCATTCGTTTCTGAGCTCTTCATTTAGAAGAAGAGGAAGCCAAAGGACAGATTGGACAAGGGCTGGTAGGGCCTGGGAACAGCCCGGGCTCGAGACCCCCAGCTCTACTGCGGATCTGTTGGGTGCCCTGGGACCCTCCACATTACAGATGGTGGGACTCGACATGGAGGGATTCAGAACACTCCCTGAAGGGCTGCTGGGGGTGGAAGGATGTGGCTGATGCACGGAAAGGGAAGCTTCAATATTGCAGCCAGAAATATCCATGGAGCTGCCTTTCCTGACGGGCCCCAGATTCTGAATCCTTCAGCAACTGGAGGCATCCTCAGGTCCCAACTCTTGGCCATGACAGTCCTGGCCCATTGAGACGGGACGTTTTCAAAGTAGTTTTAATTAAGTGGAACCCAGATGATGCTCAGAATCATACAATGTTAAAGCTGGGAAGGCCCTTAGAACCCAGGAGATCAGAGCTGGGAGGGCCCTTAGAACCCAGGATGTCAGAGCTGGGAGGGCCCTTAGAACCCAGGATGTCAGAGCTGGGAGAACCCTTAGAACCCGGGAAGTCAGAGCTGGGAGCCCTTAGAACCCAGGATGTCAGAGCTGGGAGAACCCTTAGAACCCAGGATGTCAGAGCTGGGAGGCCCTTAGAACCCAGGAGGTCAGAGCTGGGAGGGCCCTTAGAACCCAGGAGGTCAGAGCTGGGAGGGAGCTTAGAACCCAGGAAGTCAGAGCTGGGAGGGCCCTTAGAACCCAGGAGGTCAGAGCTGGGAGGGGCCTTAGAACCCAGGAGGTCAGAGCTGGGAGGGCCCTTAGAACCCAGGAGGTCA
>JAJPUD010004177.1:107745-157137 GCA_023553655.1 Myrmecobius fasciatus
GGGCCCTCCCAGCTCTGACCTCCTGGGTTCTAAGGGCCCTCCCAGCTGGGACCTCCTGTGTTTTAAAGTCCTGTCCAGCTCAAACATTCTATGACTCTTGTCAGATTGTCTTGCCCCTCCTCTTTCACCCAGCAGTCCCCACAGCACCTGTCTTGCTAGGGAGGCCATTGCTAAATTATGGAGCCATTCGTTCCTCCTTGGAGTAGTCCAAGTATATTTATGGTGCAGGTTTCCTTCTCTGAGATAAACTGAGAAAAATTCACAGCCCCAGAGCCCAGCTGGTCCCCACTGGATGCAAACAGCTAGTAGAGCTGAGGGAGGGGAGGAGAAGCAGTGGGGGGTTCCCTAAGAGAAAGGATGGAATGGGGGTCTGAGGGGGTCCCACAGATTAGAGCAATGGAAACAGAGGCTGCATATTGACTTAGAAAGCCATATTATCTATTTTGAATGTTTTTATTTTGTTAAATATTTCCAAATTACATTTTAATCTGGTTGCCAGCAGGTAGATGTGTTGGGAGGGTCACATGTATGACACCTCAAGCAGGAGAAGCAGCTGGAAGTTGGGGCAGTAGAAGAAGCTGAGAAAGGGGTACTTGACTTTCAGGCCAGAAAATAGGGGACCCAGTAGAATCTCTCTTGGGGTCCTTCCCCTGGAAAACAGCTGACCGAGTTCCCTCCGAAGCCTATAGAGCCCCCTTGGGAGGGAGAGTGCCAGAATGGAGCTATTAACTGCCAGTCTCACAGGCTCCTCCATGGATGAAGTGACACCTTTTTGGGGAGAGGTCAAGGGCCCCCTTCTCCCCCTCATCCCTCCCTATCCAGGCCTTCCCTGCTTGGAGCTCCATCAGCCCCCTCCAGGCCCAGTGATCAAGTCCTCTCTTCTTAATCTCAGCTGCCTTTTAGGATTCATTGCTGACAATAATTAGGTCTCATAAGGATAAAACTTAAATGAGTCTGTAGCCTTTGGGGATGGTATTAGCGCTGCTAACTCTGTTTGTGGTTTAAATATTAATGTCAAAGTGTAATTACTACCCCTTCTGTCAGAGGCAGACACTGGAAAGGGGGTTTGCCCTGCCACCAGGGGATGTAGTCATTGGGGTGTGTGTGTGTGTGTGTGTGTGTGTGTGTGTGTGCAGAGACAGAAAAGAAAGAGGGAGGGAGAGAGGGAGGGGGAAAGAGCTTTGGATGAACTGGCTAGTGTTCCAAATGCCAAAAAGTTTGAAATGAGGGAACATTTAGAATTTCTTCTGAGGGCCCTTACAGGGACTTTTGTTCTAAGGTACCTTCTTATAGTCTCTGTATTAAAAACCCCATATTCTCTGTCATCCCATGTTCTAAAGACCCCTCCCAGCCCTGACCTCCTGGGTTCTAAGGACCCTCCCAGCCCTGACCTCCTGAGTTCTAAGGACCCTCCCAGCCCTGACCTCCTGGGTACTAAGTTCCCTCCCAGCCCTGACCTCCTGGATTCTAAGGACCCTCCCAGCTCTGACCTCCTGGGTTCTAAGTTCCCTCCCAGTTCTGCCATTCTGGGTTCTAAGGCCCTCCCAGATCTGACTTTGTATTCTAAGGTCTTACCAAGCTCTGACATTGTGTTATAAGACATCTCCCAATGCTGCCATTCTGGGTTCTAAGGTCTCCCCCCTCTGACATTCATTTTAAGGTTCCTCTCAGCTCAGTTCATGTTCTAGAAGCTCAGCCCATTCTGTTTTTCTATATTCTAGAGCTCTATCCAATTTGGACATTCCAGAGAATTTGAAACTAGGATATTTAGAATTCAAAACAAATGAGAACTTTGGGAGATTTTGACATTCCAGAGAGTTTCGAATTCTAGGATTTCACAGAACTTGGAACGAGAAACCATCAGCTACTTATCAGGAAGGATGGGGCTGCCTCCAGAGTGAGTAGGTACTCCCTTATCAGAGGTCTCCACTGAAAGACCTGCATGATTAGGTCCTCTGCATATGGATGGGATCCTTTTTCTGGTCTGGGTTAGACTAAATGGCTGCCTGGATCTCAACCCTTGAGTCTCACTGATTCGGATTCTCTCCTTTTCAACCCTGGCATCTGGGAATTATGTGCTCTCATTCAGCCCTATATTATTTTTGACACCATATGTGAATATCTAGAAAGAGGATGAACCTGAGGCATTCTCCACTCCTTAGACCATCTCCATTCTCCCAGGCCCTGATCTCACTCACTCACCATCATGTAGCTCACTAGATGTGTCCCAGTGCACATTTTATCTGCCCCCTCCTTTTCCAAGTCATTTTATCCCTTACATTGCCCCACAATGTCTCATGGGCTATTCTCACAAGACTCTCCATCTCCTTTCCCCAGGCAATTTGCCTGGCTGTCCCCCATGCTGGAAATCTTTCCCTCCTCACCTATCTCCTGGTGCCCTTGGCTTCCTTCAAGTCCCAGCTAAAAATTCCACTTTCTGTAGAGTCTTTTCCTAATTGCCCTAATTCTGATGCCTTCCCCATTAATTATTCCCTATTTATCCTATAGGTAACTTGTTTGTACATAGCAGTTTGCATGTTGTCTCCTTCATTAATCAATCTTTAGTTCCTTGAAAACACTTTTTTTTTGCAAGGCAAGTTAAGTGACTTAAGTGCCCAGGATCCCACAGCTTAGTCTCATCTTTGAATTCAGGGTCCTCCTGACTCTAGGACGGGTGTTCTGTCCGCTGCACCCACCTAGCTGCCCTTCAGAAAAGAAAGTCTCTTTTGCAGTCTCTTTTACCCTTTTTTTGTATTATCAAATTTTAGCATAGTGCGTGACACAAAATAGGTGCTTAATAGATGCTTATTGATTAATAATCAACATCAGTTCATCTCTTCCTCCATGGAAAAACAAGGGAGCAGACAGAGTCAAAGCTACCAATTTTTAAGTCTAGGTCAAATAGTTTGAAATTTGGGAAAGGGGAGGCAGAGACACCTGGGGCCTTAAGGTCCTGTGTGGGACATGAACCTGAAGGGAGACCACCAGACCCCTGGGGTATCATCCCTTTGGGTGGAGAGCCAAGACTCTCTGGGGAGGAGGAATGGGGAAGCCGGCATAACATGGCCAGGGAGGACCCTTCCTGGGACTTAGGGAGAAGAAACCCATCTGGTAGCTTCCTATTTTAGCTATTCTTGTTAATTAGGAGTTAGGTTGTTTCTTTCTTCTGAAGTGTCCCAAGCCACAGTCCCTCAGCCCCAGTTATAGCCCAATTATTACTCTAAGCAAGGCTGGTTGGTCTTCCTGATCCTCCTCGGGGTGTCGTAGCAAATGGCTTGGAGAATGGTTTCACCATTTCCTGGTTTCTATTGCCCTGTAGGGTCTTCGGAAGCCTGGTTAGGGACACTCTAAGAATTTGTTTAAAAACCCTAGGTTCCCTGACTTGGTTAATTGCTGTGTGCTACCTGCTCCAGAGCATTGCCCCAAGGATTGCTTATAAGAGTGCCCAAACCTCTGGATTTTCTGTAAAGAAGTAGGACCAACTCAGGTGATGGACAGTGGAATGAGCTCTGGAGTCAAGAGGTCCTGGGTTCAAATCCTGCTTCTGAAGCTTAAAAGAAAGGCACTTAACTTTTTTGGAGTTCTCAGTTTCCCCAGGGTTAGACTAAACAGCTGTAAATCTGTAACCTATTACTCGATTCACCTCAAAGTTAGAACAAGTTATACAGGCAAGGTAGATGGGTAAGTTTGAGTGGCTGCAGAGAAATGTAATTATTATCTCATCAAAGTGAAAATAATAAGATCCTGCTCTGGTGTCCAGCCATCTTCTTGGATGGGGGAGGAGAAGAAGTGCTGTTAGATTTGAGGAGTCAGGATTCAACTCCTATGGCTTGTCATGAAAAATTCTTGAGTTCTCCTGGGTGTTTCTTCATAAGCTCCATCCTTCTCCTGGCTTCCCACCATTGATCCCAGGAACCAGGAGGCAGGGGAAGATCCCCAGAGTTACTGAGGCTGCTGTTGAACCTCTGAACCCATGAACCCGGAGATAGGGGAAGATCCCTAAAATTACTGAGGCTGCTATTTAATCCCTGAACCCAGGAACCAGGAGGCAGGGGAAAAATCCCCAGAATTACTGAGGCTGCTGTTGAACCTCTGAGCCCAGATCTCTTCCAGACACACCAGAAAAGCCCAATTCCACCTATATTTCTTGCTAATCCCATGTCAGCCTGGAAGAATAGCAAAAGGGAAAAGGCTGAGAAGAGGAAGAGGTGGCAGGGAGAAAGTTGGGGCCAAGGAGCTGCATCCCAGAACAAAGAGAATCAAGTTTTTCCCAGCATACCATCATTTTGACAAAGTGTTAAAAAGAGAAGAAGCACATTGAGGGGATGATGGGCAGAGTTGGAAAAGAGCAAGGGAGGGAGACAGGAAGCTATAACATAAGAGGGAGAGAATCACCAGGGAGAGCCAAGATAGTCAGGGTGAGAGAGAGAAGGGAGGAAATAGGAAGGCACAGAGAGGGAGGAGGGAAATAGGAAGGCATAGAGAAATAGGTTACAGAAAAAAGAAAATGTCACCCAAAGATGTTGTCAGAGAGGGAGAGGGAAAGAGAAAGAAGGAAGAGATGGGGAGAGAAAGAAGTCAAAAATTGGGGGGAGACAGATAGACTTTTAGAGAGTCAAAGTGTATAGTGGAAAAAATAAGAGTGGGAAAACAGTCAAAGTTAAGAGTCAGAAAGGAAGGAAAGGGAAAAAAGGATGAGAAAAAGGGAGGAGGAAAACAAAAGGAAAGGAAAACAAGGAAAAGGGTGGGAGAGGAGGAGAGACAGAGTGAGAGACACAGAGGAGAGGGAAAGAGAGAAAGAAAGGGGGAGGGAAGAGAGAGAAAGAGAGAGAAAGATTGAAACAGAGGGGAAAAAGAGGTGAGAAAGAGGGAGGTGAAGTCCTGTCTACTCCACCCCACACAAGTGCTCAGTAAGAAGGAGAGACAGAGATTGGGAGAGAAAGGAGAAAAGGAGACAAAGAAAAGAAAAAAGAAGAAAAAAGACTGGGGCAGGGGGGGAGATACAGAGAGACAGAGACATTGAGAGACAGAAAAGATAGATAGGGAAGGTGAACAGAGAGTGTGTGAAAGAGAAGGGAAAAGAGAAAAAGAAAAGAGAAAAACAAGTGGGGAGATGAAGACAGAGAATAAGGAGAAAGAGATAGAGAAAAGGAGAGAAAAAGAAAGAAAGAAGGAGGAGGAAGAAGAAGAGGAGGAGAAAGAGAAAGATGAGGAGGAAGAGAAGGAAGGAAAGTTCTGCTCTCCCAACCCCTGAGTACTCAGTAAGAAGGAGAGAGGGACAGAGACAAAAAGGGGAAAGAGAGAGAGAGAAAGAGAGAGAGAGAGAAAGAGAGAGGAGAGACACAGAGACAAACAGGAAGAGAGACACAGACCGAGAGAGAAACAGGGAGACAGAGACAGAAAGAGAGACATACACAGAAAGAAGGGAGAAAGAGAAAGAGAGACAGGGAGAGATGGAGAGAGGAAGAGAGAGGGGGGAAGGGGAGAGAGAGAGAGAGAGAGAGAGAGAGAGAGAGAGAGAGAGAGAGAGGAAGAGAAGAGAAGAGAAGAGAAGAGAAGAGAAGAGAAGAGAAGAGAAGAGAAGAGAAGAGAAGAGAAGAGAAGAGAAGAGAAGAGAAGAGAAGAGAAGAGAAGAGAAGAGACATAGGGGAAGGGAAGACATAAATGAGAAAGAGGGACAGAGAGGAGAGAAAAAAGAGATGGGGGAAAGGAAGAGATAAAATAAAGAAAAAGAGGGACAGAGAGAGGAAGAGAGGAGAAATGGAGGCAGAGGGGGAGAGAGAGAAGGAGAGAGAGAAGCAAAAGGGGGGAGGGAGGGAGAGATTGGCAGAGGCTGTCATTCATTTCCCTTCATCTCTGTTCATTCTGGACAAATAGAGCAGAAAAGGCAGCCTAGGGAAGGAAGAAACAGGGCATGAAATTAAGCTTTTGCTCCGTAATGGCTTAGTTAGGCCAGGCGCCTGTACCCATGGTTAGAGACACCAATTCTGCTCCATGGTGTGGGGTTGCAGGGTAGAAGGGGGGGAGAAAGTGTGCGTGTTCTTGAGTGTTGGGGGCTGTTCAGACTCACACCACAGGCAGTCAGCCTCCGTGAAGCCTCTTCCTCTACCCCAGCATTGTCCCCAGTGCGCCTTGCCCTCAGGATTGCCAGGGGAGCTCTGAGGAGCTTTCCTTCCCTCCCCTGCTCGTGAGTCCATCTGGGCCGGCTCTGATGCTCAGTAGGATGCAGAGAAGACTGGCATGGGGAATGAAGCATTAAGCCCTGCTCACCCCCCCCCCAGTATTTTAGTCACTTGGAGCCCTCTCCCAAGTTCCCCTTCCTGTCCCCCTTTCTCAGCCCCCTCCCCTTCCAGGTACCCCAACAATTCCCAGGGGAGCCAGCTGAGACTCCCCAAGTTCTCCTTCCTGTCCCCCCTTCTCAGCCCCCTCCCCTCCCAGGTACCCCAACAGTTCCCATGGGAGCCAGGCTGAGGCTTCTATTAAGTCAGCCCCCCAAGTTCCCCTTCCTGCCCCTATGAGCCCCCTCAGGTCCCCCAACATTTCCCAGGGGAGCCAGCTGAGGCTTCTGTGAAGTCCGTGGCCCCGGCAGCTCCCCAGAGCTGGGGAAGGGACTTTCATTAGACCTCAGAGGAACCCCCCGAGTTTCAGGGATTGCGTGAATGAATACAAGCGGGGTTTAGACGATCAAAAGGATCTCTTTGAGATGGCTGCATTTACAAGGGAATCTGGCGGGAAGCTGCCCAGTGGCCCCCTGGCCCCCCCTCACAATTCAGACGTCTTTATTGGGACTTGGAAAGCTGGGAGGCTTGGTCTGAGCTGCTCTGGCCGCGTGCTGGAGGACAGGCCCAGCAGCCCGGCCTCGGGCAGCAGGCACTCGCTGCGGGGCAGCTCTCTCCAGGGGCCGGGGCCGGGGAGGCCCTGGCAGGCCGGCTCTGGGCATGTCGGCAGAACACCGAGAGGAAGATGGGGCCCAGGATGATGAGGGCTTCCATCGCCAGCACGGGCCCGGACAGGTGCTGCAGCCCCGGGAACACGTCTTGATGAAGGGGGCCGTGTCTGTGCTAGGAAGTGACCGAAGGTGTGAGCACTTCAGTTGGCGGGCCTCTTGTCTCCAGGCCTGCCGGCCCGGCCCAACTTTATGTCTGCCCCCATTGTTGGGTCACACTGGGACACCCGGGCAGCGGCCGTCTCCCTGACGACGCCCCGGCCTGTTCCCCTGGCTCCCTGTGGCCTAGCCAAGTCCCAGCTCTCCAGCTTGGCCCTCAAGGGTCTTCAAGCCCCCTACCCGGCCAGGATCAGAAAGGCCTGGATTCAAATCTAACCTCGGATACTTCCTAGCCATGTAAAACACAGCTTCTAGAACTGGGAAAGACCTGGATTCAAATCTTATTTCTGATACTTCCTAGTCATGTGTTCCTGAGTAAGACACAACCTCCAGAATCAGCAAAGACTTGAATTCAAATTTTATCTCTGATGTTTCCTAGTCATATGCCCCTGAATAAGACATGACCTCCAGAATTGGGAAAAAACCTGGATTCAAATCTTATTTCTGATACTTCCTAGTCATGTGATCCTAAGATACAACTTCCAGAATTGGGAAAGATCTGAATTCAAATCTTACCTCTGATACTTCCTAGCCACGTGACCCTGAGTAAGACACAGTCTCCCAAACCTCTCCTGTAATAAAAGGAATGGCCTCTGAGGCCCTTTGCCTCTCTCATTTGCCGTTCTATCATCCTTTAACCCTTGGTTCCAACCAAACTGTCACTGCTGGCTTGGTAGGTATCCTCCTGTACATAGTAGTGAACAAAAGCGTGGCAGCTGATGGCACCGAGGCACTAAGGCTTTCCAAAGGGGGTGCCCTGCTTTTGCTCTGGCTGCTGCTTCAGCCTGCTTTGGGGAGGAATTACACCCTCAGTAGGGCTGTTGTCGCACCTCCCCAGGAGGTGTTAGAGCATTTCTTACTAGTCCTATGCAGAGAATAAGAAAATGCCTTTCTAGGTGCATCTCAAGTCCGGACCATGCTTAAGGATCAGAATTGTGCTTTCAGTGGTAGAAGTAACCATAAGGAGAAGATTCACTCTCACAGTGTAGGTTGGTACCTGCTCCAAAGCGTCTCTAGCATTGAGATTTGCCTAGGGTCACATAGTCAGTTTATATCAGAGTTGAATTTGAACCCAGAACCATCCCCAGGTATACTAATGTCATATATGTACCTTTATACATAAATATGTATATACCTATATAAGAGAGACATTGGCAAGCCCAGAGTTCAAATTTGTCTAGAGTAGGAGCTATCCCTTCTGGATCTATCCAGTTTCCTTCCCTCGTCCATTTCTACCTCCCCTGACTCCCAAACCCCAGAACCCCCAATCTTTGTTGATCTATCTTGCTTCTTGGAGCCCAGAAAATTAAAACTGTAAAGGACTTTGGGTCATCTAGTCCAACCCTCTCCTTGTCCAGATGAGGAAACTGAGGCAGAAATGGGGAAATTACCCAGCTAAGGTGGTAGCTTAAGACATGTGTTGACGTTTTGTTTCTAGGGGCTGACCACACTTGCTTGCAACTTCCTCTGCACTGAAGGAGCCAGTCTAATTCTCCAGGTCTTCCCTTCAGGCTCACAGTGGTTGGTTGCCCTTCCGTAGCCGCGAGCGGATCCCAGCCTCCATCTCTCACCAATTCTCCCTGACCTCTTCTCACCTCCGGCTTCCCTTCCTGCCTCCTCCTCCTCCTCTCTCTGACTCATCCTGTTTTCTTTCTCACTGTTCTCAGTTCTTCCCTCCCCCGATGCCTAGGTCCAAAGCTTTTCATCTATTATGCACTTTCTTCCCAGTCACTCTCCCCGGTTTGTTCACTAAACCATTAAAAATGTACATTCACAAACATCTTCATTTACATAGGAAGAATCACCTCCTGGCCACACTTCTGCATAGCTCCTACCAGGGACCCCTAATGGAGAGGGAAGAGAATAGTCATCCCCTGAGGAGGAAAGAGGATTTCAGAGTTATCTTAGTGGCTTCATTGGCACAGCATCCAGACTGACTGGCTAGGAACCAGGAAGCTCCAGCTAGAAGCCTGACTTCAGAGACTTAGTCCCTGAGCAAATCCCTTCTGTGTGCCTCAGTTTCCTCATCTGTAAAAATGAAAGGATTGGATCCAGTGTTCTCTTCCATGATCTCTAAATCCATGAGCCTAAAAGTACTAGGTGGGTCCTTTTATAGGCTGACAGGGGGTGGGGTGGGGGTAAATCTATAAGCCTAAGAGTATTAGGTGGTTCCTTTTATAGGTTGGCAGGAGGGTAAATCCATGAGTCTAAGAGTATTAGGTGGACCCTTTTATAGGTTGGCAGGGAAGTAAATCCATGAGCCTAAAAGTATTAGGTGGACCCTTTTATAGGTTGGCAGGGGGCGTGTAAATCTATAAGCCTAAGAGTATTAGGTGGGCCCTTTTATTGGTTGGCAGGTAGATAAATCCATGAGCCTAAAAGTATTAGGTGGACCCTTTTATAGGCTGCCACAGGGGTAAATCCATGAGTCTAAGAGTACTAGGTGCCTTTTATTGGTTGGCAGGGGATAAATCCATGAGCTAAGAGTATTAGGTGGATCCTTTTATAGGCTGACAGGGGGGTAAATCCAAGAGCCTGAAAGTACTAGGTAGACCCTTTTATTGGTTGCCTTTCCGTAGCCGCGAGCTATTGGTTGGCAGGTAGATGAATCCATGAGTCTAAGAGTACTAGTGGACTCTCTTATAGGTTAGCAAGGGGTAAATCCATGAGCCTAAAAGTACTAGGTAGACCCTTTTATAGGTTGGCAGGGGGTAAATCCATGAGCCTAAGTGTACTAGGTGGATCCTTTTATAGGCTGGCAGAGGGGTAAATCCATGAGCCTAAGAATACTATTTGGATCCTTTTATAGGGAGAATATTGTTTGAGGATAATGAAAGTGAAGGGATGTGAAAACTACCAGTAGCACCATTTATTAGAATGTGAGCCAGAGTTTGGCATCTTGTAGGAGGGGTTTAAAAATGCCCATACATTCATTCATTCATTCATTCATTCATTCATTCATTCATAGAAGCCTCAAAACCCCCAAAGATCAAATCACATCTATGTCACAGAGAACCCACCTAATTCAAAGACCTTATATCAAATAAACAAATGCCAACATTCAGTTATATTTCACCAAGAGTGCTTAAGGGAAAAAAAAGAAGTCTTAATCTCATTACTAGGTATTTGAAAGAGAGAATTTGAACTCAGGTCTTCCTGATTTTTGGTCAAGACTCTAGCCCCCTGGATAACCTAGCTGCCTCATAACTGGAAAATGGGGGAAAGCCTCTTGCAGAAGGGAGCACTGTAGCTGAGTCTTAAAACCCAGCTAAGAATTTCAAGAAGTGGAAATAGGGGAATGGAAAAGATGACATTCATAAATGAATGTGAGATCCAAACAAATGGCAGCAATAAGAATAAGATGGGGCTTTTTACTTTTGTTTTGGGAGCTAGATAGTGTGGGGTTTCCAATGCCAAATGGAGGGATTTATATTTTACCTAGAAGCGATGGGGAAGCAGGAAAGCCTTCTGAGCCAGTGAGTTACATGGTCAGAACTCTGCTAGTTTAGAAATATCAATGTGGTCACTTCATGAAGGATGGATTTAAAATGGATGTGGAGAACTAGAGAGAGGGCTATGTGAGTAGAAAGGAGCATTTGAGAGATGAAAAGATAGAAATGTCTAATGGGATATGGAGGGTGAGGAAGAATGAGGAAGCTACATGGATGAAGGCTATGGGACCTGAAAAAAATCCCTCCAGCATCCTCTACCTCAGTTTCCCTATCTTTAAAATGGGGATCATACTAGCACTCACTTTCTAGGGTGGTTGTGTGGAACAAAGAAGATCATATTTATAAAGTACTTTGCAAACTTTAAGCTGTTAATTATTATTCTTTTTTTTTTTGCTTGCTAAGGCAATTGGAGTTAAGTGACTTGTCCAGGGTCACACAACTAGGCAGTCTTTTTTTTTTAGATAGGATAAATTATATGATAAATACAATACATGTATACATATCTATACAGTTATCTTACTGCACAAGAAACATCAGATCTAGAAAGAGAAGAAGAAAAAAAAAACAACCTAAGAAGGAAAACAGAATGCATGGAAATATTCACAGAAAGCATTAAAATGCTGTGTTGTGGTTCACTCTCAGTTCCCACAGGCCTCTCTCTGGATGTATATGACTATCTTCATCGCAGCACAACTGGTTTGAATCACATCATTGTTGAGGAGAACCATGTCCATCAAAACTGATCATCATATAGTCTTGTTGCTGTGTATAATGTTCTCCTGGTTCTGCTGATTTCACTCAGCATCAGTTCATGCAAGTCTCTCCAATCCTCTCTGAAATCCTTCTGTTGGTCATTTCTTACAGAACAATAATATTCCATAACATTCATATACCATAATTTATTCAGCCATTCTCCAATTGACGGGCATGTTTTCAATTTCCAGTTTCTTGCCACTACAAAAAGGGCTGCCACAAACATTTTTACATGTGGGTCCCTTTCCCTCCTTTAAAATCTCTTTGGGATATAGGCCCAGTAGAAACACTGCTGGGTCAAAGGGTATGCACTGTTTAATAACTTTTTGAGCATAGCTCCAAATTGCTCTCCAGAATGGTTGGATCCGTTCACAGTTCCACCAACAATGTATCAGTGTCCCAGTTTTCCCACATCCCCTCCAACAGCTATCATTATCATTTCCTGTCATTTTAGCCAATCTGACAGGTGTGTAGTGGTATCTCAGAGTTGTCTTAATTTGCATTTCTCTGATCAATAGTGACTTGGAGCACCTTTTCATGTGACCAGAAATAGTTTCAATTTCTTCGTCTGAAAATTGTCTGTTCATATCTTTTGACCATTTGTCAATTGGAGAATGGCTTGAATTCTTATATATTTGAGTCAATTCTCTATATATTTTAGAAATGAGGCCTTTATCAGAACCTTTGGATGTAAAAATATTTTCCCAGTTTACTGCTACCCTTCTAATCTTGTCTGCATTCATTTTGTTTGTACAAAAACTTTTCAACTTGATATAGTCAAACTTATCTATTTTGTGATTAATGATGACCTCTAGTTCTTCTTTGGTCACAAATTCCTTCCCCCTCCACAGGTCTGAGAGGTAAACCATCCTACATTGTTCTAATTTGTTTATAATATCATTCTTTATGCCTAGATCATGAATCCATTTTGACCTTATCTTGGTATATGGTGTTAGGTGTGGGTCAATGCCTAATTTCTTCCAGACTAGTTTCCAATTATCCCAGCAGTTTTTGTCAAATAGTGAGTTTTTATCCCAAAAACTGGGGTCTTTGGGTTTATCAAACACTGGATTACAATTGTCATTGAGTATTTTGTTCTGTGAACCTAACCTATTCCACTGATCCACTACTCTATTTCTTATCCAGTACCAAATGGTTTTGGTGACTACTGCTTTATAATATAGTTTTAGATCTGGTGCAGCTAGGCCACCCTCATTTGCATTTTTTTTCATTAATTCCCTTGAAATTCTTGACCTTTTGTTTTTCCAGATGAATTTTGTTGTTATTTTTTCTAGTTCAGTTAAATAATCTCTTGGGAGTTTGATAGGTATAGCACTAAATAGATAGATTAGTTTAGGTAGTATTGCCATCTTTATTATATTCGCTCGACCTATCCAAGAGCACTTAATGTTTTTCCAATTGTTTAGATCTGACTTTATTTACAACTAGGCAGTCTTTAAGTGTCTGAGATCAGATTTGAACTCAGGTCCTCCTGACTTCAGGGCTGATGTGCTATCCACTGCACCACCTAGCTGCCCCAGTTATTAACAGAAGATGACAACAGGGTTGTAGGTCTCTTTCTCTGGGAGGATAATGACACGATGATATTCATCTTTAGTTCAATCACCTTCTTTCATAGATGAGACAGAGAGAGAATAAATGACTCAAGCAGGACCTCACACCTACTAAGTCCCTGAGATAGGATTTGAGTCCTGGCCGAAGCCCCTAACTCTAAGTCCATTTCTCTTTGAACAATATGATACTGCCTGGCAGGAGAGGGGAGCCTCTTCTAAGCCCCCATTCCTCATCACAGCTTTCTTGCCCTCTGAACTTTGAGCAGAGACCCCACACCCAGGAAGTCTGACATGAATTTCCTGTTTGTCTGAAGGAGGTGAAGGATGGGACTAGGGAGGTGCACAGGGGCAGGGGACGTGAGGAGAACAAGCCTCCCTTTCTGAAGGAAAGTCATTTCTCGTTAATTGGTATTTGCATGGCAAATCTCGTGTAAAGATATGATCATTTGCATGTTATGTGGGTAATGATATTTGATGTTGTCAACTTATTATAAGCCTTAATCACCACTCAATTTCTTGCCTACAGAGCTCCCAATCATGCCAGGACCAAAATAACTACCCTAAACAAGCTCTCCTCAGGGTCCTTCCTAGAAAGGCAAATACACTGGGATCCCACAGGCCCTCTGTAGGGAACCTTCCTCTACCTTTAAACTGTTAGATATACAGAAAGACATACCAGCTAGGATTCACTCAGAGGCACTGGGTTCAAATCCTGGCAATGTAATTTACTGACTGAATCAGTTTACCCATCTAGACCTCAGTTTCCTCATCTGTAAAATGGGCTCTTGTTCCCAGTGATGCATCTAACTGGATATCAAGAATCCAGTCATTTAGTCAGGATTCCTTCAAAACAGTAGTCACTCCCTGCATGTAGCTTACATTCAGAGAGGAAAAAAGCAGAGAAGAAATGAAGGAATCTGAAGAAAGAGTCAAGAGAATGGGTACACAGCACAGTTACAAGTCCAACTTGGTTCCCTTTTCAGAAGAGATATGTGGGGTAAGGAAGAATATCAACATAGAATGGGCAATTCACTCCCACTCGCTGGGTCTTATTTTTGAATCCAAGAGTCAGGAGAGTCAGCTTCTTCCCTTTAACATGTTCTATTTGTATAGCCATGAGGCAAATCATTTCTCTGAACCTGTTTCTTCATCTGTAAAATGGGAACAGTAACACCTAACCTAATAAGGTTTTTGTGACAGAGATGTTACTTGTTTTTAACTCTCTCCAGGGCTCAAAAACTGCTGAGGACACTTATTAGTTGTGTGACTCTAACAAGTCACTTCATATTTTTCAGCCTCAGTGTCCTGATCTGTAAAATACTTGTACTGCTTGACTCATGGGACTATTGTAAGTAAATGCCTTAAGATCTAAAGTGAAGGAGATTCTACTTCAATTGGGGAATGGCTGAACAAGTTATGGTATAAAATGATGTTATGGAAGCCTATTATGCTATAAGAAACGATGAAAGGAATAGTGCCAGAGAAATCTAGGAAGATTTATGTAAACCGATGCAGAGTGAAGTGAGCAGAACCAGGGGGACCATTTTTATAATAACAGTGTATATGAAGATAATCATCTTTGAAGCATTTTGAAGGATTTATCACAATGACAATTACTAAGGACTCATGATGAAGCATGTCTTGCTCATGGCCAATGAGGGACTTTATTTTGCTTGACTATACATCTTTCTTATAAGAGTTTTTCCTTATTTTATTCCCTAGAAGAAAGGGAAAGTAGAAGAAAGGAAAAATAGATTTTTATTAATGAAAAAATTAATTTAATTTTTAAAAGACTCAAAGTACTTTAGAAATGTAGACTGTTAACCAAGAACTTTATTTAGAAAGGTTAATTGTTATTATTACATGGGAAAGCTCAGAGGGGGAGGGAAGTTCATCATTAAAAATGATGAACATTAACAAGACTTTAAAAACATTTTTTAATATTTAATTTTTGGTTATATTTTCTAAATTGTCACGCGTGTATGTATGTATGTAACCATACTTCTATTTATCAGCTCTTTCACTGGCATGGAAAACAGCTTCTTTCATAGGTCCTTATAGTTGATTTGAATATTTGTAAAACTCAGAATAGCTTAGTTGTTCACGGTTATTTCTGAATGATATTGCTGTTACCGTATACAATGTTCTCTTGGTTCTACTCATTTCACTCTTCATTATTTTATGCAAATCTTCCCATGTTTTTCTAAAAATCAGCCAGTTCATAATTTCTTACAGCACAGTAATATTTCATCACAAAAAAACCACATTTTTAAAAGAAAAAAATAGGAGTAATTATTTCCAGATCTATTGCAAGGACAAGAAGTTAAAGTCTTCTTGTATCTCTTAGACATAAGGAATTACTTGGGGTATCGAGAGGTTAAGAGATTTACCCAGTGTTACTCTGCCAGTATGTATCAGAAATGGGAGAATTCAGGTCTTGACATCAAGGCCAGCCCTGTAGCCACTATTCTATCTTGCAAGAGTTTAATTAGGTTATTTGTTCCCAGAAGGTGGGAATCATCTAGCCAAGACTCAGAGGAGGTCTCATTTGACCTTTTAAAAAAAGGAACAAATTATCATGCTTTTCAACCAAATCAGCTCCAGGTCCCATCCCACATACATCCTTCTGGTTTCTTTGATGATCCTGAAGCATGCTGGGAAGACGTCTACTGCAGCTGTTTTCAAGGTTCAGATGCTGCACCTGGTAAGATGCTCCATCTCCCATTTATCTCATGTAGGCGAAGAGGAAAGATAGGATACCATGCATAAATCATTTGGTGTCTGCTAACACTGCCTTCCTGTAGTGGCAATAAGAAAATACCAGAACCCAGGGAAGCAGAGAAGAATAATGTCACCAAAACAGGGAGCCTTCTGCTAAGAGCTCATTTGAAAGCTCTGTGAGTGCCAGTGATGGTGTTGGTATGGGCTAATTGAATAAACACCCAAGGACGTGGATTCAGACCCCAATTCTATTATTTATTACCTTGGGATGTTGGAAAATTAAATTATTTATATTGTATTATATTATAATATTTAGAGAACTGGATGAGAAAACAGAAAAATCTGAGCTCAATCCCATCTCTGACATATATTGGACATCAAGTATCTCAATATCTCAGTGTCGAGGATAACTTTCTACAACTAGAAGAGTTAGAGAAGGTTTACATTAGGTATCGCATGCATTAGTGAAGGGATTTTCCTCATCCGGGAATTCTCTATGCTCATGAAAGCTCAGTTCCAGTCTCTAGCACCCAATTTTTCCTTTTGAGGTTTATTCTAGAATTTATTTTATATCTCTGAGGTTCAAAAGTGAAATAGATTTGGGGTGCACTGGATAGAACACCAGCACTAAGTCAAGAGAATCTGAGTTCAAATCTGACTTTAGGCACTTAATTAGCCCTTACTAACTATATGACTCCAGCACAACCCCAAGTGCCTCACAAAAAAACTTTTTAAAATAAAGCATATTGAACTTGGTGATAATTAAAGTCACTCTTAACTATAAACCCTATGAATGATGACCTCCAGTTTATGCAGGGTCTACCTAGACACAGTAAGGATCCATGGGATCTCTTGAGAGATTGAATACAGAGCTGACAATCATTTCTTGGAGAGACAAGGAAAGGGTTTGCTTCAGGTCACTTTGCTCTAAGTCTCAATTTCCTCTTCTGTTGAAATAATTAGAATAGGCTTACCTCAAGATGACCTGTAGTTCTAAATCAAGGATTCCCCATTGGTCCTTTGGCTTCCTGGGAATCTCAGGAAATCAAGGAGAATGGAGTGTGGTGGGGGAAAGTTACAGCTCTCAGATCCACTAATATATCCTGACCTAATTGTATGGGCCCCTGGTCTAAAGTATCAACCAGAACACAAGTTTCCTAAGGTCAGAAACTATCATACATATACAAAATAGGCACTTAATAAGTGCCCCTTAAATTATACAATTAGAAAAAAACATAGCTTTAGAACTAGAAGGAACCACAGAGATAATCTAGTCTATGAAATTGTCTCTGACAAATAAAGAAACCAAAGCCCAGAGAGGCCTAGACTTGGCCAAGATCATGTAGATAGGAAATGGCAAAGCCAACATTTGGCCTTGGTTCCTTTGCTCTATGTTGCCTCCCAAGCATCCTTCTGTTTCTTCCTGAGAAGTCTTCAGGAAATCAAACGCTATCCATCTTAGGAATAGTTTTCCTTATGTCTCAGCCTGTCAGCCTAATGAACACCCACACCATCTAGTATAGATACTGTAAATAATAACAATGAATATGTATAAAGTGCCATATATCTGTTGTCTCATTTGATCCTTATAATAACTCCTTTAAGGTAGTTGCTATTCTTATCCCCATTTTATAAATGAGTAAAATAAGGCAAACAGAGGTTTGTTGATTCTCCAAGAGTCACACACAAGTCATAAGTGTCTGGTCTTCCTCACTGCTGCATTCCCAATGCTGCCTACCAGTCTCTTGCTCCCCCTTCTTCATTCTTTGCTGTTAATTACCTCTGAGGAGGAAGAGACCCCCCGAACCCAGGCCAAGGCAGGCCAGTCCATGTCAGCATCACAGAGCAATCGATCCCTTCATTGGAGAGGTACTAAATGAGCAACAAGGGTGATCATTAAATACTCATGTCGTGGATTTTTGACAAATCATGGTCCTACAGGGGCCAACTGAGCTCCTAACCAGCCACACTTCCTTCTTTATGGATTCTCCAATTGAATAACAAATCACCTCTGGTGGACTCAACTCCTGGAGGAACATCCAGGGAAAGGAACAGTGAGATAGTGGTAAGGATGGATGTCAGGAGGAATTTCCCAGGGAACCACTTGGGGAGGATGGGGAGTGGGAGTGGGGCAGATATGTAGAGAGGAGATGAAAAAGTCTTGCAATCATTGAATTAAACATTTGCTGAATTCAGGAGAAGCAGCTGCTAAAGAAACAAAACCAAAACCAAAAAAAAAAAAAAAACCTGTTTAATTAATAAAGCCGGAGCGGAAGATGCGGCAGGATGAGGGAGGGATTCTCAGCCTATATACCTGAGGGCTCAAAGAACAAGATAAACAAACCAGCAAAACCCCAGCTTACTCCTTTTCCTCCCTCCCTGCCATTTCCATCAGAAGCTCAGGCTTCTTCCTGGGGCCCCAGAGATAGGGAGGTCTATTACATGCTTGACAGACACATGCCTTTTCAGGCCAGAGCCCATTGCTGCATGAATCAGGAAACCGATGGAGCTGGCTCTGTGGCCCATTGTGTGACCTTGGGCTGGTCAGAGCATCCAGGAACAACTCATATCTCGGAGGCTTACACAAGCATGTCATTTCACTTTCCTGGGTCTCAGAACACCAGCACTAAGTCAAGAGAATCTGAATTCAAATCTGACTTTAGGCATTTAATTAATCCTTACAAACTGTATGACTCCGGCACTTAACCTCAATTGCCTCACCAAAAAAAATTTTTTTAATGAAGCATATTGAACTTGGTAGTAGAATCTGTAGAATGGGAAGGGGGTTGGAGTGCACGGACTTTCAGGTGCTTTCCAGTTTTCGATATATGACCCTCTAAGGGAGCCCAGGTCACCCCTGGGAACTGAAGCCAGGTCCTCTGATTCTAATAATGCTCATTTCACTACATCATACCCCCTTTTCTCCTCTAAGCCTCAGTTTCTCTCTAGATAAAATGAAGGGAATATAGTAGGATTCCTAAGATCTCTTGTATTCTCTTGTTCTGGGAAAACTAAGAGGAACCCAAAGCTGTAAAGCTACCTGGGGATGGGTCTAGGAAGAACTCTGCCCTTCTTTCCCCAAGGGTCACCGTGGAAGAGAAGCTGGGCACCGGTCAGTAAAACACTGCCCCAATGTAGATACCCCCATCACCCACCTGTTCTTGAAGACAGGTGAGCTAGGAGCAGTTCCAGGGGCTGCCAGGTAGAACTCTCAAGGGACCCTCCAAACTTGGCATGCTGTGCCAGTGAGAATGGGCAGGAGAGGACAGGAGAGCTGCCTACTGCCACGTCCTATCACCGGTCCCCCTCAGCCCCCATTTATTCATCTATCAGTCTCATATCTCTCCCAAGCTGTCCTTTGCATAAAAAAGCTGACTCTGATCACACACACACACACACACACACACACACACACACACACACACAAACCTATGTTCTCTTTCCAATCTAGGGAATGAAAGTCAATATAAAACAGCTTCTTATCTTTAGCTTTGCCTTTTTATACCTTCAAGGGTCTTTATTCCACTCCACTGGCAAAATTTCCTGACAATTACTGTCTCTTACAAAGGGGCCAAGCTCTGGCAAGCTGCCTGCCCTTCATGTGCCTCAGATGTGAGGCTGGCAGAGCTGCAGGAGATGCCTTGGTATGATGCCTGCTTGGCATCATGGTGGGACATCCCCCATGCCCTTCTGAGCCTCCAGTGGGGGCAGGACCAACTGAGCTGGGGGCAGGACTTGAGAAAGCTAGAATGGCCAGGTTTTCCACAGAGTTATCTGAAAGGGATGCTTCTCTGTGCTTTTTCTCTGTCTTTGTCTTTGTCTCTGTCTTCTTTCTGTTTCTGTGTCTCTCTGTGTGTCTGTCTCATTCTCTCTGTCTTCCTGTGTCTCTCTCTGTTTCTCTCTGTGTCCCTCTGTGTGTCTGTCTCTCTATCTCTCTCCCTGTCTGTCTCTCTGTCTCTCTTTGTCTCTATCTTTGCTTCTGTCTGCCTGTCTTTCTCTCTTTTTGTCTCTTTCTGCATCTTTGTCACTCTGTCTCTATCTTTGTCTTGTCTGTCTTATCTCTGTCTTGTCTGTCTGTCTGTCTCTGTGTGTGTCTGTCTCTATCTCTCTGTCTCTTTGTCTCTCTGTCTCTGTCTGTCTCTGTGTGTGTGTATCTGTCTGTCTCTCTCTTCACATATCTTCAATAAACTCAAAGTCACTCTTAGGGGGTGAAGTTAGACCTGAGATAATAATCATCCTTGACTATAAGAATGGGTGGCAACTGCCATAAGGGAGGTTTGCAGCATTGTGAAATGGAGCTCAGGACCTTAAGTCAAATAACATTGATCCAATGCCACTCAATGGCTCCTTAAATTTAAGCAGCTTGTTTTCCCTTATTGGCTCTCAGTTCAGTTCAATTCACTACACACTTATTAGATGCTTGCTGTGTGCCAAAAGAGGCCATGGGGTACTTGGGGATAGAAAGTAGTTCCAAATCTATCTCTGACACCATCCTAGATGGATGATCTTGGGCAAGTCATTGGACTTCTCAATGGCCCCCAGACAACTTACCAAAATAAAATGTTGCAGAGCAAATGTCAATCTGCATGGTGGAGGGAATTCCTCATCTGGGAGCTCCTGCTACCAAGGAAATCAGAGGTCACAATTTTTTTTGTAATGTCAGTCACCGTCCTAGCAGATAAGGATGCAAAGATAAAAAGAAGTTTACAAAAGTAAAGACAAAATATCTACAAGGTGGCATAGTTAGGTGGCCAAATGGATAGAGCATTAAGCTTGGAATCAGGAAGACTGAATTCAAATCCAGACACTTCCTAGCTGTGTGACCCTGGGCAAGTCACTTCAGCCTATATGTCTCAGTTTCCTCATCTGTAAAATGAGAAGGAAATGAAACTACTCCAGTATCGCTACCAAGAAGACCCCAAATAGAGTCACAAAAAGTTAGACATGAAATGACTGAACAACCAATTTTACAAACAGGAAGAACACTAAAGGAAGAAGTTAGGAAAGACCATGTCTCCTGCTCACATCGCCAATACTCCAGCCACCCCTACCTTGACTGTAGAATCCTTCCCAAAATCCTCCAGCTCTACTAGTTGAACTTCTCCTTAATCTCACTGAGAATCAGATCTCCAGGTCAATTGCCTCCCATCTTGCTAGTGTAACCCTTCCTCCTATTCCATTTCCAGCTCCCCTTTATGAGCTATTTTCCCCCATGAGAATGTAAACCCCTTGAGGGCAGGGTCTTATATTTATATCCCAGTGCTTAGTATGGTGTCTGGAACATAGGAGGTATTCAATAAATAAACTGAATAAATGCTTTATCTGACTGGGTAGGTATCTCTTGGAGGGTGACCACGTGCTTATGGAATACAGCCACTTTAGTAATGGCTTGAGGAAAAATTAGGATGATCAATATGCAAAACTAAAATTGGAACCTTAACTCTAGTAGAAATTGGGCTCCTATTATAGTCAGTGTTTTGGATTCTCTGCTCTGTGCCTCCTGTTCACTAAACGAACAGCAGCATGATGGGAAGGACAATGTGACCAGATCTATGAAACGTCAACACTTGGTTTGTGTGGTTTCTGTGGGGAGAAATAATTGGGGTTCAGTGACTTGTCCATCTAGTAAGTGCCTGAGACTGGCTTTGAACTCCTCACTCCAGGGCTGTTGTTCTCTCTATCCACTGTATCACCTAGCTACCCCTCTCTCCATTCTTCTAGCATTTTTCCTTCACTTCCATGAATCTTGCCATCCAGTAACACTGGCTAACTTGCTGTTCATCAAACACAAAACATTCTATCTCCCATCTCCATGCTGTTGCTCTATAGCTCCTCCATTCCTGGAATACTCCCTTCCTCCTCACCTCTGCACCTTTGTTTCCCTGGCTTTTTTTTAAGACTCAGCTCAAAGAAGTTTTTCTCCGTTCTCCCAGTTTCCAATTTTCTTTGCTGCTGTTGTCTTTCTCCACTCTCCCCCCCCACCAAGGTTTTCTTCCATCTACTTTGAATATAACTTTCATGTGCCTGTCTGTGTTTGTTTTGACAGATTTCCTCCCCCATTAGACTGTAAACTCCTTAGAGACAGTGGACACATTTTTGTCCCTCCCCCTTCCTTTTTTCCTAACCCCCAGACAGTATCCAGTGTGTAGGAAGCACTTAATAGAGGTATTATGATTGACTAGTGACTGATAACAACAGCAACAATAACTAACATGTCTATAGTACTCTAGGTTTACAAGCACTTTGAATGTATTATCTCATTTGATTTGTGCTGGAGGAGGAAGTCAGAGCTCCAAGCCAGCTCCTGGTTCAGGAAAACATCTACTGAGAAATCACACTGGTACTAGTACTGTCAGCCCTCCCTAAGAGGCAGGATCTCACATACATTCTACCCCTCAGGCTATAACCTCTGCTTTTCTCTCCCACTCCCCATCATGTGAAAAACAGGTCCTTCCATGCCAGAAATCTGTTGCAGAGCTGCCCATAAATGGTTCCTCCAGCCCAGGAAGAGTCTAGACAGTACACATTCATCCACATGTGAGCAAACACATCAAATGCTTTGAGTAAACAGACACAAGAGCCCCGCGGAGCCGCTATATTTATTGCCTTAGAGGCCCTGTCCAAGGTGCTAGTGATAGATCAAAAGAAGGACCTGGGAAGGTGGGAGGACTGCATGTGCTTGATCAGGATCCTTCACTCGTCCAAGCTTTGTTTATCTGCTCGGGTCTGCAGTTGGGCTGGGAGCTAAAGCATCTAGAGATAGGACTGGATGGTGGGTCTGAAAACAATTTGGGGGGGGGAAGGGGAGGTAGAGTTTGTATGTTAAATGAGAGCATCACAGGGGTTGAGGGGAGGAGAAAAGATCAAGGTTCCATGAGCCTTAGGAAGTTCACCAATGGCACAGGAGGAAGGGCACATGGAAAAGCTTAAGACTGAAGGCAATAACAGAGGGTTGAAATTAATAAGTGATGCCCATCTGCTCTCTCTAACCTGGGGGGCAGCTGGTAGAGTCCAAAGTAGAAACAAACAAGACCAGAAATCAGGAGAGAGAATGGGACCCTGGGAGGGAACTCCATGATGGTGCAGCACAAAGCCAGCAGTCCAGATGGCTTTGGCATGGAAGGTGGTGGTTAGGATGACAGCTGAATCCAATGATTAGTATGTTCCTTGGGTGAGAGGTTCCACCCTTTAATGGATGGCATGCCCATGAGTCTGTGTCATCATTTAAGACTATTATTAGACCATCTTCAGCCTTTGAGGTAGATGATTTCTGTAGCAGGAGCTAGGTGGAGGACAGAAGAAAACAAACATTTATTAAGTACCTATTATATGCCACGCACTGTGCTAAAGCTTTACAAATATTACTTCATTTTATTCTCCTAACAATCCTGAGAATTATGTGCCATAACATCCTGATTTATAGGGATTAAATGACTTGTCCAGAGTCATACAACTAGCAAGTATCTGAGGCAGATTTGAACTCAGATCTTCCTGACTCCAGTCAAAGCATTACTTTGGTTATGCCTTTGACCCACTGTGCAAAGACTGGGATGGTGAAGTTGAATGGCCTGTCATCCCTGGGGCCATTGTCTGCACAACCAGTGCTGCCCCCAGTAATCCAAGGTGTTGGGGTTGTAAGATGCACAGTCCTAATCATTCAGGACTCCAGTAGAGTGAACCAAGCTAGATGGCACATTGAATAGAGTCCTGGACCTGGAGTCAAGAAAGCCTGAGTTCAAATCCTACCTCAGACAAGTCCTGGTAAGCCACTTAATCCCTGTTTGCCTCAGTTTCCTCACTACAAAATAGATATCATAAAAACATGTCACCCAGGATTGCTGTGACTATAAAGGAGCTAGTATTTGTAAAGCATTTAGCATAGTAACTAGCATATAGTAAGTGCTTAATAAATGTTTGTTTCTTTTCTTCCTTTCAAATTTCCAATGGTTACTGAGACGTTGTATTCATTTTTTTTTTCAGAAAGTCTGTACTAGAATACTGTTTCTCCTTCCAAAATTATGTCTCATTTATTTATATCATATTCCTATATAGTTATTTGCATGTTGTCTCCTGCATTAGACTATAACCTCCTTGAGAACATTGGCTGGTTTTTGCCCTTTTTTGAACCCTCAGCCTTTAGCTCAGTGCCTGGCACATAGTAGGTACTTCATAAATGCTTATTAACTGCTACTTATTTGCTACTGTACCTGTAATGCTCCCTGAGAGAATGTAAGTTCTTTGATTGCAGGAATCAATTCATTTTTGGTTTGAATTCTCATTGCTTGGCACACAGAGTCACTTAATAAATCCATGTTGGTTGATTGACTGTTTGATTAACCATGGACAAGTCACCTCATCTCTCTAGATCTCAATTTTTCCATTCATAAAATAAGAGGTTAGACTAGATGGTCTCTGAGGTCCTTCCTAGCTTTAAACCTTATGATCTGGAAATGATAGCAGTGCCTCTGGAGTCAGGATGGCTGGACCTAACCACACCCCTCCCAAGAGAGAAAGGATAATTTTGAGAATAAAGAGTGCTTCATTCTTTTTTTTCTGTTATCAACACAGTGCCTGAAACCTCATGGGTTCTCAACAAGTAGCTTGTTTACAGACAGATCAATTAGAAAATAGAATATTAGAACTTGAAAGGGTCTCAGGACATTAGACTTGGATGACACCTTAGAGTCAAAAATCATTTAGGGCAGGGACTGTCTCATGATTGTATTTGTATGTCTAGTACTGTACAGTTCCTGGCATATACTAAATGCTTGATAAGTGCTTGTTGATTTATTCATTAGAACAAGGAGTGCTAGACTAGAAAGAACCTTAGATTGCATTTTCCATTAGCTGCTCTGCTTGGCTTCCATTCCAGAGAACAAAACACTCTCCCCCCTCACCTCCCACTTACCTGGAGACTGACCTGAAATCTCATCACCATGGATACACTACACCTTCTCAACTAACCCTCAGTTGTCTCACTCCCTGATTAGAGAATTGGAAGGCAGAACACTAAACTCCTCCCAAAGCCTTCCTTTATAGAAGACTCACAACCTTCTGGGTAATTCTATTTTCCATCAGCACCTCTGCTTCTCATAGACTCCATGGAGCAATATAACCCCACTCTCTTCTGCTTCCTTAGGTGTGCTTTCTTTTCCCATTAGATTGTAAGCTCCTTGAGGGCAGGATTTGTCTCTTTTTCTTGTTTGTGTTCTCAGCACTTAGCACGGTGTTCTGTAGATATTTACTAAGGGTTTATTGAATGAAATAGAATTTAGGATGGTGGAATAATGTAATAAATAATGCAATGTATTAGAAATTGAGTTCAAATCTTTCATTATAAGAAGAGCAAATGAGGTCTATTATTAGACAGAGGAAAATCTTAGGTTGAATGAACTATGATCCTAGGCAGCTTGAATCATTTCCTTATAAGGCCATTTTTAGATGTTGGGGATACAGAAAGGGATAGAAGAATAACTGTTCTAGGAAGCATATGCCAAATGACAAAAGAAAGATACCAACAATAAATATTATAAAAGCATTTTGGAAGGAGACACTCCCTGAAACTCTCAGGGAAGATACATATGATTGATGAGGCTATTTTTCAATCTTAAAAGGGAGGTGGTAATTCAATTTACCAAACTTTATTAAGTGGAAACTATGTGCAACAGTGGATTTGATGGGAAAGGGGGTTTCTCCCATGAGTTCATATCCTGCTGACTACCAAATGGGAAGTCAGATGGTACAGTGAATAGAGCACTAGACCTGAAGTTAGGAAGACCCTTCAGATACTTAATAGCTATGTGCTCCTGAGCAAGTCATTTCATCCTGTTTGCCTCAATTTCTTCATCTGTAAAATGAGCTGGAGAAGGAAATGGCAAACCACTCCAGTATCTTTGCCAAAAAAATAACCCAAATAGGGTCATGAAGTGCCAGATAATTAAAAATAACTGAGCAGCAACATCATGTACAATAAACCATTTTAGGCAGGGAGAATGAAATTTTTCTTTTAAAAATTGTACTATGTTCCCATGTCCTTACAGTCTAATTATGGAACATGACATATTAAAAAATATAAGCCTGGTTGTGAGAGGAGCAAAAGAGAGGCAGACATAATGCTTATTGAAAACTGGAGGAGGGAGAAAAATGATTTCATTCGAGCCATCCAGGAAGGCTTCATCCAGGCAGGTCAGAAATTGATGGCACCTGGGCTGATTATCTAAAGGACAAGAAGTATTCTAGGAGTCAGGAGATGAGAAAGGAGTGCTTTACTAAGCACTGGGATGGACTGAACAGAGGTACTGAAGTGGGAGAGATTGTATCAAAGCAGGGGAAATAGTGTCTAACTCACTTTGGCTGAAATATCAAGCGTATAAGGGAGAGGCACAAAATAAGGCTGGATCAATAGATTGGAGTCATATTGTTAAGGGCATTTTAATGAAGGAGGGGGAAGAAGCTTTGTATTTTATCCTCGAAGGTAAACTTGTATTTACGGAGACATCACATTTTCACTTTTTCTTTGTATCTCCAGTGATTGATTGAAGGCTGACATTGATTGACATGGTCAGAACTGAGCAACTAGAAGATTGTTTTTGGCAGCTTTTGGAGGATAAATTAAAGTAGACAGATTAGGTACTAGAGGCTTGGAGAACATGTAGGAAACTTTTGTAATAGTCCAGGTGATCAGGGTCTGAACCAAGGTGACAGTGACATGAGTGGAGAGAAGGGAGCAATGTTGTGGAGGTAGAATCAATAAGAGATGGAAGCTAATTAGAGGATTAAGAGGGAAGGGTCTAAAAATGAATCTGAAGCCTTCAGCTTGAGTGTCTGGGAGGATCAATAGAAACAGGGAAGTTGAGAGAAGAGGCAAGTTCAAAAGGAAAGCCGATAAGTTCAGCTTGAGGAATGCTGATTTTGAAATACTAAGTGGACATCCAATTGGAGATATGATGTATCTCTAGAGGTCATATACATAGAAATGACAGATGAACCCAGGGGTTCAGAGGCAATCACCAATAGAAAATGTGTAGAGAAAGGCAAGAGGATGGTCTGAGATAGAGACTTAGGGGACACCCATAATTTGTAGACAGAATGATGAACCAAGTAAGAAGCCTGACCCAGAAAAGAACAGTGTCATGAAAGCCAAAAGAAGGGAGAGAATATTTAAAAAGAAAGAGTTTCCCTCAAAGAAAAATCAAAGAAAATAATCATCAAATCAATCAATAAAACATTTGTTAAATGCCTACTATGTGTCAGGTATTGTACTAAGTGCACAACTTCAAAAGTCCATCATATTTAGCAGCTGAAGTAAAGGGTTAAGAATAACAAATATGACTAATATAGAAAAGTAGGGGAAGATTTAGATGAACTGATTCAGAGTGAGGAAAACAGAAGCAAGAAATACTATTGCAACAATGTAAGTGGAAAATATAACAACAGATATTGAAAGTAAATGCTATGAAATAATAGACCTCCAAAAGAGATATGAAATGGCACATTCCCCCAACTTTTTTGCAGAGGTAAAAAAACTATGAGTATTAAAGACAATATATGATTTCAGATTTCTTTTTAATCTGTTGGTTAATTTTACTAAACTGATTTTTCTTCTCTTTTTTTCCCCTATTTATAAAGTGCAGTTCTCTGAGAGGGTAGATGAGATAGAAATCCATTGGGAAATGTAGTGATAGTTATTTTTTTAAAAGATGACAATAAAAATTGTTAAGGGGTCAATGGTAACCTTTGACAGAGAAGTTTCAGTGCTATGAAATTAGCAGCCAGATTGTGATGGGTGGTGAGTAAATGGAGAGTAAGTATGGATTACTCTTTCTAGGAGTGAAACAGGAATACATAGCACCAAAAGGTAGTGTGGTAATGAAGAAAGAGCAATACTTTGGAATCAAAGGACCTGGCTTCAAATCCCAGCTCTGCTACTTACAACTTGGATAAAATTGGATCTCTGAGCTTTATCTTTAAAATGAGAGGATTGGAATTGATAGCCTTTAAGGAACTTTCCATGCCATGTTCCCATAATTAGTGCTCTCTCTCTCTCTCTCTCTCTCTCTCTCTCTGGGTTTGTGTGTGTGTGTGTGTGTTGATCAGTCATTCAATGAGTATTTATTAAGCTTGTACTAGGTACTGGGAATACAAAGACAAAAATATAATTTTCTGCCCCTCAAGTTGCTTATATTCTCTAAGCGAAGACAATATGTACAGTGCTCAATCTCCCACCTCCATTCCTTTGCAAAGGCTGTTTCCCCATGCCTGCATTTTCTCCCTCACCTTCATCTCTTAACATCCCTGTTTTGAGTCAGATCTATGATCAGATCACGTGCAGAGAACAGCAAGAAAGTCAGTTTGTTCAAACTACAGAGTGCATAAAGGGGAATGATAGATAATAACCTTGGGAAAGCATCTGGTTCTAGAGTATTTTCAATTCCAAATAGAAGAGTCTGCATTTGATCCTAGAGACCAGAGGGGGACATTAGAGTTTAATAAGCAAAGGAAGCTTATTAAAGCTTCCAAGCAAAGGGAATATCCCTTTGACATCTGTGTGGACAATGGATGAATTGGAGGACTTTATAAAAGTCCATTTCTATGGGACTGTCTGGAAGATGACTGTGCCTTAAAAGGGCTCTACCTGCTATTAATTCTGGAGAGAAAAGAACCCCAGCCTCTTGGCCCTCTGAAGACACATCCACATCTAGCCCCCCCCCCCCAACTCCCTCTGGTCTTAGATGACATTGTCCAGCCCGCCACTGGCTTCTGAGAAAGGTCAAATGCCAGAACCTGCTTGGTAGCTGATCCCATTGTGAAATAAAACCAGTGAAAGGGCAGAAGAGGAGCGGAAAAACCCAGAATTCAGTGCCAGAGGCTAACACCTGTTCAGTGGTTAGCCACACATGTTCAACCTCAGAGCAATTACCACTCATGGCCTGCTCCCTGGATTAACTTTATCAGCACTTTAGGGCAAAATTAGCCACATGCTGGTAGCATAATTCTAATTGTTTTCTAACACAGCATCCTAATAAAGCCCTCATTAGTATGCATCCCTAAATAGGAAGTGATGGCATGAGCTGAGAGTTTGTTTCGATGACACATGTAATGAAGGATTACACGTTCTCCCAGCTACCTCGGGGACAGGAGGCCCCTGTATAGCATTTTGTCTCTTCTTGTAGATGTGTCTAATAACTACATTAGGCCAAGGAGAGGAGCTGGGAGCTGACACCTTCCATAAAAGATACCATGGAGATTGGACCCCAGGGAGGACACTCTGATAGGCAGCAGCTAAATTGAACATGGCAGGGAAGCTGGGCAGTGAGTATGGCCCTTGGGCACGGGGGAACACACATGTGTGTGGAGCCAAGCCCTGAATGGATGACATGCCAGCCCACCACAGCGTGCCATGGAATCACAGAATTTAAGTTAGCAGAGTGCCCGGAGCTCTGAGCCAATCTAGGACGTGAACAATCCAGGACAAGAACTCTCTACCAAAAAAAAAAAACCCACAAAGGGTCATCCAGCTTCTTCCCAAAGAACTGCAGTAGGGAGGAATCTCACAGGTCCCTGAGACAACCCATTCCTTTCTTGGAAGAATTCTTTCTTCCAACTGCTAGAAGAATTTTCCACTAGCACAAATATGGCCATGTCACTCCCCTACTCAATAAACCCCAGCTGCTCCCTGTTGCCTCCAGGAACAATTTCAACTTTCTCTGACTTGGGAAGCCTGGCTTTTCCTACTTTTCCAGGTTCTTTGTTCTTAAAGCTGCCTCCTCCACTCCTGAGACAGCCCATTCCTTTCTTGGAAGAGTTCTTTCTTTTAAGTGCTAGAAGAATTTTCCATTAGCACAGATATGGTCCTGTCACTCCCCTACTCAATAAACTCCAGTTGCTTCCTATTGCCTCTAGGAACAAATTCAGCTTCCTCTGGATTCTTCCTACCTTTTCAGGTTCTTTGTTCTTAAAGCTGCCTCCTACCAAAACTGACCAAACTGACTTTCTTGCCACTCCTCCTTTCTTGGCACTCTATCTCGTTCTTCATCTCTGGCACACAGAATCTTCTTTTAAGCTTCAGTTTAAATGCCAACTCCTACAAGACCCCTTTCCCTCCCTCCTTACCTGGCATTTGTATTACATTTACAATGTAATTTTATATGTGTTTCTATGTGGATACATTGTCTTCCCTGACAAGTTCCTCAAGAGTAGGGCATAATTCATTCTTGGTAATTGTATCCCTAGTGCCTGGCACATAGTAGGTGATTAATGAGTGCTTTTTGATTGGTTGGTTGGGGCAGCCAGATGGCATAAAGGATAAACTCTGGATCCAGGGTAAGAAAGGCATGAATTTGACTCTACTCTGGCATGTGCTAGCTGGCTCCCATAACTTTTCTCAGCCTCAATTTCTTTTCCTAAGAAAATGGAGATTAAAAACAACACAGAGCAGGTTGTGAGCTAATGTGTAAAGCACTTTGCAAACTTTAAAATACTCTGTAAGTGTTATTCTATCAAGCCCTAAACAAGTGCTTTATGCCTTCCTTCTAATGTAGCTGGTTCTGTTCTGTGGGGCCCAGCAGAACAAGGGGAAATCCTTTCTTTTTGATGAACAGTCAATCAAACCAAAAGTATATATTAAGCACCTACTGTGTACCAGGTACTGGGCTAAGCTTGAAGATTCAAGACATAATGGAACATTATGTAATAAATAACAACCCAGTCCTGGGAGTATGCATAGAGGACTCAGAGAGAGGCTTGTTGAGTCCATCTGTAAAAGTTTGAGATGATATGAAATGAAAGGCTCAACTTTCCATTTCAAAGCATGTATAGATATTCCTGGATTATTCCCTTCCTGCTTACTGTTTTAAAGAGAAGGCCATTTTATTGGCTGCTGAATCTGTACTAAGAGTGCATACAAAAGGTGCCAATAGAAGATCTCTCTCTCTCTCTCCTTCCTACTGGTCAGAAGGCTAGTAAATACCAGGCTTCCTAGATAGTCTGTGTCTGGGATAGACCCGATTCCTGTTTATATCTTTTTCCCTTTGGTTTAAGGCATGTAAGACTTTGAAAGATCAGAGGAGTCATGGTCTAGTAATGGGAAGCCATGGCCAAGTGTACTAGTGGGTTCCTGAGAAGTAATCTGTGTCACTCAGCCCAGCAGCTGGATTATCCAAGCAGCAGTTTATTTTCAGGAAATCTCTCTTTATAAGTGCTAATTACTTGACCCAACAATTTCATCACTGGGCTTATATCCCAAGGAAATCATTGTTAAGAAGAAAGTCCTCATCCATGCTAAAATATTTAGAATAGTATTTTTGTGCTGGCAGAGAATTGGAAACAAAATAGATGCCCATCAACTGGGGAAGTAGCTAAGCAATTGTGGTCCGTGTGTTGTAACGGAATATGACTGTGTATGGGTTGAATACAGAGAAAACATGAAAGATCTACATGAACTGATACAGAGGTAAACAGAACCAAGAAAACAATCTACACAATGACTACAACAATGCAAATAAAAAGAACAACTATACATAAAATAATCCAAAAAAATTCTGTATGTTCTTTTTCAGTGCATTAAACAGTTAGCTGGGATTTTTTCCTTCCAATTTGCACATAATTTTTACGTTATCTCTCCTATTAGAACATAAGCTTCTTGAGGGATGGGATAGTATTTTATCCTTTTTATATCCCTAGTGCTTAGTCTAGTGCTTGAGACCAGTAAACACTTTATGCTTGTTGGCTGACTGAATAAACCTGGAAAGGTAAGCCAGAAACAGATTATGAAGGGCTTCAAATGTCAAGCTTGAGACTTTGTATTTTATCCTAGAGGTGATAGTGGCCATCATTCATTTTCAACCCACTGCATCCTGGGCCATCATCAGTTTTCCTGACTTTTGTCTTGCTACTGTACTTCACTGACTATGGAAGAGAGAGAAATACCAATGACTTTTGTGAAACTCTGTCTCACTTAAATTTAATTCACACATGAGTCAATACATGACCCCATGATATAATTGGTCAGCTTTGGTGTCTCACCAAACTCAAGCACTCCACAGCACTTGCTCCAGTCACCTTCACTACCATTAGAACAAATTGCTCTTATCTGCTCATTCCATGGGGAATCTTCACAGACTTGCATTAGACACCCCTCCTAATTCACTTACAGGTTTCAGACTATTGGTTGCCCTCTACTTGATTCCATATTAACAGAATATGGCTGCTACACATGCTACAGCTCCTTGGAGCCACAGGTGACTTTTGGTGTCCACCTGTCCTGGAGAAAATAGGGATGGGCTGAAGGCTTTTATGCACTTCTCTGGGCTAGGTGCTAAGTGTCTTGTAATTCAGATAAGACATATATATCTGCTTTCATCAAGCTTACAGCCCAGGATGAACAATACCCATATGCACAAATAACTATACTTTTTTCCTAGTGAGGACATGTCCTTTTTATTGGCAAAGGGAACTCCCAATAAGAAAATTCTCTCTAACAATGTGGATGCCCACACCTTCAGGAACTTACAGTCTTAAAGAGCTGAAGAGATCTATCAGGGTTTCAGAGTCAATGTGTCTTAAAGAGCTGAAGAGATCTATCCAGGGTTTCAGAGTCAATGTGTCTTACAGAGCTGAAGAGATCTATCCAGGGTTTCAGAGTTGAAGAGATCCATCTAGGGTTGCAGAGTCAATGTGTCTTACAGAGCTGAAGAGATCTATCCAGGCTTTCAGAGTTGAAGAGATCTATGCAGGGTTTCAGAGTCAATGTGTGTGTGTCAAAGGCAGAACCAGAGATTTCCTGACTGCAAAGAAAACCTTCAATCTACCTTGCTAGGTTGCCTCCATAATACAAAGTGAAATATAATAAAAAGAGATTATAGTCCTGGCACTTGAAGGAACTATCATCTTCCTCATTTACACATAGGGAAATCAAAGTCCATAGAGCTGCCCTCCCATTGCACATACACTACCTATCTGAAGCAGGATTTGAACTCAGGTCTTTCCCCTATTCCAAGCCCAGTGCTCTATTTGCTCTCTAGACCACTTCTCTGCCGTAAGATGCTATTATGCAAAGGCCGAAGATTAAACTGGAATAGTCGGGATGGGCTTTGGGGAGAATGTGGCTGAAGGATGATTCAGGTTTGAGCAGAGATGAGGAAGACACTAACATAGGACAAGAAGGGTAAGTGGGCATATGAGCAAGGCCCTAATTCCAACAGAAGCTCTTTTTTCAGCCTTGCTCAGTTCATTCCAGGTCAATCAACCAACCCCTTCCCCTGACTCCCACCACCCCAATACACTCCATAGGGCTCTGCCCCAAGGGGGAAAAAGCCTAAATTAGTTGAGCTTGTAAACAGAAGGGAGCCAATTAGTGACATATATTAACAATTCTGCTGGAGTGTCATTATTTAAAAGCCAATTCAGAAAACTGAGGACTAGTTTAATTAATGCCCCTAACTTACACTCAAGATGTATGCTGAGAACTTCCAATTCAGTGAGGGAATTCCCACATCCTGCAATCTACCCATAATGAGTTTTAGCATAAGCAAGCAGCCTGGCCTAGAGGCCCCTGAGGACTTCGGCTCAGGAGGCTTACTGCTCTCTTCCCAAGGAGATTTGGCCCAGAGTCCTATCCATGGGGGGGGGGTGATAGGGTCTCCAAGAGAAAGGAAAGAGTTCTTAGCAGCTGTCACAGAGCGTAACATGCTAGACATGGAGTAATGAACATTTGAGTATGAATTGTGTTTCAGACACTTAATAGCTGCATGATCCTGGGCAAAGTTATTTAATCTCTCTCTCAACCTATTTCCCATTTGAAAAATGAGCATTATCATAGCATTTGCCTTGTAGGATTGTTCTTAGGATCAAATGAGATAAGCTATGTGAAGTGTTTTGAAAACCTTAAGGTGCTACATAAACATTAACTAACTCTTATGTCTAAGATAGCCCTTTGGCCCTTCAGTGTTGAGTACTCTACTTGGCTATGAGCCATTTTTGAAGGTAAAATCTCAAATGTAATTGTCCATTCATGGTGAGCCAGATAAGTACCCCCTCCTCCTAAGGACTCAAAGGATGCTTCTTTTCTACGTGTAGAAATAGCAGTTAAGTGGGATAGTAAATAGAGCTATGGGCCCTGAAGTCAGGAAACTCTTGAGAGTTTAGATTCAGCTTCAGACACTGGTGGTCTGGGTGCAAGTCATTTAGCCCCATTTGCCTCAGTTTCCTCATCTGTAATTGAGATGAAGGAAATACCAAACCACAGCAGCATCTTTGCCAAGAAAACCCTAAATGAAGTTATGGACATGACTGAAAAAAACTAAACACCATTATCACCAAAGAAACAGGTCAAGCTCTTTCCGTATCCAAAGGGCTAGGGATGATGTCTCAGGATGGGCTGATAATCGGGGTTGGGAAACGATAGAGAGGAGAGGACTGATGAAAGAGCTATAGTGCTAGAGCCCTGGCTTTGGAACCAGAGAACCTGGATTCAAATCCAAGCTCCACCCCTTGTCACTTGTGTGATGTTGGATAAATTACTCCCTAACTGTAAAGTCCCATCATCTCCTTTTAAATTAAGGCACCGGACTCCCTGCCTTCAAGGTCCCTTTCAGCTCTGACTCTCGCTTTGGGGTCTCCAAGGTCTCTTTTAGACCTAAATTTATGATCCCCAGAAATTAGAAGAGCTTTTAGTCCTGGGGTGATGTGAAATTTCTATCCTGGGGAGCCTGAGGGAGGCAGCAAATGGGACCTGAGTTCCCTTCCAATTCTAAAATCCTATTTTCCTATCATTGAATGAGTTAAAGCAGGAAGGCTTCCCTTAACCCACTCCCCCAAATGAACATTTATTCTCATTGAATCTAGACAGATATTTCCCTTGGTCTTCCTTGCTATAAACTGGAGTGAAAAACTGCTCTGGCTAGATGCCCTTCAATTGGGGAATGGCTAAACAAATGGAGGTACATGAATGTAATGGGCTATTACTGAGCTGTAAGAAACTATGAATATGGTGAGCACAGAGAAGCATGAAATGATTTATAGGAACTGATACAAAAGGAGTTAAACAGGGTACAATGACTACAGCGATCCACGGAGAAATAACAACAATCTCCCAAATCAAAACCGAAGGCTATGAAATTGTAATGACCAAGCTTGACCCCAAAGGAGAGATGTAGCTCATGTCTTTTTTTGCAGAAGCTAGGGACTATGGGATATGGGAGAATACTGCTTATGTCAGCTTTGGTTGATTCATCGATTGGACCCTCTGCCCCTTGACCTATCCTCCTGAAGATGTTCCACCTTCTGGGCAGAGGGCATTTGAGCCTAGCCCAGTGGTCAGAGCTGCAATTACAGACCAGATTGGAGGTACCCTGCCACAGTCTGACTCTGGACGGGGCTGATTGGAAGCCCAGTCTATGCCCTGCCTTTGTCTAGGGCTTGAGGAAGAATGGTGTGAGAAACTGTACCATAATTAGGCTAGACGGATGTGGGAGCAAGGAAGGCTGAGATCAAATCTCAACTGTGCCACAGACTAGTTATGAAATCCTGGGCTCTTCTTTTCCCTTCTTGGACCTCAGTTTCCCCATCTGTTGAGGGAGATGGGTTTGGTGATCTCTATGATCCCTTTTAACCCACAATTTCTGTTCAGTTCTGATCTTTCAGGATTGTAAGATTCTCCCCCTTACCAGTCCCCCCCCCAACTCCACTGACTCACAATCTTTGAGCTGGGGAGCAGCCAGATCCAAGTCTATGAATAAATAAGATATTCATAAATATTTAAATATTTACACTCTTCTCATAAAGGCCTTGGGTGAAGTGGGGGTGTGGGGAGATTTGGGCCAGCAAGTAGTTTGCTTTGCTGTCAGCTGATGACTCCCTATATAGAAAAAAAAAAACAGGTCAGGCAGAATCAAGTCAGAGAATCAACAAGCATTTATTAAACACTTACTATCTTCCAGGAATGTGCCAGGTGCTGGGGATACAAAAAAAAAAAAAAAGCAAAATAGAGTCCCTGCCTTCGGGGAGTATGTATTCTAAAGGAAGGAGACTGCATGTCAATAACTAGGTCCATGCAAAATATAAAATACAGCATAGATGAAGAGTGATCTTAGAGAGGAAGCATTAGTAGCTTTGAGACCTGGAAAAGACCTCCTATTGTAATGATCTGGAGAAACTGAGGCAGTATTAGAGATTAGAGATTATTAATATTTTATTGATAGTAATTGACAGATAAGACTAGTCGACTGAATAGGACTATTGTCTCAAAATATCTAGCAGCCTAGTGAGGGGCTCCAAGGATTCTTATAGGGCTCAGGCACTCAGGAAATAAAGGCAGAAGTTGGGGTAGAAGACTGGGGGGATTGGAGTTCCAGGAAAGGACCATAAATTTAGTTCTGACAGGTTGGGGGTATGGAGGAAGGATCATAAATTCTGATAAGTTTGGGAAGAAGCTAGGAGACACTGAGTTTGGGGCCATAAAGATAAGGGGGGTGTCCAGGTATTTGAGATAAGCCATCTGGAGGTTTTATGACTCTTTGGATGTCAGTGGCCATAACTCTGCAGCCCCAATTATCTCACTCCTAATGTCCAGGAAGGGGGTTGCCACCAGGGAGACAGAGGCAGAACAATTCAGGGAAATTAGAGCCAAACAATTAAGGGAAATTGAGGCAGAACAATTGAGGGAAACTGAGACATGGGAACTGTGGCACAACACTATAGAAGGTGAGATTTGATCTGAGTACAGAAGGAACTAAGAGGTGGAGGGAAAGGGGGAGACCAAACCTAGAATGAAAAGGGAGCAGGATGGACTTCCTGCAGAAGGGGGAAATTTAACTAAAACTTGGAGGGACAGCTAGTGCAAAGTCATGTAGGTGGGAAATGAGTCAAGTTGAGTGAGCAACAGCATGCAGACTAATCTGATTAAATCAGAGAATTCTCTAGCAGGGAATCAAGTAAGAAAACTGGAAAGGTAGGAAGGGAAATGCCAAATGGAGGACTTTGCATTTGATCCTGGAGACAATAGGGAGCTTTTGATGCTGATGGAGTGACATGGTCAGATCTGAATTTTAGGAGATTCGATTTAGCAGCTGAGTGGAGACTGGATCAAAGTGGGGAAGACGTTAGGTATAGAGGCTGATTAGGAGGTTACTACAATGGTCTATGTGAGACAGGGAGGGTATGTGGTCCTGTGCTTGCCTTCATTCTTGTTACATCTTACATGTTATATATAAGTAAAATCCCCATTTTACTGATGAGGAAACTGAGGCAGCCAGCAGTGAAGTTACTTGTCCATTTTCATATAGCTAGCAAGTAACTGAGGCTGGATTGGCACTTAGGTCTTCCTACTACAGCTCCAGCCAGCCATCTAGCTGCCCAACGTTCGAATGAGAATGCACTTTACTCATAGCATCCTAACTGATGTCCTTAATAACTCCCTTAGGTAAGTACCATAGGTGGTATTATCCCCACTTAACAGAGAGAAAGATTGAGGCTCAGATAGGTTCCATGACTGGCCCAGGGACAGAGAAAGCAAATGTCAGATGCAGGACTCGAACCAAGATTTCTCTTGACCCCAAGTCTTGCACTCTTACATTATGGCACTGCATTTCCAATATATGACTGTCCTATCCCACTACTAGGAAGTCCGCTTTGTGAGGTCAGGGTCCATGTTTTATCTAAGCTTTATCTACGTTGAAACTAGATTCTACAATACAATACAATACAAAACTACTAGACACTTTATCTACTTGAACACTAGATACTATAATACTATACATACTATAATACACTACATTATATTATATAATATTATACTATACTATAATATATGATATTATACTATATGTACTATATATATATATATATATACTATACATTATAAACTATTATAATACTCCTAATAGGACTAAGGATTAGACCCGTGATCTCAGTAGTATGTGGAACTGTAGGACAAAAAAAAATCTTCTATCAAAGCAAGTTGGCACTTTCAAATTGCCAGAACACTGAAGATAAATGACTTTCCCAGAGTCACACAGCCAGGGTGTGGGATTTGAACTCAGGTATTTCTAGTTCTAAGGCTAGCTCTCTTTTGGCTTCTTTAATATTCCTGATTATGTAAATGTGGAAATATGTTTAGAAGAATTGCCTATGTTTAACCTATATTGGATTACTTGCTGTCTAGGGGAGGGGGAGAAGGGGAGGAAAGGAGGAAGAAAAATTTGGAACACAAGGTTTACAAGGGTGAATATTGAAAACTATCTTTGCATGCATTTTGAAAATAAAAAGCTATTATCAAAATTAAAAAATTGTTTTGCTTTGTTTTTTTTGGTTTTTTTTTTTTTTTTTTTTTTTTGCTGAGGCAACTGAAGTTAAGTGACTTGCCCAGGGTCACACAGCTAGGGAATGTTAAGTGTCTGAGACCAGATTTGAACTCATTTCTTCCTGACTTCAGGGCTGGTGCTCTCTCCACTGCGCCACCTAGCTGCCCTGAAACAATGTTCCTGATCATAATGATAAATGAGGTGCTATTAATTATATTATCATTTTATTTTTATATACTTTGATAAATTAGCTGTAGTTTCACTGAACTGAAGGTAGATCTGTATGTTATGGGGAATCTCAATTTTCAAGTAGACCACTCATTTCATAGCCCACTCTTCCCCTCCATCATGCATAAGAACCACACTAACCCCACCCACTCCCACCATCACCTTTGCACATCTTGTGATTGAAAGAGTCCCCCAAGCAGAGGAGAGTGGAGAATTCTCGTCTGTCCCCACCCCCACTCCCACTCAGAAAAGGCAGAGTCAGTCTGATCTCACCCCCTCTTCTATGGAATTGGACAATTCAGGAGGGAGAGATGGGATTTAGTGAGTTGGGAATCCTTTGATCAGCTGCTATTTTGGAAACCCCTAAAGACTGAGTTCAGAAGATGTAAGGTTAGAAGCAGTCTCCTTTCAGCCCCAGGAATGCTAAGAAGAAGAGGAATATCCCAGACTGCGGTGAGGAACTGCTTCTTTGGGAATATTTGGCTGGATTTGGAACCAGAAAACTAGGATGTGTATACAATCATCTCTAACTTAACTCCCTGTGTCAGCTAGGACAGGTACCTTACCTTTTCTGACCCTTAGCTTTCTTATTCTAAAATAATAATAAGAAGTGATATTTCTGTAGTGCTTTAAAGGGTGCAAAGTGCTTTGAAAACATAATTTCATCCATGACTACTCTGAAGGACCTATGATGAAAAGTCCTATCCAAACCCAGAAAAGAAACTGAATGTATCTGAATTCAGACTGAAGGCTTCTCTTTGTCTCTGCCTCTCTCTATCTCTTTCTGCCTCTTTTTATCTGTCTTTTTCTCTGTCTCTCTCTTTCTCTCTCTGTCTCTCTGTCTGTGTGTGTGTCTGTCTGTCTGTGTATGTGTGTGTGTATGTCTCTGTGTGTCCCTGTCTCTCTGTCTGTCTCTTTCTCTCTCACACACAAACACACACACACACACTCGCTCTTTTTTACTTAATTTTATTTTGAGGATTTTTGAGGGATGGGAAATTTATGTTTTCTTTCACAATATGACTTTTGTGAAAATGTTTTTTCATAACTTCACATATGGTTTCTTAATGAGGGCTAGGATGGGGATAAGGAAGAAAATCTGGAACTCAAAAGCTTAAAAAACAAATATAAAAAAATATTTTAAATGTAACTGGGGAAAATGTTAAATTAATTAACTAATTTAAAAAGACAAAGAAAAGTAGAAAAATTCATAATTTCACTTGAGTCTCACAAGACAGATATGGATTTTGAGAAATATTAGTTCCATTTTACAGATGAGAAAATTGAAGTTCAAAGAGGTTGTGACTTGCCCATGGGTACACATCCAACAAATGTAGTGGGTAGGATTTGAATCCAGGCTTTTCTGTCTCTGAGATTATCATCCTATCTTCTATACTACAGTTATTCCTGAATTAGAAGAGATGACTTCTAAGGTCCCTTCCAATTTATACTATGGGGATCACAAAGAATCAGACACAACTGAAATGACTGAACAATAATAAACTCTTCCCTTCCAATTCCAGTTGTTGACATTTGACCAGCAATTTCATACTTTGAAAATACAATAAAACAAAACAAAACAAAATACAGTAAACATTAGGCACCTACTGCACTCAGAGCTCTAAACAGACCACTACCATGAAATTTACTAGACCTTATCAGCACAGATCACAATCTCTCCCAAGTCTTTATAGCTAGCTTTGAATTTCTAAAGCAAACAAACAAAAACATTCCTTGCCTTCTGGCCTTGATAATGACCTTTTCTGAGTTTAGCTAGGATAGTCAGGCAGATTCTGGATCGGTTTGGGTAACTGAACAAACACTTCCATTTTCTAGGGCTTCTGTTTTGCCATGAAGGTGTTGGAATAAACTGACATTCTATGTTCTTAGCTCCCTTCCAGCTTTAGTACTCTATGATGAATCAGATAAATGGAAAGGTTCGAAAAAAATCAATCTCACAAGTAAAAGATAGGACCAATCTAGACTAGATTGTAGTCTGTGAAAAAAATATCTGAGGGTTTTAGTGGAATAAAAGCCCAGGATTACCAAAATAGCCAATACAATCTTAATCTGTACCAAGGGAATCTGAGAACCAAGATGGTGAAAGTCCTCCTGTCCCATTACTTGATCAGACCATAGGTAGAAAATTCAGTTCAGTTCTGAATGCCTACTATTTGTAAACTTCTTTAAGGTTTACAAAACAATTCCCATGTGTTATTTCATTTAATCTTTAAAACAGTCCTGGGGATGTGCTATTATTATCCCCGTTTTACAGATGAGGACACTTAAGCATGGAAAGGTTAAGTGACTTTCCTGGTGTCATAGAATAGACTGGAATTGATCATTGTCTTCCAGTATTTGAAGGATTGTCACCTGGAAGAGGGGGCAACTCAGGTTTCCTAGAGCTGGGCTCAAATCTCACCCCTGGGGCAAACTACTTATATAACCTTGAGCAAACCATTCAACTATCCTGAGACTCAGTTTCCTCAACTATAAAATGAAGTAGTTGGACCAGATGGTCTCTGGCATCCAGTCTCCACCTCCATCTAGGATCCTGTGATTAGATTTTTTTTCTACTTGCATCCCCCCACTCTGAGTAGAACCAGATGCAATCAGTAGATGTAACAGACAGGAAAATGTTAAAAGAAACTTAGCCAATGTCAGGAAAGTCTTCCTACCCAAAGAGCTGTCCAGAAATGACATGGGCTGCCTTGAGAAGCGGTAGTTTCCCCTTCTCAGGACATCTGCAGAGAAAGGTTGGATTCGAACTGATTTGGGGACAGAATTTTGGGACAGTTTGATTGTGGGACAGAATTCCATTTTAAGTATTGGATGGCTTCAGTGCAATCTGAAGCCCCTCTCAGCTCTGAGATTCTATGAACTATCAGAGGTAAACCAACTATTGATAATTGAGAGTTGAGTTTATTGACATTAATCCTCTTCTTGCTTCTTGTTTTCTCAATGGGAGAACATGAGGAGAAAATGGAGGTTTGAAATTTTTTTAATAATCATTTTATGGAATATGATTGTTTTATATGAAATGATGAAAAAAAGAAACAAAAAGAAAAAAGAAAAGAAAAAAGAAAAAGAAATGATAAGCAGGTGAATTTTAGAAAAACTCAAAAAGACTTAAATGAATTGATGAGTGATGTGAGCAGAAACAGGAGAATACCGTACATAGTAACAACATTATTGTTACTACAACAACTCTGATAGAAGTAACTCTTCTCAGCAATACAATGAACTAAGACAATTCCAAAAGACTCATGATGGAAAATTTTGACCACATCCAGAGAGAACTGATGGAGTCTGAATGCAGAACAAAGCATATTGCTTTCTTTTTTTTTTTCATTTGTTTTTGTTTCTTGTGGTTTTTCCCTTTTGCTCTGATTCTTCTTTTACAACATGACTAATATGGAAACATGTTTAATATGTATGTAGATATATAGACTATATTGGGTTGGTTGCTGTCTTGGGAGGGGGGGAGAGCCAGAGAGAGAAATTTGGAACTCAAAATCTTATAAATGGATGTTAAAAAACTATCTTTACATGTAATTGGGAAAATGAAATACTGTAAGTAGAAGTCAAAATAAATAAATAAATGATCATTAGAGTGTCTACCATGAAATCAGGAAGACCCAAGTTCAAATCCAGTCTCAGACACGTGTTAGCTGAATGACTGTGGGCAAGTTATTTAACCCTGTTTGCCTCAATTTCCTCATCTGTAAAATAAGCTGGAAAGGGAAATGATCAATCATTCTAGTAACTTTGCCAAGAAACTCTGGTGGAGTTATGAAGTGTCAGACAAGACTGAAAAATGACTGAACACCAATAGAGCCTTTGGGAAGCTATACCCCACATCACTCTGTGTTTGTATGGATTTCTCTGTGTACATGCTGTTTCCTCCAAATAAAAAATAAACTCTTTGAAATGCAAATTAAGACAACTCTGAGGTACCACTACATACCTCTCAGACTGGCTAAGATGACAGGAAAAGATAATGACGAATGTTATATGACTTAAGTTATGGTATATGTATATCATGGAATCTTATTGTTCTGTAAGAAATGACTACAGGATGATTTCAGAGAGGCCTGGAGAGACTTCCATGAACTGATTCTGAGTAAAATGAGCAGAACCAGATCATCATTGTACATGGCAACAACAAGATTATATAATGATCAATTCTGATGGACATGGCTCTCTTCAACAATGAGATGATTCAGACTAGTTCCAATGATCTTGTGATGAAAAGAGCCATCTACACCCAGAGAGAAACTGTGGGATCTGAGTGTGGATCAATGTACAACATTACATTCTCACTCTTTTTGTTGTTGTTTGCTTGAGTTTTATTTTCTTTTTCATTTTTTCTGGTTAGATTTGATTTTTCTTGTGCAGCAAGATAATTGTATAAATATGTATGCATACATTGGATTTAATATTTGACATATATTGGAATACTTGCCATCTAGGGGAGAGAATAGGGGGAAGGGAGGGAATTGGAATACAAGGTTTTGCAAGGGTTAATATTGAAAATTATCCATGCATATGTTTTGAAAATTAAAAAGCTTTAATTTAAAAAAAGTTTTAAAAAATAAAATAAACTCTTTGTAGGCAGGAACATTTGTTTTGTCCCTGGTACAGGTACTAGCACAGTACCTGGTATATTTTTTTGGTGTGATGGTGAACCAAGGAAGGGAAGGGAAGGAGGGGAGTCTGGCATGATTTCAGGGGTATTGGGAATGCCCAGTGAGGGAAGTCCCTCCACCAATCTAGGAGAAGACCTGCTCTGCAATTTAGAGACAGGATATTTACAAAGCTAAGTGATTTGTCCAGAGTCCCACAACCAATATGGATCAGAAGCCTTGAAGTAAAAGTCTTCCTTTCCTCGAGACTGGTTCTCAATCCCATTATGCTATGCTGTCTCTCATCTATGTGCCCATCACAGAATACAGCATGAATTCCTAATAGAGGATTTTGCCAATATCACATAAAACCAGTGTCAGAGATCTGGAACTGAAAGGGACCTACAGGTCTAATATCTCCATTGACACTCTTATCAATCTTAAGAAGTATGTTCTACCCATTATTATACCTCTTTTACAGATGGGGAAACTGAGGCCCAGAGAAAGAAAGGGATTTGCCATGAGACACACAATGACTCAAGGCAGGGGTGGGGCTAGAGCCCAGGTTTCCTGACTCCCAGCCTCCATGACTAAACAATAGATTACCCCCCCAAAAAAAAAAAAACTGGAAAATATCGATTTTCTGGTATATTTCCACAGCCTTGTGTGTAGGGTCTGATTTCTGAGAAGGAGCAATAGGGCAAACAGGAGAGTGTATCCCCTTCCTCCAGGAAACTCCAAAGAAACCAATTACATTTGCATTTCATTTAAAATTGAGACAATCACAATCCAGTGAGCTAATTGTGCACCAATTGATTACTAGAAACATATTTGTGGAAGAGGTGCAATTAGTCTGGAGCTGCAAATTCCTGCTCACTGAACTTAAATTAGGCAGATCCAAGCAGCTGTCAGGCAGTTTCAATCCCTGCTCTGACCTGATGGAGTCTGATGATAAGCCAGAAGGTAGTAACTCTGGGAAACCGAACCTCCTGACGCAGGGAGGGGGAGTGAAATGGGACTCTGAGAGGTTCAGTTGTTTTTCAGTCATGTCCAATTCTTCATGACCCAATTTGAGGTTTTCTTGGCAGGGATACCGGAGTCTTTGCCTTTCCCTTCTCTAGCTCATTTTACAGAAGAGGAAACCGAGGCAGGCAGGCTGCCTTGCCAGAATCACATAGTTATAACTGGATTGAACTCAGGAAGACTCCAGATCCAGGACTGAGGTTCTACTTTGCCACCTAGCCAGCTCTAAATTTGATCCAGATCCTTTAATTCCATATACTCTTTTCATCCTCAGAGTATAAGGCTTCCTCTAGGGCTGGTCCCTAGAAGGTCAAGAAAGAGAATTATCCAGAGACTCAGAATTCTGCTGACATCCCTTTTAGACAGGAAGATAAAGGTTCCCTGCTTGGTAAGCCCTGGTCCTGCTCTCTGGGTCCTCAAGGGGATGCCCAAGTGCATTTCCCAAGTCAGCATATCAGCTTCTGATGGGATGGACCACTGTGATGCACAAGGAGGCTTCAGATGCAAAGGGACCCTCATTAAGAAGGAAGCACACCCCACACATGGATGCACAGACGGCCACCTATTGTGGCTGAAGCCCCTGGTTCAACACTGTTGTGGTAAATGGTTCACAACTGGCTTTTGGGAGAAGGGTTGAAATATATGCACAACACTTTTTCTGATGTGTAAATGCTCACACTGAAAATAAAGTGCTTGGCTCCTTTGAGTCAGAATAAATTAGCTGCAGGGCACCCATAGACATGTGTCAAAAGCCATAACAACTTAGTCCCTTCCCCTCTAGGCTTTCCCTTTCCCCTTTTAGAATGTCCTTCTCTGACCTCTCTGATAGTCTATGTTCCAAGGTCTCTCCTAGCATTAGCATTCTCTGTTCTAATGTTCTGTCCCTTGCCTTCTAGGTCTTCCCTTTCCCCTTATAGAATGTCCTTCTCTGACCTCTCTGATAGTCTATGTTCCAAAGTCCCTTCTAGCACTAGCATTCTCTGTTCTATCGTTCTGTATTCTAAAGTCCCTTGCCTTCTAGGTCTTCCCTTTCCCCTTATAGAATGTCTTTCTCTGACCTCTCTGATAATCTATATTCCAAGATCTCTCCTAGCATTAACATTCTCTGTTCTATCATTCTGTGTTCTAAGGTCTTTTCTAGTTATTGACATTGTAGTTGAAAGCTGGGTAGCCGATCCCAAGGTTCTGCTCTGTGTCTTCTGCTCTTGGGTCTTTATGTGACATCTCCCCAACCACCCAGGAAGGAGAATTGTGGGGCGACAATTAGAAAGGATGTGGAAGAATCCAGAGGTATACAACATGGTGCTCTCACTTCCTCAATTCTGGATTACTAGATGAAACCATAATTTGGGAAATAATTAACAAAATTTTTAAAAAAGGAGGAGGAAACCTGAAGCCATCCAGAACCAGATTCTTGGTGTCTAGAAGGCCATCCATTACTTCCTCTACTTCTCTCTTCTTCACTCTCTCCCTCCCACAAGAAGAAGTGATCTTTATGCCCTTGGCCCTTGCCTACCAATTATACCAAAAGACATAGAGCAGTGGGTCCGGAGTCAGGAAGACCTTACTTCAAATCCAACCAGTTGTCACTTAACTCTTCCTCAGTTTCCCTAACTGCAAAATTAGAATCCTAATAGCATCACCCTCAGAGAATTGTGAGGATTAAATGAGATAATATTTGAAAAGCACAGCATAGTAGGTGCTTAATAAATGCTTATTCTTTCCCCCCTTCTCTACTGCTCCTATGGATAACAATCTCCCACCATCTGTTCCCCCTCAGTCCTATATTATCCAGTTTCTGGCCACCTAGGAGCAAACCTTATTCAACCCCTACCACCTGCTATTAGCTATTATTATTCTGCCTGTCCACGGTCTCCTATTATTTCATCTCTCCCTATTCTTCACTCCTCTGAAATTCATTCTTCAATTTCATCTGGCATCCAGTCCCTGAACCCCTTCAGACTTTTTCAGACTATTTATGATTTCACTCTCTTCCCTTTCTAATCTCAGACCTAATACTTAAGCAGTTTTACTATATACTGTCTTCTACTCTCAAATGTTTGACCTCCTCCTGCTATCGTAACTCAACCTTTGCCAAACCTCGGCCATGGATTACTCTACTCCTATTCACCTACTGTTGAACAGCAAAGTCACACAGCAGTGCTAACGGGAAACATCGTAGATTAATTATGTTTCTTCAATGGAGCTCCCACTGCAGCAAGGCAATCTTGTTATTCTTCCCTAACCAATTGCCTGTCTTACTGCGCACAGAAGCTATATCAAATTTCTATTCCTCAAGTCTCTCATACCTTTCTCCTCTCTCTGCCAAAATCCTAACCTAGAAGGGGAAAAAAGTTGAGCCAATTTGACCTGTTTCCTCTTCCCCCTTCTTTCTGTTTCAAAAGTCAATAAGCAAACATTAATATATACTATTATATGTTACATAATATATAACATATATTACATATTACATGCAATATATATAATATACAATAATTCTAGATATTGTGCTAAGCACTGGAGATAAGGGGGGGAAAGGAACAGTCCCTGCATTCAAGGAAGTAAAGACATTAAGTAAATAATTATGTAAAACAAGATATATACTAGAGCTAATCTCAGGGGGCAGGGAAGACACTAACATTAAGATAGATTGGGAAAGGCTCGATGCAGAAGGTGAGATTTTAGCTGAGATTTGAAGGAATCCAATTTCCACCTTGGGTGATAATCAGTGAAAATGCCTGGCGGTGGGACACGAAGTGTCTTCTCCAAGGAACAGCAAGGAGATCGTTTTTTTGGATTGTCAATTATGTAGAGAAGAATAAAAATGAGGAGGCTAGAAAGATAGGAAGGGGCCGCGTGATAAAGGGCTTTAAAAGTCAAACAGAGGATTTCATATTTGATCCTGGAGATAATATGAAGTCACTGGAGTTTATTGAATAGGAAATGACATGTGCTTAAGGAAGATCACTTTGACAGCTGAATGGAGGATGGGCTAGATGGAGAGAAATTTGGGGCAGGAAGACCAACCAGTAGTTATTTTAATAATCCAGACATGAGTGTCCTACAGTAGGATGGTAAAAGTCTTCAAGATGAGAAAGGGGCAGACAGGAGAGATGCTACAAAGATAGGATTGAATTTCTATCATGTTTAGCATATATTGGACTACTTGCCATCTAGGGGAGGGAATGGGGGAAGGGGAGGAAATTGGAACACAAGGTTTTGCGAGGGCTAATGTGGAAGAATTGTCCACACATATGTTTTGAAAAATAAAAAGCTTTAATAAAGAAAAAAAGATAGTATTGATAGGAGTTGGCAAATGATGGCTTATGGAGAATGGGAAAGAGAGGGGAGGGGAGTATGGCACCTTAATCAATAGCTATACATCTCATATCTCTCCTCCCTTTTTCTGGCTAACCGCCTTGAAAAGACTATCTACAATAGGACCTTCTGCTTACTTTACTCTTAAGATACAAGAAGAAATGGGATTACATGTGCACACAGAGTTTGCCTTGGCTCCTTTCATGAGAGATGGAGTGAAAGAAGCAAGAGTTGAGGAAGTCACCCAAGTGATTGGACAGGTAAGTGGAGACATAGTACATAGAGTGCTCGGGAATGCCTGAGTTCAAATTTGACCTCAGATACTTAATTAGCTGTGTGACCCTGGGCAAGTCACTTAACCCTGCCTACCTCAGTTTCCTCATTTGTAAAATGAGCCAGAGAAGGAAATGGCAAACCTCTCCAATATATCTGCCAAGAAAATCCCAGATGGGGTCACAAAGAGTCGGGCATGACTGGAATAACTGAATAACAGCAACACAGCATCTGAGAGATGAAGAATAAACAAAACTCTTTGATGTCATCTCCCCGCTCTATCCTTTTACTCAGGCTCTGACAGTGAGGTGACCCTTCTCCTTGTTGAGCAAACCCTTCTACAAGGGCCTTTGATCCCATCACCTCCCATCTTCTCCAGCTGATTGCAACCATTGATCCATCAAGTATTAATCAAGTAACTATTTGCCAGGTACTGTGCTAAGCATTGGGCATACAAATCCAGTGAATTAAATAATCTCTACTTGCAAGGACTTTTCATTCTAATGGGGGAGGCAGCATGAATTATATATATGTGTGTACATATATATGCATATATACATGTATCATATATACGTGTGCATATATACATATAAATAAACTATAAAAGAAATATAAAGATAATAAAAACAATTTACACAAAGTTGTTAACTACAAAGTAGTTTGAGAAGACTCTAATTAGCTTCTGAGATCAGCAAAGGCTTCAAATAGAAAGTGATAATAAGGTCAAATCTGGAAGAAAGAGAGATTCTATTAGTGGAGAATGAATATAGCATGGACATGGCCAGTGCAGAGGTGTATGTGTGGAACAGAGAGGATAGTCTGACTGCATTATAGAGAGAAGTATTGCCCAATGAGGCTGGAAAGATAATTTGGCACTAGAGTTAGAGGGTTAAAAGCTAATTGTTGTGTTATTTCAGTAGTGTGTGACTCTTCGTGAGCCCATTTGGGATTTTCTTGGCGAAGATACTAGTTTATCATTTCCTTCTCTAACTCATTTTACAGATGAGGCAAATGGATAAAGTGATTGGCTCAGGGTTACACAATTAGTGTCTGAAGCTGGATTCGAACTCAGGTCTTCCTGACTCCAGGCCTAGTGCTCATCTACTTAGCTGCCTCAACAGAGCAGTTTATATTTTATTATGAAGCACCTCTGAAAAGGATGAATTACAATGAGAAGAGACTTGAGTCGGGGAAACCAGTTAGGAGGCTGTTGCCATAATCTAGGTTTTGAATTGGGACATCAAAATGGTAGAAATTTGGAAGAGGGCAAGGTTTGGAGGAAAAGATAAGGAGTTTTATTTTGGACAAATTGATTTTGAGTTGCCTTTGAGGACATTCCATTTGAAACGTCCATTAGGCAATTATTGATGCAAGATTGAAGCTGGAGGCAGAGACTGGGGCTGGATGTATAGATTTTGGATTCATCAACACAGAAATGATAGTTAAATCCATGGGTACTGATGAAGTTATCAAGAGAATGTATAGAGGGGAAAGAAGATGGTGGAAGAGAGAGCCTTAAGGAACATCCACAGTTATGGGGGAATGATTTAAATGACAAACCAGTAAAACAAGGTTGAGAAAAAATAGCTATATATGTAGAAGAACCAAGAAAGAGAGTAGTGTCATGAAAACCTAAAGAAATTATCTTGGAGGAGAGGGGTGGTTATCAGTATCAGATCAAAGGAGAAATGAAAACAAGATAAAATCTAAGAAAAGATTATCAGATTTAGCATTTGGGTATTCATTGGGAACTTTGGAGAGAGGAATTTCCATTTGTTAATGAAGTTGGAAGCTAGATTACAAAGACCTGAGGAGTGCATGGGAGAAGTAAAGGCAGTATATGTAGACATTTTCTAGACATTTGGCTGAAAGAGGAAAGATAGAGAATGGTGGCTTGAGGTGATGATGGAGTCAAGAAAAAGAAAGCAAGAAAGAAAGAGAGAAAGAAAGAAAGAGAGAAAGGAAGGAAGGAAGGAAGGAAGGAAGGAAGGAAGGAAGGAAGGAAGGAAGGAAGGAAGGAAG